>CAJHNH020002546.1:172669-552669 GCA_905116865.2 Candidula unifasciata
TTAGAACTGGCTACGGGATAGAAGGGAATAGAGGGAGCGGTGAGTGAAAAAAAAGGGGAGGGGGGAGACTGCGGACACTATATGGCGTGAAACGGCTAACAGACAAATGAGGTCAGTCCCACGATAACCTTCCCCCCAAAAATTAGGTCACGTTCCATTCATATATTTTTTAGGAAAGCTGAAAGGGAAGTGAGACAGGGGAAATTAAACGATGGGATAATAGACAAGATTAATATTCTTGCAAGGAGGAACATCTGTATCAGATTTGTATGGTAGCAGACGAGAAAAAAGGCCTCAGATCTCAGATAGATTTAATAACCAACATCACCACACACACACACACACAAATAATGTGCTTGTGTAGTGGTAGTAGTGATGCTGATTTTGGTACTGATGCTGCTGATGCTGCTGCTGCTATTACAACCATCAAACCTTCCTATCGCAATTTGTAACCCTCTAACAATAAAATTCATTCGCTGTTTGCGTATCTCTCCCCCCCCCCCCCATTTCTTCTTCTTCTTCTTTTGCTTCTTCTTCTTCTTCTTTTCTTTTTTTTTTCTTCTTCTTCTTCTTCTTCTTCTTCTTCTTCTTCTTCTTCTTCTTCTTCTTCTTCTCTTCTTCTCTTCTTTCTTTCTTCTTCTTCTCTTTCTTCTTCTTCTTCCTTTCCTTTCTTCTTCTTCTTCTTCTTCTTCTTCTTCTTCTTTCTTCTTCTTCTTCTTCTTTCTTCTTCTTCTTCTTCTTCTTCTTCTATTTCTTTCTTCTTCTTCTTCTTCTTCTTCTTCTTCTTCTTTTTCATTCGCTTGAAATAGATTACCTATATCTGCAATATTGTCTCTAGTATGAACTTTACTCTCTTTTGTATTTCACTCAGCGACCCGTAAAGTTTGACTTGCACCGATGTTTCTCTTGGCCAAAAGTTTTGCATTGATTTGTTGTATTTGGGACATGTTTGGAGGGCATGATCTGTTGTCTCAGGTGCCAATCTACGTGTGCACATGTCTGATTCGCCGATTTTAAATTTAGTGTACATGTGGCTGCGAAGTCGACTGTGTCCTGTTCTAAGGTGTAGAATAATGATATCCTCTGGTCTGTCAATTAAATGGTAATTTCTTCTAATTCTCGGCATCTTTCTCTCAGTCCCACCCACTTAAAACCAAAACGGCCAGCATCTAAATTGTATACACTCATTCTATAACTTAACATTACCTGTCACTCTAGTTTTTTTTTTTTTTTTTGCAGACGTTTATGTCTGGGCATCATGTTCGTTTCAAGGCCGACAGAGACGTCAAACCACGCGAAGCCGGGACAGAACACTTAGTACAGGGAAAGCTTGCGTGCAGAGGCACTCGTCGTGCTCCAAATGTTCATGTGAACTTTTCTGTAGCAAAGGGACAATTGGATTCCGTCGCATAAGCAGTCACACATGGCTGAGGTATGAGGGATAGCTGTCACACATGAGTGAAGCGGGAACGGTGGTCGTCACACGTAATTTATCACGTGTAAGCAAGCTTTCTAGTATTTGGATCAATTCGCTACATTTGTAAGCATTAAAGAATGCATTGCGACGCCACGCTATACATGGCATACACCAAAAGAGGAGGGCGTAGAGTATGAAGTAGACCAAGAACAAGATGGAAAGACAACATTAGATAACCTCTACAACACCACGATGTGGCTATGGTCAAGGCGGTCAGGAGAGCAGGGAGCAAAACCTTACATCTGCCTCGACACTCGAACGAAGAAGAATACCAAAAACAAGAACAACAAAAGACATGGTACGATAGTTGACAATTTCTTATACTAATTCCTGAGAAAAATGAGGAACACAAAATGTGATGAATTCACAAGGGGTGACGAAATAAGAGAAGCTGTAGACGGCCACGAGTATCAACAGTTACTAGACAGAGAAATTACGCTACACTGAACACATCCCGAGAGGAAACAAGTGGAGAATTACTAAACAGGCACTAAAACGGGACATAAATAGACTAAAGGGGGGAGGGGAGCGAGGATGCCCAAGACAACCATCAGGTGGAGGTTGGTGAGAGAGGCTCCAGGTGCTGAACTGAATTCCATCCCTGATATCCAGGAAAGTGCACAGGATAGAATGAAACGGAGAAATCTTCTTCTTTTTTCTTCACGTTCAAAGGCTGTAAACTCCGGCGGAAATTTCTGGTTGTTCCTTGACTTCTGGACTCTAGTCCTGTTCTAGAAACTGAGTTTTGTGTGCACAATAGTTTTACAGGTCTAACTTATTTGCATGCAGACTGTTGGTTCCTTGCCTCTCAAGCAGATGTACGACCTGAAAAGAAGCTCCCAGTTAGTCGACTCCTATGACATTTTTTTTTTCAATTCGTACACTTTATTTCTCAATGTAAACGAGTTGTTACTGAAGTCATTGTTAAGTCAAACAGTCCAAAACCCATGTCGTCGTCTTCAGATTCTTCAGACTCTTCTTTCTTGTCTGCAGGAGCAGGAGCGGCCGCTTTGTCTGCTGGAGCTGCAGCACCAGCTGCCGGGGCGGCACTAGCTGCTACACCACCACCTGATGGGACTGAGGCCAACTTCTTAGAGCCTTCAGCAATCAGTTCTTCAAGATTCTTTCCCTTGAGTTCACTGATGATGTTTTTTTTTTTTTAGATTCAATACCCACACTGCCGAGAATTTTCTCAATGTCTGCTGCAGTTGGTGATACTTTGCCTCCAAGTGAAGCGAGAAGGTAAGCGGCTACTTAACGCATTCTTGGGAATATTAAGTCTGAACGAGACACGAAACGTTTAGGCAGACATTGGGTCTATTCTTGTTTTCCCCCTTAATGGGACCCCGGAATAGACACCGAGAAATGGAGAAATAGAATACTAGCCCTCTGTAGCATACAATGATGAAACAGGATAATGAATGAATAAACTATTTTGTCTTAGAAGATCTACTGGTGTAACGGGGCGATAAAGTTAAAAATGAAAAGTGAAGAAGAAGCCAGAAACCAGACATACAATTCGTAAAGAGCAATGCTAGTCAAGCTATCTGATGAGTATACCCTGGTAACCACGCTAAGGAAATATAGTGAACACGGAGCAAAATGAAGACAACGCAAAAGTTGGAAAGTAACGCTGGTCACCTTTACTTCCCAAGACTTTAACTGGTCAAGTCTGGGTCGACCTTCTGAAAATGATGCGTCCACATGTGGATAGGACCTTCAACAGTATTGTCACATAAAGCATTTGTACCTCACTTGAAATGGAACTTAAGTCTGCATAAACTGTAAAGTGAGTGAATAACATAAGAATAAACACCATACACTTATAGCAAACACTACCAATGTATACTTCCATTAATTCACATCATACCAGGGACCCGCCCTAGTGCCGTTTTTAGATCTTCTTCGTGACCACCAGCTGGTTATTCATCCACCTCTGGACGTTGTTCTTGTTCCAGAACCTGAGTTCTGAGTGCGCATCAGTTTAACAGAATGACTTATTTGTATGCAGACTGCTTGCTTGCTTTGCAAAAAAAATATATAAATTTGTCATGTTCAACCAGCATCCCCAAAGGGGGAGCATTAGGCTACAAGAATAGACCCACTGCCTCCCCAACAAACATGTCGTAAGAGTCGACTAATTAGGGGCTTCCGTCGAAGTCGAAGTGCATCTGCCCGAGCAGCAAGGAACAAGCAGCTACTCACAAATAAGCCAGAAAAACAAATGTACACCTAGAACTCAGACCCTGGCACAAAGCCAAAGTCCACATTGATGAACAAACAAGACTTTCTGCTGGAGCTTACAGCCAGTAAACCAAGAAGAAGAAAAGATTTGGAGGTGGACAGCAGAGCTAAATAATTTTCTGTAATATTGCATTTTCTATCTTTTTTTTGTTGTTGTTGTTGCTAAGAAAAAACTTCAGCCACAGTTTATTGAGTGGTGACATGGAAAATTTCACCATGTCAGAGGCACAGGAATAGCCATTTATAGTGAATTAATGATCTTTCTATGCTGGGGCTTGAGCCTCTTGTCCATGATGATCCCCTTTTTCAAAGTATTGGCCCCTGAGAAAACTTTCTTGTATAGCCCTATTGTAAAGTATTCACTATATCCTCCTGGCTCATTGTTAATCCAAACTCCACATTAGCTTTAACTACAGCTTGTTCATATCCTGTTTACACGTGATGTACTTGCTCCCACAGCACTCAAGATGAGCATGCTAACAGTGGAGGAGTGTGAGTTGCTCACTGACTCCAAGTACCGCACCTATATCACACAAGTGGAGAAAGCCCTTAGAAGTTTCGAGTACACAAGTGAATGGGCCGACCTCATCTCTGCACTAGGGAAATTGAATAAGGTATTTTTTTTTTTTTTTTTATTTGGTCAAATCTGCATTTATGGAAGCCTCCTTGGATAGACAGGGAAGGCCTATGATCTGCCCCTCCCTTCCCTAAAGGGCTGGCCTGTTTACTCTGGGATACCCTGGACAGGGTCTCCAGGGACAAGACCTGTAGATAAGGGGACAAAAAGAACACCACACAGTTAAGGTAACAACATTTCCCATACCCACAAAAACTGTTAAGGAAGTTGACCCTATCAACAAATGCTCGATGAAGTTGAAAGTGTCTGCCAAGAGGCGCAAATATCACAGCTCTGCTGTGAACAGACATAACGCATTTACATCACTCTGACAAATGAAAAGAAGAAGAAGAAGATGTCTATCATTAGCCTCCTGTGAAATGTGGATTTGTAATTCTATGCGGGGTCTTCTTAAAGTCTATCCACAACCTTCTATTACAGATGATCCTCTATGCCATGATATCATACCATGATGTCAAACTGTCCAACATTTCTTCTCTCGGTCTCCCTCTGCCTCTTGTCCCCTCCAGCTTTCATACTGTCACGATGAACTCCAGTTTTCTTCTTTTCATCACATGATGAGAACATGATTGTCTCTTTCTGGTGTAGACAGTCAGTTCTCTTAGTGAGTCAGTTTATTTGAAGACATTTTCATTACTGTTTTTATCTGTCCAAGATATTTCATCATTCATCTATAAAACCATATCTCTGCAGCTTCCAAGTAATGTTTGACTAAGCTCCCAACTGTCCATGATTCAATTCTGTATATCAGGATATGATTTAAGTAGCTTTTAAGAATTCTGTTTCTCGTCTCAATTGACAAAGAAAGATTGCATATAATATTCTTCATTTGGTAAAATTCTGCCTTTGCTTGTGCTATTCTACATTTAACTTCCTTAATACATCTTTGAATTCTGTAAATCCTGGACACTCAGTAGGCAGACCACTCAATTTTTTTTGAGGCCTCAGTGATGTGGTTTTACAGAAGAATTCTTAAAATACCTTGGACAGCCGAAAAAAGCAACCAAGAGGTTTTGAAAGAGGCGGAAGCCCGAAGACAATTTATCACAGACATCAGGAGACAGTCATAATTTTTCGGCCATGTTATGAAAGAGGGAAAATTGAACATTTTTTGACCACTGGAAAGATCTGTGGAAGGAAGGAGGGATAGAGGAAGACAACGAGAGAAGATTCTTGACAGTCTTGTTGCATGGCATGAAGGTGTGTCCGCACACGAACTGATACACGCTGCAGGAGATCGCAGATTGTGGAGAGGCATGATTGCCCATGAATGTTGGAAAGGCACCTGATGATGCACTTACATCTGATGTTATCAAGGTACCCAAGTACTTAAACAAATCAACTTGCTTCAGGTTTGTCCCATTTACTTTGATGTTTCATTTCTTCTGCGGGGTGGGTAATCCCAAAAATAATCACACATTTCTGCACTTGTTAATTGATTTCCAGGCAATCTCCGCACATTGTCAGTTATTTTATATTTAGTTTCTTGGGGGTACACAGATAATTAGTCTAACAAAGATCAAAGAAATTTGCCGCTTTAAGAAAACATCAGCATCTGTGCAATTGTAAATTCATAAGGATGTGGGAAATCTAAGATGCCATGCATCATTGTCCCATACAGTTTTCGATATATTTTTTTAAGTGTGGAGATACAACTTTTGAACAGCACTATATTATACATTTTTTATATTTGCAGATGGTAAACATAGCCAGATCAATAATTTATTGATTGAACTGAGGGGACACCTGTTACACACATCCATAATGTACTTATGTTAGCCACTGTTGGTGATCGTATTGACAAAATATTGCTGTCATTATTGGATTCTGTCTGTCTCTGCTTTGATTATATTCACCATTATCAGTATGTGCCTTACCAAACGGCATAGGGATTAATATCTCAAACAGATTTTGGTCCTTGGCATTTTGGATCAATTCTGTTGATGAGTCTTTCATGCTGGTGTCTTAGACCATCCATGCTGGTGTCTTAGACCATCCATGGTGGTGTCTCAGACCATCCATGCTGGTGTCTTAGACCATCCATGCTGGTGTCTTAGACCATCCATGGTGGTGTCTCAGACCATCCATGCTGGTGTCTTAGACCATCCATGCTGTTGTCTTAGACCATCCATGCTGTTGTCTTAGACCATCCATGCTGGTGTCTTAGACCATCCATGCTGGTGTCTTAGACCATCCATGCTGGTGTCTTAGACCATCCATGCTGGTGTTTTAGACCATCCATGCTGGTGTCTTAGACCATCCATGCTGGTGTTTTAGACCATCCATGCTGGTGTCTTAGACCATCCATGCTGGTGTCTTAGACCATCCATGCTGGTGTCTTAGACCATCCATGCTGGTGTCTTAGACCATCCATGCTGGTGTCTTAGACCATCCTGCCATGCTGTTGTCTGAGACCATCCATGCTGTTGTCTTAGACCATCCATGCTGGTGTCTCAGACCATCCATGCTGGTGTCTCTCAGACCATCCATGCTGGTGTCTTAGACCATCCATGCTGGTGTCTTAGACCATCCATGCTGGTGTCTTAGACCATCCATGCTGGTGTCTTAGACCATCCATGCTGTTGTCTTAGACCATCCATGCTGGTGTCTTAGACCATCCATGCTGTTGTCTTAGACCATCCATGCTGGTGTCTTAGACCATCCATGCTGGTGTCTTAGACCATCCATGCTGGTGTCTTAGACCATCCATGTCTAGACCATCCATGCTGGTGTCTTAGACCATCCATGCTGGTGTCTTAGACCATCCATGCTGGTGTCTTAGACCATCCATGCTGGTGTCCTAGAACCTCCATGCTGGTGTCTTAGACCTCCATGCTGGTTGTCCCTATACCATCCATGTGTCTCAGGTGTCTTAGACCATCCATGCTGGTGTCTTAGACCATCCATGCTGGTGTCTTAGACCATCGCATGCTGGTGTCTTATGACCATCCATGCTGTGTCTTAGACCATCCATGCCTGGTGTCTTAGACCATCCATGCTGGTTGTCTTAGACCATCCGTGCTGGTGTCTTAGACCATCCATGCTGGTGTTAGATCCACTCATGCTGGTGTCTTAGACCATCCATGCTGGTTGTCTTAGACCATCCTGCTGGTGTCTTAGGACCATCCATGCTGGTGTCTTAGACCATCCATGCTGGTGTCTTAGACCATCCATGCTGGTGTCTTAGACCATCCATGCTGGTGTCTTAGACCATCCATGCTGGTGTCCTAGACCATCCATGCTGGTGTCTTAGACCATCCATGCTGGTGTCTTAGACCATCCATGCTGGTGTCTTAGACCATCCATGCTGGTGTCTTAGACCATCCATGCTGGTGTCTTAGACCATCCATGCTGGTGTCTCAGACCTGTTATCTTCCCTCCCCCCCCCCTTTCCCCCACACATGGACACATAAATCAATAATGTCATAACTGTTCATTTAATAATTACATTCAAACATTCACTTGCAAATATATTTTTAAAAGAACAGGTTTTGCTGCACACAAAATATAACACCAAGACTGATGCTGGTTTTCTGCTGTGATGCTACCTTGACTTTTTTATCATCATCATTGTTTGTGTGCCGTTAGACGTCACATAGGGCTCATAATCGATTCCTCCACTCTGCTCTGTTGCATACAATTCTCTAGATTTCTGACATAAAGTTTAACCCAGAATTTTTAGCATCTCGTAATTATGAGCTTCTCAGTGTTTCCCTGGGACGTCCTCTTTTTCTCAGACTTTGTTTCCCATTTTGGTACTTCTTTTGTAATTCTATGCTCATTTCGTCTCATAGTGTGCCCATGTTATTTCCACCATCTGATATCATAGTTTAATTAGCTTGTATACGTTAGTCATTAGTTCATTGTTAGTTGGTCATTAGTTCATCATTAGTTCATTATTAGTTCATCATTAGTTGCTCATCAGTCAAGGTTCCAACTTCACTGCAGACTGTTTTGTTGTTATGCCAGTGGAAATCACATAAAATGTCCTCCACTGTCCCATTTGAAAACTAATGGTAAACATATCAGTCCCTTCAGAATCTTGAAGCTCCCATATGTGTGGGACTCTGAAGAGCTCTGACAACATATTTGTTTCCTGCAGGGGTGGTATATTTGGTCCCTCTGGAAGTATTATACCCATCAGTTTAATATATTAACAGGGTTCGTAGTGGACCGGGAAATGGGGAAATTGCCGGGATTTTTTTTCGTTGACCTTGAACAGTGATTTTTAGCTTATAAAAGACATTCCGACCTTGAAAAGCCGTGAATTTTGACCGCCGCAATGAAATCATCATAAATCCTGTGTTTTTCAGCACAGGCAATTTTGGGGGAGCCATTTGGCTTTTTTGGCCATTTGGCTAGTTTTTGGCTACTTTTGTTGAATGGTAGTTTCAGGTGTGAGGGCAGCTGATTATTAGCTATTTTCAGCAGAAATGGCTTGTTAAAGGCCAGGGAAGGGCGGGCTGTGTTGCAGATCATGAATACATGCAGACAGCAGCGGTGTGGCATGGGGCGGGAAGTAGCCCCTTCCGTCTCGTGTGTGTGTGTGCCTTTGTTTCTAGCGAGTCGGGCAGAATGAACAGTATAAATCGTTTATGGCCGTGGTTTCTAGAAAGGATTACATTGGGAGATGGTGGCGCTCGGTTCAGTTGTATTTATAAATAGAGTCGGCCTTCCCTATTAATTAGAGATGGCATTGGGGCTAAGCAAAGTGACGTCAGCTGGATTTCCCAGTTCTATTTTGGCCTGGTTTTATCTTTACAGTGTGTTTGGCGATCAGTATTGCAATTCCCCGAGATTCCCTCTTCTGTTGTCTCACCCCTCTCTCTCTCTTCCCTCCCTCTTTCACTCTTCTACCTATTGCTCCTTCCTTCCCGTCTCCTGCATTGTCTCTAACCCTCCCTTCTGATCTTCATCTTCTTCTCTTTCTCTCTATCTTTCCTTTTACTCTCTCATTTCCTGTTCCCCCTCCCCCTTTTTTTTCTATTTTATTTCTTGTTTAAATGTTTAGTAAATGTGCCGCTTCATAACTCTTTTCCTAGCAACTCAAGTACACAGGAAGTTGTGTTGGGGGGGGTGGAGTGGTTCTGCGTGAACATGGTGTATATTGTCTTTTGATGTGTTTGTTTTCTTGGCGGCCTTAATCTCTGTCCATCTCTCTTTCTGCCTCCTCACATTTTGTCCTACTTGTTCCTCACTCTCTGCCTGTCTGTGTCACTGCTTTCCTCTCTCTCTTTCTCTTTGTATTTTCCGCTCTCCCTCACCCCCCCCCCCCCCCACTCTCTCTCCCCCTCTCTCTCTCTTTCTCTGTACCTTGCCTAGTGCAGAACATTTCATGTCCACCACTCCCCCTCCCTCACACAGACATTAAATATATGTGTACTTTTAAAAACACATTTGCCGTCACCCCCCCCCCCCTTCCCTTTCTCCTCCCACATTGATGACACCTAGGGGAGGGAGTGCACCCCTTCCTGCTACCTTCTTCCCTCTATATCTCATCTTATTTCTTACTCTCTTAATTCTTACTCCCTGTCTCATTCCCACTTTATTTTCTTAAACTGTATTCTCTCACCTCCTCTGTCTCACCCTTACCACCTCAGCCTTCTACACCACTTTCCACCACCTCCTCTCTCCCCTCCTTTCTGTAATTGGAAAACCAGAAATAAAACGAAGTCCACTGCTGCCCTGACCTATTTATATGTGTGGGTAAACTTCTCTATTTTCCACCAGTGGTGGGTTGGGATCCCCTGGACTTTTTTTTTCTTCATAAAATGACCTTGGCTCTCAGGTCACAAGCATTAAGTGTAAGAAATTGAATTATTGTTGTCACACACAGGACAAGCACGGGGCAGTAGGGGTTATTAGCACTGTTGTTTATGGACCACAGCCACATTCACATTGGGAGAGGGTAGGAACCGGAAAAGTGGCCTCACTTAGAGATTTCCTAATTCTATTTTTGGCGCTCAGTGTTCTTACACCCCCCCCCCCCCACAACCGTGTCTTACCTCTCTTCTCTCACCCCTTCTCTTTCCTTTGATCTTCTACTATTCTCCTTTCTCTCTCCATTCTTCCTCTCTTCCTTTCCTTGCCCTTTCTCCTGTCCCATCTCTTCTTTGTCTCCTCTCTATCCTGTCTTTTTATTTCCTCTAGATTTCCTTACCCGCTCCCCTCTCTCATTCTCCCCCCCCCCTCCCCCCCCCCATCCCCCCCCCATCCCCCCCCCCCCCCATCCCATTTTTTCCTGGTTCATCTACATATTTTTTTGCCCCATAACTATCTTTTCCAAGTGGTTGTGTCCACTACACTTGAAATTGTGTGGTGGGTGGAGTAGGTGGGGTTTCAGCAGGAGGCTGTTTTTTTTCTTTCTTTGAGGTATCTTGTCTCCCTTCCTGCCCCTCTCTCTTAATCTGCGTTTGTCACTGCCTTCCTTACCCACCTCTCTCTCTCTTGCTTTATGTCTGTTTGCCTCCCTTCATCACTTTCTCTTTGTATACCTCCCTCCCATTTTCCTGCTCTGCCTTTTTTCTCTTTCTTTGGTTCTCTCCCTCTGTCTGCTTGCCTCTCTGTGCTGTCCCTTTGTCTCTCTCTCCTTTATGTCTACATCTCTCTCTGCTTGCATCTGCTTCTCTCCCTGTCCATTCTCTCTCCCTCTGTCTCCCTTCTTTCAAATATTTGTCATATTTTCCTCCTTCCATATCTCTGTTTCGTTCCCTTTTTCCTTCTCTTTTCATCTGCTCATCTCTGTATCTGCATTCCCTCTTTCTGTATTTGTCTCCCTCTCTGTCTTTTGCTGTCCCTTCCCCACTTTTCCTCATCATGTCTCCATCCCTCCCTCTCATTTTTTCCTCCTTCCCCAGACTTCTTTTCCTTCTTTTCTCTACCTTCATCTGTCCATCTTTACACTGTCTCTCCCAGCCTACCTCAGCATGTGTCTTCCTCCCTCTCTGCATGACTCTCTCTCTCCCCCTAACCCTCTCAGGTACCAAGTCCAGAACAGACAGGACTTCAGTTTGCTGCCCTCTACCACCAAGCCCTAAAAAAAATTTCAAACACTATATCAAGCCCAGGGGCCGACCAACACGAAGATGGGCACAGGATATAAGTGACTCCTTGAGTATAAAAAAGTACATGAGAGGGAGAGCTGGTAAGAGACCGAGGTTTTTTTGTCAGGACAAAGGAAATGCTACATGATGATGATATATGTGCTGGTATACCAACACATTTGGTACAAATGAAGTACATTGTGTGCTCAGTACACCCTTGAACAAGGCAAAAATCTTGTTTCAGTATTACACCGAGACAACCTTGAAAAAAACTAAGGAGACCTTGAAAAAGACCTTGAAAAGCCTTGAAATTGATTGGTAAATTTGGCTATGAACCCTATATATATATATATATATATATATATATATATATATATATATATATATATATATATATATATATATATATATATATATATATATGTATGTATATATATATATATATATAAATATATATATATATATATATGTATGTATGTATATATATATATATATATATATATATATATATATATATATATATATATATATATATATATATATATATACATACATTCTAAACTCCCTTGTACATTAGCTAGGAACTTAAGGATTGAAGGAGTGAAAAAAAAATGTGTGGCTGTATTTTCAGAAATGTTGATGTCATTATCTTTATCTTTATTTGTTTTGGCATTTTCCCCCTTAGGTTTTGCTATCACATCTCAAATTTCCAGTCATTCCCAAGAAAGTGACGATCGGCAAACGTCTAGCACAATGTCTGCACCCAGCCTTGCCAAGTGGTGTACACCTGAAAGCACTGGAGACCTATGACATCATATTTAAATGTATTGGAACTCAGCGTCTGGCGCATGACCTGTTTATCTACAGCGCTGGTCTCTTCCCGCTGCTGGGTCACGCGGCCATGAGCGTCAAGCCGGTGCTGCTGACCCTTTATGAGAAGCACTTTGTTGCTCTTGGCCGACACATCAAGCCTGGACTGAATGGGTTGTTGCTTGGTCTGCTGCCTGGACTTGAGGAGGGTGCTGAATACTTTGAAAGGTCAGTTTTTTTATTAGCTTTTTATTAGGTTGCTTTTGTTTGTCTGGATCAGTTGGTTGAGCTAGATTTGTATACTATTACCCCAATAGGCTATAATGCTGACATTTTTCACACACATGCCTTGTGGATGACAGTGCACCATGGTGAAAAAATATTGTGACAGTGTTTGCCTCTTAGTTATCATTTTCAATGCCCAAGTATTTTGGGAGTTACCAGAGGATCTGGCAGACGCTCAACACTGAAGGGAAAGGCAAGACAGATATACAATCAGACAGTTACTGGTGTCATCAGAATTGGAACTATTTGTTTGCTGCTGAAGATGGGTACAGAGTGCTTATGGGAGTGTCCCGAGTGCAGTGATGTTGATTCTTAATTTAACATTCAACCCGACGATTGCTAATTGATCTATAAAATTTAGGCCTTGCCCTATATGCCTAAAGGCGTAGAAAAGAAGCCTTTATTTTACTTTTTTATATTAATGCAACATGCATTAGGTCAATTGATTTGTATGGAATTACATGTTTCAGAACAAACTTGCTACTGGAGGATTTTTGTAACGCTGTTGGGCCGCCATTTTTCTATACTGGCATCTGGGAGTGTATGTTGTCATGTCCTAGTGTGCGTTTGTACGGGGCCACCTTCCTTCTGAACCATCTGAACAAGCGACAAAGTATGGAAGACCAGTTGCATATGATTGGTTTGGACATAGACCTGATGGTGAGTTCTTGTCAGTCTGATTAGGTGTAGGTTTAAACAACAGATCAACATCATGGCACAAGGGTAGTAATCCATAAGTGCTCCGTTCTACTTCTAACTGAAGCTTGGGTCTAAAGAATCTCAGCACAGTGCACACACTCCCTAGCACCAGTGAGGATCCTGGAATACTTTGGGTATATTTTTAATTCCAAATTGTGCCAAGCAGTTCTGTGAGGCTACTGTTTTCGATTTCCAACTGCCAAAAGATTCTTTTTACGTGTGCAACAATACACACGGGCGTCCAATCTTACTTCCCAGAGAGCAGGGGAAATTACTAGAAATCCACCTGAACAAATCCCAGCCTTTTGATTGCTTGTCCAAGGAAGGATAACCTATGCAACCTCTCCATCTTCTGCATTCGCTCTTAACTCTTTCAGTCCCAAAGAATGCATCATAGGTTCCTACCTAGAAGCCCAAATGAACACAAAAGGCACTGATTTTACCTCTCTCTCTTAACTATCCCTTGGGCCTGTGCTGCTAAACACCCTGGGACTGAAAGAGTTAAAAGGTATTTAGCACATTCGGTTGTGGTTTACAGCTAGACTGAGATGTCTGCCTTTCGGACCAACACATACGATTTCAGCAAATTCTTAATTAGTCACCTTTTACAACATGCTTGTTCCCTTGTGAGTTCCGGGGTCGCATTATGGGGAAATCAAGATTCACTTGTGAGTTCCGGGGTCACATTATGGGGAAATCAAGATTCACTTGTGAGTTCCGGGGTCACATTATGGGGAAATCAAGATTCACTTGTGAGTTCCGGGGTCACATTATGGGGAAATCAAGATTCACTTGTGAGTTCCGGGATCACATTATGGGGAAATCAAGATTCACTTGTGAGTTCCAGGGTCACATTATGGGGAAATCAAGATTCACTTGTGAGTTCCAGGGTCACATTATGGAGAAATCAAGATTCACTTGTGAGTTCCGGGGTCACATTATGGAGAAATCAAGATTCACTTGTGAGTTCCAGGGTCACATTATGGGGAAATCAAGATTCACTTGTGAGTTCCTTGGTCACATTATGGGGAAATCAAGATTCACTTGGGAGTTCTGGGGTCACATAATCGGGAAATCAAGATTCACATGTGAGTTCTGGGGTCACATTATGGGGAAATCAAGATTTCCTTGTGAGTTCCAGGGTCACATTATGGGGAAATCAAGATTCACTTGTGAGTTACGGGGTCACAATATAGGAAAATCAAGATTTCCTTGAGTTCTGGAACAAGTCTAAATTCCAGAGGTGGATGAACAACCAGAACTTTTGCCCTGAGTTTATACCCAGTGATAGCAAAGAAGAAGAAAACATGTTTTTTAACCTTGTTGTCCAGAGAAGTAAACCTCGTCACTTCTGTTTGTGACATAGTCCTGTAAATGGCAGTAAATCTTTGTGTCTGCAGTGACCTGTTCTTGAAAAGAATAGTTTAATTCCATTGGTTCTATGTGTGCCTGCTAGAAAAGGATATGAATATAGTAACTAAAAAAGAAAATATTTTAACTAGGTTTCCTTATAACCCCAGTGGCTTTTTGTAAGCCATGTTGATGTCAAATTTTCCCATAAGACTTATGGATAAAGGTCATAGGATTATGACATACATCCACAGATATATATATTTTTTGTTATAGACACTGTGGAATGTATGCCATTCATTGCTTCACTCTGACCACATTTATTGATTACTCCCTTTATTTATCTGTTTTCTCAATTTTTTTAAACATAATTGTGTGTGTATGTAAAAAAAAACTTGTTTGAAGAGAATTTTTTTGAGACCTCACATGGGGTTGTGACCCCCTTTTTTTTTTTTTTTAGTGTTACCAGGGCCAAACGGTTGAGTTCAAAAGTTGTTATTTTCTTATTGTTATATACATGTCTAGTTCAGTGTCTAGTGTACAGAAGACTAATTTAGTGTCTGGTGTCTAGTATGTGAAAGTCAGGTTTATCTGATCTCATTGATAGGTGACTGGCATCTGTGCCTGCTTGCAAGACTCAAGTGTTCTGGTCCAGAGGAGCATGCTGGACTTTCTCCTGCTGGCATTTCCCATGCACAACGGTCAGTTGACTCGTGCAGACGTGGCCAAGATTGTGGAGGCTGCGGTCAATGTGGTCCTGCGTCGAGACATGTCCCTCAACCGACGCCTGTATGCTTGGCTGCTAGGGACGACCACTACAACAACAACTGCCACAACTGATTCACATCATGGCCGACAGAGGACAGACAGCTCTTCTACAACCAGTGAGATGGACCTTGGCTACTTCCAGGCAAGTTGTTACTTTATATCATCATCACAACCACCACCGTCATCATCATCATTGTCATCATTGTCATCATATCTTCAGCATCATTGTCATTGTCATCATTGCCCTCTTGTGCCATTATACATCCCATAGAGCTCACACTTTACTCCTTTCTTTCATTTTATCCTGTACAATCATTTCTTCTTCTTCTTTGTTCACCGGCTGTAGGATCCCGTGGAAGTCCTGGCTGTTCATCTGCTTGGACTTTTGCTTTGTGATTGGGCATTGAGTTTTGTGTGTACATCAGTTTTACTGCCTTATGTGTGTGCAGTTGGTTGTTCCTTGCTGCTCAGGTAGATGCACTCTGACTTTGGAGGAAGCTCCCAATTGGTCGACTCCTACGACATGTTTGTTGGGGTGGGGGAGAGGTGGCAGTGCATCTGTTCTTGTTTTTATCTTTGTTTGCAGTGTAGGCAGGGGGTCTGTGAGGCTGAGAATTTAATGCTGCATTGTTAGCATCATTGTAATGGGCGTAAAGATTATCACTAGATAGAATGAAACAGAGGAATAGACTGAGTCATATGTGACCATAGAATGATGATGATGAATTTCCCCCAGGCATTTATTTGGGAATGCATTTAATATCAGTATAAGATGACCTAGACAGCCAAAAAGAGCAACCAAGAGGTTTTGAGAGAGGCAGGAGCCCGAAGACAACTTATTACAGACATCAGAAGGAGACAGTCATCATTTTTCAGCCATGTTATGAGAAGAGGGAAAATAGAACATGTTGTGACCACTGGAAAGATCTGTGGAAAAAGGGATAGAGGAAGACAACGAGAGAAGATGCTTGACAGTCTTGTTGCATGGCAACAAACTGATACATGCTGCAGGAGATCGCAGCTTATGGAGAGGCATGATCGCCCACGCCAGTTGGCAAGGCACCTGATGATGATAAGATGACTGGTTTCAATATTGTTGTCAGTCCTCCTACATGTCTTTTTTTATTTACTGGGGCTGGAATGTTTTTGGGTTATGGGCTCAAAGCTGGCATAGAGGATGCACTAGTGTACACAGACAGTTTTATAGATCCAGGAGAGAAGTTTGGTTGGGGATTCTCATATATAAAGTGTGACCGACCCTAAAGCAAATAAAGAATATTTTATGCAATCTTTGTCAGTTGAGATCAGAAAGAGAATTCTTAAAAGCGATATAAATCCTATCTTGATGTACGGAAGTGAACATGGACAGTTGGTAGGTTAGTGAAAACTTATTTGGAAGCTGCTGCAGAGATGTGGTTATATAGATGAATGATAACACCCTGGACAGATAGAAAAGAGTAGTGTGAGCATCTTGAAAGAAACTGACTCATAAAGAGGACTGACTGCCCACATCAGAAAAAGACAATTTATATTCTTTGGTCATGTGATGAGAAGGAGAAAACTGGAGTACATGGTGACAGCAGGAAAGTTAGAGGAGAGGCAGAAGGAGACCGAGAGAATAGATGCTGGACGGTTTGACATCATGGTGTGGAGGATCATCTGTGTCAGAGTTGGTCCGTACTGGGACTTAGACCTTTTGCCCACTATGATCCCCATTTTGAACATGTTGGCCTCTGAGTAAACTGAGTTAAATAGCAAGGATCATAACCGTAAAGGCCACAAGAGAAAATGAAGTCAGACAGAGTTGGAAAAAAAAAGAGGTCAAGCACTGGAGCTGATGAAAAAAAATCTAAATGGGACAAATGCAAAGGAAAGTTTGGCCTACCATAATAGGTGCAATATACAGAGATAACAGTGGGGCCATGACAAAAAGAGAAAGGGAAAGCATTTTTGCTGAGATTTATTGCATAGATAGATCATAATGATAAGGAAGTTATAAATTCAGGTAGAGTTGATTTGTAAAATACTATAAATGATAAGAACTATGAGGATATCCATTCAGGTGGAGGATATAAAGCGTATATAGCAAAAAGCAAAATACACTGTGTTGGAGTCAGGTGGGGTCAGATATGCCCTCATAAATGAGTAAAGAAGATTTCAGGGAGGTGGCATCAGAATAGAGTCTGAGGGAGGGTGTTGCTGACTTCAGAGGTGACATTACATTAAGAAGAGTTGGAATGTGTACTCATATTTTCTTGTCAATAATTGTCATTCTTTCTGGTTTATTCCCTAGAATTACTCCAAAGACTTACTCGTGTCTGCCTTGAAAGCAAAGCTCATGGAAGAAGATGCATCCTCTGCACCTGGCTCAGACAGTCTCTCAGCAGTCCTGAAGCCATTCCGCATCCTAATCAGTCTCCTGGACAAGCCAGAGATTGGACCAGTAATCATAGAGAATGTGTTGCTGTCTGTATTCCGTCGGTTGAAGATTGAAGGAGCTCACTATGCTCAAAGTGAAGTTGCCAAAGGAACTGCGCTGGTGGTACCAGAATGCAGCCTGCCCATGGAGACACACAAAACGGCTAACCTGTTGTTTGGTTCCTTTGAGCCTTATTTCATCTGGGATTTCATAGCGCGGATGTACAAAGCTGCATGTGATCAAAGTTCCAAGGAGCAGGAAGGCAGTAAGCTCATGGAGGCTGTGTCTGTTTCAGAGCTGTGTGAGCTTGTGGAGTTTCTCTTGGACATCATTGCTCTGGTTTGTATTTGGATATTGTATAAATGGTTAGACATCTTCTTCTTTCCCTCCCTCCTCTCCATATTCCTCCTCCTATTATTTTCGTCCTTCCCTTTTTCCTCTTCTGCTGCTGCTTCTTCTTCCTCCTCTTATGCCGCTGCTTCCTTTTCTTTCTCTTCTTCCTCTTCTTCTTTTTTCTTCTCTGAATCATTTTCTGAACGTTAAATTTTAAATCTTCTTTATATGTCTTCTCCTCTATTCTCTTGCAAAAGTACCATACCACTCTGTGGAAGAGATTACTAATGCAACTAGACCTGGGCGCCCAATTTTTGTTCGTAATGAGGATCACATTGCAAAAGTCAGAAAACAGATACAAGAAGATCATTTTTTGACTGTGAGGATGATGGCAGATAAATTTGGTGTTAATAGAGAGACCATTCGTAAAATTTAAGTGCGAGATTTGGGCAAGAAAAAAGTTCCTTGCTGGTTTGTACCTTCGTGAAACTGCACCGGCTTACCGGGCGGTAGTTGTACGATAATTTTTGGTCCTAAAATGAGTATGTGTTCTCAACCATGCACCCTATTTCCCAGATTTGCCTCCTGTGATTATTTTCTGTTCCCAAAATCAAAGTTACATTGAAAGGACGCTTCTTTGACGAGATTGATGACATCCAAAGGGCCGTAACATCGACTTCAAGAGCAGTAACAACAGAAGATTTACAGAGGTCGTTCCAGTGTTTGTTAGATCATGCTACGCGCTGTATCAATGCACAAAGGGCTTACTTTGAATAAAATACAGGTTATATCTTCAACTGTTGATGATTTGAATTTTTATGGAATTAGTCTAATTACTTCATTATCGGACCTTGTAGACCAGAATTGATCTTAACCTTCAACCAAAAATGTGCTGTATTTTATATACTCTAGATTGCCCGTGTGGGTCCTGCGGCCCCATTCTTTCAGAGAAAATGAATAGACACACTGTCCACTAACATAGACCCACTGCCAGCTAACATAGACTCACTGCCCACTAACATAGACCCACTGCCCCTAACATAGACCCATTGCCCGCTAACATAGACCCATTGGCCCCTAACATAGACCCATTGCCTCAAACATAGACCCACTGGCCTCTTACATAGACCCACTGGCCCCTAACATAGACCCATTGCCCCTAACATAGACCAACTGCCCGCTAACATAGACCCACTGGCCCCTAACATAGACCCCCTGGCCCCTAACATAGACCCATTGCCCCTAACATAGACCCACTGCCAGCTAACATAGACCCACTGCCCACTAACATAAACCCACTGCCCCTAACATAGGCCCATTGCCCGCTAACATAGACCCACTGGCCCCTAACAGACCCACTGGCCCCTAACATAGAACCATTGCCCCTAACATAGACCCACTGCCCCCTAACATAGACCCACTGGCCCATAACATAGACCCATTGTCCCTAACATAGACCCACTGGCCGCTAACATAGACCCACTGCCCCCTAACATAGACCCACTGCCTGCTAACATAGACCCACTGCTAGCTAACATAGACCCACTGCTAGCTAACATAGACCCACTGCCCGCTAACATAGACCCACTGGCCCCTAACATAGACCCACTGCCCACTAACATATGCCCACTGGCCCCTAACATAACCCACTGCCCGCTAACATAGACCCACTGGCCCCTAACATAGACCCACTGCCCCCTAACATAGACCCACTGCCCCCTAACATAGACCCACTGGCCCCTAACATAGACCAACTGGCCCCTAACATAGACCCACTGCCCCTTAACATAGACCCACTGCCCGCTAACATAGACCCACTGCCCGCTAACATAGACCCACTGCCCGCTAACATAGACCCACTGCTAGCTAACATAGACCCCATGCCCGCTAACAAAGACCCACTGGCCCTTAACATAGACCCACTAGCCCCTAACATCTATACCCACTGCCCCCTAACATAGACCCACTGCTAGCTAACATAGACCCCATGCCCGCTAACAAAGAGTTTACATAGACCCACTGCCCGCCTAACATAAACCCACTGTCCCCTGACATAGACCCACTGGCCCCTAACATAGACCCACTGGCCCCTAACATAGACCCACTGTCCCCTAACATAGACCCACTGCCCCCTAATATAGACCCATTGCCCCCTAACATAGACCCACTGCCCCCTAACATAGACCCACTGGCCCCTAACATAGACCCACTGGCCCTTAACATAGACCCACTGCCCGCTTACATAGACCCACTGCCCGCTAACATAGACCCACTGCCCGCTAACATAGACCCACTGCCTGCTAACATAGACAAACTGCTAGCTAACATAGACCCCATGCCCGCTAACAAAGACCCACTGGCCCCTAACATAGACCCACTAGCCCCTAACATCTATACCCACTGCCCCCTAACATAGACCCACTGCTAGCTAACATAGACCCCATGCCCGCTAACAAAGAGTTTACAGCTGGTGAACACGAAGAAGAAGAAGATATTCAATAGATAAAAACCAAAAAAAATGTTTGATTGTATTTGTGCGTGTATATTCCCTCTCTTGAACTTTCAAGTCACAGTTTGTGTTGTATTTAGTACTTCTTGATCCCCCTTTTTTTTTGGTTCTGGCAGGATGTGTACCCAGAAACCACGACCGAGTACCTGCCGGACCTCCTGAGACAGATGATCTCAACCTTGACAGTAGCATGTGATGACGTCACCGAGTCTGAAGTGGCAGTGACGCTGAAACTTTGTTCTAAACTGTTGTCCCGAGTGCAGCCATCGATGGCAGGCCAGGTTCATCACCGTTCCCATTCATTGGATACTGCAGACAGTATTAGTGTCGTTAGCGGCTCCGAATGCTCCCATACCATCGGTGTGGCTAAACACAAGGGAGTTGAGACTCCAGAGAAGGGCACTAGCAAAGAGAGAGCGACTGATAGTGCCAGTGAAGATGATTCTGTTTTTCATCAGAATGGGGAAGCAGTAGAGGAAAGTACAAGAACTGAGGTTACTGACTGTGTTAGTGCAGAATGTGAGCAGGAGAGAGGTGAGAGGTCACAAACTGATGGACAGTGTGATTCCGCAGACAGCGACAGTAAGCAGGTAATATTGGACATTGACAAGGCTCTTGAGGATAACTTGGCAAATGAAAGAATTCTTCAGAATGAAACAACTGTTGATCATAAAAATAATCTCTTAAACGGAGAGCAGGCGGCGGGACATGGTTTGCATGGTGTTAGAGAGGACAGTGTTATTTCATTAACTAGTGAGGATGTCAAAGACAGTAAGGAATCTTTGGGCAGTTCAGTGACTTTAACAACTCTAGATAGTGGTGTTGATGGGTCTGTAGTCACAGCTTGGACAGAAACTGCAGAGATCAGAGGTAGATCAGAAGAGCAGACTTCTAAAGTGACACAGCCACCAGATTCCCTTAAAACAAATTCCGCAACCACCAGTGCAGGCATATCAGTGCCACCCAACAACACTAGCGCAAGACTGTGGTCTGGTCACCTAAGCCTCATGCAGCTGTGTGTCCAAAGCTTCCAGCAGTTCTTTCATCGCTTCTCTGACCTGAGAATTCTGAAATCTGAGGAGTTCTGCAGTCAGTGTATGAAGAGCATCACATCAACATCCCAGCCAGGAAGCAGAGATGCTCAGATGGATCCTTCAGAGAAGCTTGGGCTGGGGGAGCACAGTGAGGAGGTGACTCAAGCCTACAAGCAAGCCTGCAGGTTGTTGGTGGATTTTGCTAGTTTCCCCATTTATTGCACGGATTATGAGTCCATCATTGAACAAATGTGCAGTAAAGGTCAGCCATTTTTCCTTCTTTTCCCCCCTCTGCTTCATTGGATCATTATTATTATTATCATCATTATTATTATCATCACCATTATCATCATCATTATTACCATCATCATCGTAATTGTCATCATCGTCATTATTATCATTATCATCATTGTCTTCATTATCATCATTATTATTATTATCATTATTGTCATCATTATCATCATTATTTTTATCATCCTTGTCATCATCATCATTATCATAATTGTTATCATCATCGGGAGCTGCCTGGTGTAGTGGCCAGATCCTAAGGTCATGGGTTCCGGTCCTGACAGTACCACACTTTTCTTTTTTTTTTCAGAAATGACCTGGGCTGCCAGGTTGACCCAGCCTTGAATGGGAAGTAAAGGCGGCTGGCATGATGTTGACCACATCACTGAGTGCTGATGTGTCTTTAAAACGATAGGTCTAGCCTTATATGCCCAGTACGCCTGAAGGCGTGGAAAAAGATCCTTTACTTTTTTTTTTTACTTTGTAACTTATCAACATCATCATCGTTACCATTATTATCATTATCATCACCATCATTATTATCATTATCATCACCATCATTGTCATCACTATTGTTATCACCATCATTATCATCATTAACATAATGATCATTATCATCATCATCACCGTCATCATTATTGTTATTATTATTATCATCATCATTATTGTCACCATCATTATCATCATCATATCATCATCGTCATTATTATCGTTGCCGGGTGGCATAGACATTTGCCTTTCTAAAAACCTGGGTGGGTTCTTGGTGGTCTGGATCAATTCTGCTGATGGACTTCTGACCAAAATGGCCAATAGCTGGCTGACCGCTGAGGCTCTGAAAAGCTATTTGTTTCAGGTTAGGTTTTGCTCATGCAAATTTCCCTTTCTGGACCAGGAGTCCAAAGGTTCCATCATCCAGGTACTGAGCAGAGTGCTTAGTGTGAGCAGTGGATTTCATGTTATTTCCACTGCATATGCTACACTGCATTAAAATGGCAGGTGGTAGAATACATTCAAAACGACGTGTTCTTTAGCAGGTGAAATACCGACTTTAATGTTTGACCATTTGTGCCAACAGTAAGCTGCAATTCTGGTGTGGGACAATTAGTAGTTGGCACATCTGACAGCTGGCTTATGCATTTTTACTTTTTTGCCTGTGCAAGCTTGAAGATTTGCCTGGGACTGACAGGTTGTTCAAGAGTTTTGAAATGGGACAGTGAAGCATATTTTGTGTGATCTGCAATGAAACAGAAACAGAGAAGTTGTGGGATATAACCTGTCTGCATTGATGTTGGAACCTCGACTAATTAATTAATTCTACTGATGATAGTCTGCGGCTTAGGCATTGCGAGCACACTTCGTAATGCCGGGGTGTGAGGTTTAGTCCCGGCTGCGGACGATTTGTTGGTTTCGACAGTGGTACCAAGCGCTGACTGTTTAGAAAGCAATGGCAAACTAATGAACGTAACATTTGCCTAGAAAAACCACAACAGGCAAAAACTACTGAGGCTGGTTCTGCAAGGATACCCAACTTTTAACTGATGATATTCTTTGATGTTCTGTGACTGTGGCATTGATGTTTAGAAATTAAATGACTGTTTACATGTCTCTACATATTGTTCTTTGTATCAACATACCAGAGAACAGTTCAGAACTTCCACTGTGGCTTCAGGATCTTGTGATATGCAGCTGTTTTGTGGACTGTTTTGAGGTCCAGGCAGCCTCAATCTCCACTCTCCTGGACTTGATCATACTGACCCAGTCGGTGCAGACAGAAAGTGAGAACAAGACCCGTCACCACAGCCGGCAGTCATTCAGTGAGGGGAGGGTGTCTGTGGTCATCCTACCTGCTCTCTTACCCACACATCTGGTCTACATCAACGGAAAGACGAGGTTCTACCAGGTAATTTAATATTCAAATTTGTGTTGTTCGTCAATCACTGGTAATGAGAACCATTCTTTCTTTCCTCCTTCATGAAACTTCTCCTTCTTCTTCTTCAGTTTCCTTGGCTGTAAACTTGAGCAGAAAGTTCTAGTTGTTTGTCCACTTCTGGACTGTAGTCTTATTTCAGAACTTGAGTTTTGTGTGCACATCCCTTTTACAGATTCAGCTTATCTGTATGCAGACTTTTGGTTCCTTGCCTCTCAAGCTGGCGCACTCTGCCTCCGAAGGAAATTATGAATCTAAAGTTGATTGTGAGTCTGGAGATGACTTATAAGCCAAATGCGGGCTTCAAAGGATCTAGCACAATGAGTACATGCGCACTCACATACACATATGTGACCCATTTTAGGCTGAGTCAGGGGGAGAGGCAAGGTCATTTTATACAATTCTACCTTGATTTAGGTTCGGACCCAGCCCTTCAGGCTTTGAGGCACTTTACCAACTTTGTCATCGTGAATCCCATGTTTACTTAGTTGCTATAGTTATTATCTGTGTCTAACTGTTTGTGTTGGCACTTCTGATGGCTGCCTTGAGCATTTAATGCATTTGTTTTCTGTTAGATTTGCTAAGACAGTAGTCTGCGTACATTTTTTTCCTCACAAGGGACAGTGATGGACATTCCTTCCGGTTTTCAGTTGAGTCATTTGAGTCAAGAATTAACATCACACCACGGGGCATTCCCATATGGGCTCTCTCCTCATCTTCAGCAGGCAGCGCAGAGTTTCAATACTAATGGTACCGGTCCTAGTCTGGTTAAATGTAGTGAGTGAGCCAGCCAGACCCGCTAGATGACCAGATGTATCGTTCTCTCCAGGCCATAATAATCCAGTTTCTCTTCTGACTTTTGTTACTTGTTCCCAAATAACCCTGACAATATCTGCCTTGTTATGTATCAATTCACCATCCAGTGGTGTAGATCTGGCCAATCTGTCCGCCTGTTCATTCTCCACCACACCTGCATGGCCTGGAGAAATGATTCAAAGTATGCTCACTACCCATGTCCTTCCAAGTGAAGTTTGCCACTCTGCTTAAAGCATCCCTGTCTTCTTTCTCAGCATGCTTTCAGAGTCTGTTACAATTACAACATGTGTATGTATCTTGTTCTCTAGCCACCTGATGGCTGCAGTGACTGCCCGCACCTCCATTCTCATGCTGGATTTTGTTTTATCATATGCTGTTGTTGTAGTTGTGGTGGTATTCATTGTGGTGTGGTTTTTATTCATTGGTGGATTTCATTGGCATAGGAGCAGAGCTACTATGGGGTGACCCGTTTGCTATGGCTATGAATTTGGAACTAAAATTACTTGATTATGATTACCTGATGTAGTTATTGTCTTATATTGCTGTGTTTTTTACAATTGTATAGTTGTTTCTGAGTTAAATGCTTGCTCTCTTGTAGATTGTGGCTTCGGAACTGTGGACGTACTTGTCAGAGAAGCACAGTTTACATCACCAGCGAACTGTTGAACTGTTCCATACACTGCACCAGGTCACACCAAATGCGAACATCTGTGAGGATGTGATTGGCCGGGATCTTATCAGTGAATCAGAGGTCAGTTTTAAATGATTTTTATTTATTTTTGTGTTTGTGTAACCAAGAAGAAAAGAAATATTGACATCCTAACAGATGTAAACATGAAGGAAAATTGCCTGGTAAACAGCATCTTTTCTCAGAAACTAACATAATTTGGCAATGTCCAATGCTATTGTGAATTAAAAAGAACAATAGAGGAGAGCATGGTCCCAGGTAAGAGAAGCAGAAGTCAACCAGCATGAAGGGGCGCACAGGACATAAGAGATACCTTGACCAAGAAATTACATGAGGCTGGACAGCTGGCGAGGGACCAAGGTCCTTTCAGGTGGGCTTTGATGGGAGCAGAGCTCTGTGAAAGACCTGCAGCATTATGATGATGTTAGTTTAACAATTGTTTGCAGTGGTATCTATCGTATAAAAACAAACAAAAATTTGAAGCTTAGTCCTCTTTTAGCAGCCAGAAGGCCTGCTTTATCAAGGACGGTTTCTTTGCTATCTTATTTCGGTTCTGTTCCTTTGTGTGTGCAATTACAGCTGAGTTTGTTTTCTCTGGAGTGGAAGTCAAGTAAAGTAAATAATAGATGTCCTTCTTCGTACTACTTACGAAAGTCACCCATCTTGTCGGCCGTAAGATTTTGTAGTGGTTCCGGCCAACTGTCCTATGTCCGAGGAGTGTTATGAGATGTCTTCCTTCGGCGGCTATACACAGCCTGCTGAAAAGTGGCTCAGGTTCGCTTGATGTGGTCAGTGCACTGTTTTCCAGACAAATGTTAGCAGCTTTTTGCAACTTCATTTTCTGTGAACGACTACTGTTTCTGGAATGCAGGAAAGAAGTACTACAGGGAAGCACCAAAGGTGTGATGGTTCATGACTAAAGAATCATTAATGCTTTTGTATTTTTACGCTTGTTGATGGTGGCTGTCATCAGTGGTGGATGTGCTTACAACATTCAGAATGAGGAACACATGACTTCCCTAGAGTGTTCCAGGAAGTCCTTTACGAAATCTTGGGGCTGATAAGATGGGGTGATTTTTGTGAGTTGTACCCCTTCTTCTTCTTTTTTCTTCTTCTGCTGCTGCTGCTGCTGCACATTCATTGGCCGCCTTCTTTGAAGGAAACAATTCTAATTAGCCCTCTCCTACGACATGCTAGTTACGGGGCAATGCGGCTGTTCCTTTTCCCCCCCACATTGGAGCCCCAGAACCCACATGGGGAAGGCACCCCTTAATAGATATGGTTTGTGTGTCATTGTTGTTTGCTCTGCCACACATTTCTTCTCTTTCAGTTGGAGAGGATATCTGCTTTCAAGAAGTTCACTGTGCTCTGGCATTTGACTAGGTCAATCAAGACAGAAGCAAACCCCTCCCGCAATCCCAGGACATTTGACAGGTGGGTGATCACAGTTTCTTTCTTCTTCTTTTACCTTTCTTCTCACAATGCAACCAGTTAACACCACAGTTCTTGTAGACTTGTTTAATAGTTTGATTGAATTTTGTAGGTACATTTTAAAAAAATAGAACAAGGTAGCTTGTCCAACACTGATCCTTAGAGGTCTGTCACAGTGGCAATATTCTTTGCTACATGGTGACAGACAGTTATCATTTTATTTTCTGTTAATTTATTGAAGATTGAAACCAGTGACACAATGAATTTAAGAGCAATAGATGAAATGGTTTAGTCATCTGGCGAGAATTTCCTACTATCAACTGCCACAGAGAGCCAGGTTTAAAAACCTTAGTGAACGCAGATCATGGAAAAAACAATGCAGAGGATGGATGATAACATCAAGAATAACTTTAGAGGAATAAAGACAAATTATACAGTCAGTGAGTAGCACACCTTGGAAGGCTAACTCTGGCAATAAATGTCCAAACAGTCAGGTGAGTCCATGGGAAGGGTGCATCTGCGATTATACTGTGAATCAGCACAACACTATTACCTCACTAAGATGAACAAAGCAGAAAAAGAGCCGAAGATCTTTAACCCATGGGGGTACCAGGCCTCATTGGGCCAGAAGCAAAAAGACCTACTGCCCCCTAACAAGCATGTCATAAAAATCAGCTAATTAGGGGTGTTTTTTTTTAAAAGTCTAAGTGCATATGTCTGAGGGGTGGGAAACCAACAGTCTGCATACAAATAAGCCAGATCTGTACACTAGATGTGCATGCAAAACTGGCTGTATTCAGTACTTTTGGGGTTTATCAGAGGGGGAAGGTCTTTGAGCCTGAGGATTTAAGGCCGCCTGGCTAATGCCGCTACTACAGACCGTACAGGTGTTAGAATCTTCATGTCTAACAGTTAAAAAGAAGAAACCAGATCTTTACCTGTAAATTTATTTATCTGCAAGTGAGAGGAAGTGAGTGAGCTACCTCATTTCTTACGTCTCTCCTTTACCTCCGACGGCAGATCTATGTTCGTGGTATTGGACAGCCTGAAAGAAGAGTCTAGCATTACCAAAACTCTGGCCTTGACCTGGCTGACGCATGTGATCCAGAGAAGTGACACCAGCAGAGTTCTTCAGCCATTGCTGTTGATGCTGCTACATCCAGATACAGCCAGGTAGGCCACAGTACATCATCCTAAATCAGTCAGTCAGTCACAACATCATCCTCAATCAGTCAGTCAGTACATCATCCTCAGTCAGTCAATCAGTCAGTCCACAGGACATCATCCTCAATCAGTCAGTCAGCATGTCCTTTACAGAATGTTGCTCTCTTCACGTCACACCTGAAAGTCACTCTTTCTGTAGCCATTTCTCCAGCCCTTTTTGCTTTCATAGTCCTTTATGCATCTTCTGTGCCCTGTGTCTTCATCTGGGGAAGTCAGCCTCTTCCTCATTTTCCGTAATCTACACCCTCCATAACTGTACTCTGCAGACCACCAGGGTGATTGACATTTCCAGAGTACCTTACCTTTTGGGAGAGGATGCTGTTTATAAGTCATTTCTCCTTGACGTTCAGGTCACGCAAGATGTCACTGTTTTTCTTCTTCTTGGTTACTGGTATTTTGAGAATCTTTTTATAGCATTTCACTTTAAAAGCTCGGTTTTCTTCTTCAAAGACTGAGTCAGAGTCCATGAGTGCAGGTGCGGAATAGCCCCGTGACCTTGTGTGAAAGTTGGATCGATCGAGGCCGACCTATCAGAAGTGAGGTGGTCAGTAGGTCATCCAATCAGAAGCCAGCCAGTGTGTGGCGGTGTGTAAATGGGGAGACCAGCATAAAATTTACCGGTTCTTCGTGTTTTTTAGCCTCTGCTTTGCTAGAGCAAATTTTTTTTTTCAACTTCTTTTATCATCCAACTACATTTATATTCTGTAAGTGGTCTGTACCTTTCAGAGGTTAGAACTCGAGCCGCACGACTTATAACCAAGTGCAACTTAGGTTGCATAATTAATGACTTGTGACTCGACTTGGAGTTTTGTCCAGTCGGCTCATGGCTTGGCTTGTGACCTGTAGCTTTGATGATTTTCTATGACTTGTTCTTCGCAGTCAGTCACTGTGAGGTTTGGTGGTCAAATAAAATAATAATAAAACAATGTGTAAACAGCTCAGTTTTCTATAAATTTATAAAAATAAAAATTGCTTCAATATAAAAGTTAAAAAAAAAGTAAAGATCCCTTTTCACGCCTTTCGGCGCATCGGGCATATGGGCAGAGCGTCCCATATTTTTACAGACCATCAGCACTCTGTGGGTAATGTGGTCAGCATTACGCCGGCTGTCTTTACTTTCCCAGGACAGCCCATCCTGGTACCCATTTTAGGCTGCGACGTCCCATACCACTTGCTTCAATATGCTGTTGTATGGATTCAGTTCAGCTGTTTACATACAAAATACAAAAGGTTGTTGGCTTTTGTTTTGGTATAATACCAGACTAAGTAGTTTAGTCCATAAGTATTGTCCCTTGCACGACTTGCAAATGACTTGAGACATGAAGCGACTTGACTCGGGACTCAAATTGGAAGCATTCTTGGTTACTTGAAACTTGGCGGCAATGACTTGGGGCTCAACTTGGAAGCATTCTTGTTGACTTGAAACTTGGCGGCAATGACTTGGGACTCTACTTGGAAGCATTCTTGGTGACTTGAGACTTGATGGCAGTGACTTAGGACTCTAAAGCATTCTTGGTGACTTGAAATTTGGCGGCAATGACTTGAGACTCGACCTGGACTTGAAGTGTGCCGACTTAGTCAAACATCGGTTATCCTGTATAGCACCGCAGATGACACATGGCTGGTGCCCTTATTTTAACTTCTTTGAAGGTTGAATGGGGTATCTGAAATCTGCCTGGTGGGTCTGTCATCCAGATTAAGATTTTCAAACCTCTGAATGGTATGGTCAATCTTTCGGTAGCAGCTCTATGGGGGCAGACTGATCGATCGATCTTTTGTAGGTAACTAAGAACCCTTTTTTTTAAATGTCAGTAACATATCTTGCAAGAACCCTTATTTTTAATGTCAGTAACATATCTGGCATATGCAAGACTCATCTTTTTATTGACCAGTGAGCAACATGGTCATTACTATACTGGCCACCTTTACTTCCCAGGACATTACCTGGACCCCATTTTAGAGAGAGCTTCGTTGTCTGGGTTCCGGGGTCCCACTCTGAGGAGGGAAAAACAGAAAGAATAGACTCACTGCCTCGCTAACCAGCATGCTGTACAAGGTAACTAATTAGGGGGGTTTCCTTCCAAGTCGGAGTGCATCTGCCTGCGGGGTGATGAACCAGCAGTCTGCACATAAATAAATAAGCCAGATCGGTAAAATGATGTGCACACAAAACTCAAAACTTATGGAACAAGACCAAAGTGATGAAATGGACAAACAACCAGAACATTCCACTAGAGTTTACAGCCGGTGAAAGTTGGGAAGATAATGAAGAAGACTGAGTCAACCTGGCAGTCAGGGTCAGATTTGAATACAAAAACCCAACATGATGCAGGTTAACATTCAAGACCTTCAGGCTGGCTGGCAAGTGTCTGGTCACTACACCACCACAGCTTGTTTGCATTCTGATTTACTTTATATCTGTGTTGGTTTTCTTTGTGAAGCATCACTTTCATTACAGTTTTTTAATTTGTTTTTTAAGTAAATTGTCTGCTGTTGATCTAACCTTAGTATTCACGGACTTTACAGTTGTTATGCATATTTACTAATTATGCTATTGCCAATCAGGTGCTGTCTCAACAGTGAAAGTTGGCTGCAATGTAACTCCAACATGCTCTGTCTCTTATCTTGGTTGTATACTTTCTCAGACTGCTGTTTCGTCCATCCCTTGAAATTTCCCCCACTTGTAACATTGCCATCCACCTTACCCTAAGTCTGGATTTTAAAGATATTACTTCTTTTAATGTCTCATTTTTATTTCTTTCAGTAAGTCTCTTTTCAATGCAATCTTTCCATAACCTCTGTATTTGATTGTTTTTAATGAAGCTAAAAAGCTGCATTATCTTCTTCTTCTGTTCTCTACTCATGGAATGCCTCGCGGCGTCAGGGAAGGAAGAGATCTCTGGAACTGGCCCTATTGTTTGCTTCATATATGGTACTTTTCAGTGTCTTTTATATTTCTGTGGTTCATTTTCTGCATGTTCGACCTCTAGGTCTGTTACCGTTTTATCTGTATAACATTGCTCTTTGTGGTACCCTCTCTGATGCCAAACGTGTTACATGGCAAAACCATTTGATCTGTTGTCTACTGATAAAGTTCAGTGTTGGTTCTGTGCCTACTCACCTCTTGATATCATCATTCCTAAGTTGATCTTACCTTGCTAAACCTAGCATAATATGTAAACACTTCATTTCTCCTGTGATTATTTTGCTTTTCTCCTGCACTGTCTGCTGTTATATTTATCTGTTTGGTGTGGTGATTATCATTACGATTGTGTATTTATCTGTCTATTCAAGTTTATCATTCTTTATTTAAATTTCTTTCTTTGTGTGCAGGATCTCCATTCAACACGTGAGTGTTCACAAGTCCAAGAAAGTGGCTGTCTCCGAGAAAGGGGATGAGGACTTGGAAGCCAAAATCTTTGCCATCAGCTCCGAAGGCGGCAACGTAATCTACCACGTCAGCCAGGGCAAGCACCCGCAGATGGGCAAGAAACTGATTCAGAAATCCACGGAAGATTTGAAATCCTACGCTCTGTCGGTCATGAACAATAAGGGTGGGCACAGTACTGCACCCGTGCGCACACACTCCGTCACCGATCTTTCATTCGAGAGGGTCAACCCAGAGAAGGTCAAGTTAAGAATAAATCCATTTGGTTCAGAGAGTTCCCTCGATAAACTGATATTTGACGGCTATGATTTCCCGCAGTCGGCATCCATGCCAAACCTGGAAGGTGTCAAAAGACTGAACTCTGACACGTGTAAAAAAGAAGGGATATTTTTTGATGGCTCAGAAATCGTCGAGGATCATTTTTCACTAGAGAGTCCCAAAGCAACGGTTACAGTTACCAGTCCATCACCTGAAGAAGACACAGCTATAGAAAGGCAAGATGAGGTTTATGAAGACCCACCAAACAAGGATCTTATGACATCAGAACAAGTTGCTAGGTGGATTCTGGATGGTGTGATTGCCGCGGCTGTGAAGGACACTTCAGGCAGTGTCACTCCCAGTGAAGCCGATGTTGATTTCTCCGTAAAAACTCAGTCAAGCCTAGGAATGGAACAGTCTTACATCTCCCCAAGTTTGGATGACTTGAGAAAGATTGATGTCGACTCCTCCTCTGATAGTGACAATGGTGACAGCAAGAATGTTTCCAGTGCTAGTGACACTTTAAACTACCAGATGGTTAATTCCAATAATAGAAGCGGAAGTACTGAGAGCCTGACAATTCAGGACTCTGAGCAGACGACCCAGCGCCCAATTGACCCTCGTGACCTGGACCCCAGTACGGATATTCATGAGCTGCATATGCATATGCTTCTCTACACCCAACAGTATGATTATCGGCGTACACTGTATGCATTGTCTACTCTCCGAGCAATGCTTTACTCTTGTCCCCGACTGGTTGTCACAGCAATGGCTACAACAAATATCAGTTCTGTGCGGCCGCCACATTTAGCAAAGCTGCAGTCATTACTTGGTGAGTAAACTGTCTGTCTGAGGTAACAGTAGCAGAGTTTACAATAGATTTGAATTTTGTGCAGTCACTATTTAGTTATTGATCATTGTGAGACAACTATCAGTCAGTCACCAGGTCCTTCACAGAATGTCCTTGTCGTCACGGCATGCCTGAAAGTCTCTCTTTCTCTAACCAGTTCTCCAGCCCTATGTGCTTTCATAGCCAGTGCATGTATCCTGTATCCACTTTTGCGGATGTCAGCCCCTGTTTCGTTTTCTGGAAACTGCATCCTCCTTTACTCTCCAGACCAGCATGGCACTTGACATATCTAAAATACTTCAGCTTTCGGGAGATGATGCTGTTTATGAGCCAGTTTTCCTTGATGTTCAGGTTTTGCAGAATGTTGATGTTTTTCTTCTTCTTGATCAACATTATTCTCAGAACTTTCCTATAGCAATTCAGTTCAAAAGCTCTGATTTTCTTTTTCAGAGACTGAAAGTGAGACAACTGGGAAAAGCAAATGCAAACTAGCAACTTAATGTGATGGAAAGGTTGACCAGGCCCTTAGCCTTGGATGGCAGCTGGTCTAAGAGTGAAGCTCCAACAGGTGGACACATAAAGCAGTGCTATTCAGCTTCTGCAGCATGTTTAGTTCTAAATGTATTATTGTTACCTTTCTTTTGGAGTAAACAAGGCAGGCCAAGAGAGGAATTAGGCAGCATGGACGGCAGATGGTCTGTGCAGTACTGCCCAGGCTTTGTGCTGTGGAGTGGAGAAACTTCACCCCTGGCTATTAATGGTTTTGGAAAATGTAAGCGAGTCTTGCTAGCGACATTCGCCATCACCACAGGCTGCATATGTATGCTTATTGCCTTATGTAATCTGCTGTTCTCTGTGGATTCAGGATGCAGTCTGCAACAGGCTGGATCTGTGCTCAAGTTAATATAGATTCAGTGGTAGTTGTGTTGTTCTTGAGTTTCTTCTTCACATTCTCAAGCCTGCATGGCTCTTTTCTGCATGCACAGTCTTTTTCTGACTTACTTTTTTTTTTTTTAAACCAATACTGTATTACCAGTTCCAAACACAGACGTTAACAATAACAACAAAATTGGAATCATCAGAAATGAAATGTCAACCCAAATCCTATATTTAACTAGAACAGACAGGATCAGAAATGACAGTATCAGGAAAGAAGTTGGCTCGGAACTACATCCAGAGACATTAGATCATGTGGTTCGGAATGTGTCAAGACTACTACCAGGTAAGGCATCACAGAGAGACCTGTCACTCAGACACAATTAAAGCAGAGCTAGAAGTGATGGATTGGATAAGTTTAATATCCAAAGCCAAAAATACCAACATCTAAGTAGTTCGGAGGCAGGACATGTCTCTTCAAAACCTGAGGCTGAAAGAAAGAACAGGACTAGAGAAGGAAGTGGATGTGAAGTTGCAGCACTGGTCTTGCCATTCTTTCAGGTTTCTGAGGTAAAAGATGGGAAAGAAGAAGCGGCTGGAGAGGATGATTGCTTGGCATATTTTGCTGTGTCTCCTGGGCTGTATACTTCAGTAATAATTCAATGAAATAGCTCAGATAAATGAATCCTTTACAGCTGATGTGCAGAATCAACCACACTCAAAATTAACTGCCTGTTTGACAAGGGTACGTGCAGATGTACTATGTCTTTTTGTATGCACGGATGTGGAAAGTTTATTTGCTTCTTTTAGCGATACAGTAAAACATTTTTTTTTAATGTAATTTCTTGTGAATAATATTGTTATGTGATATCCATTCCTACTAAAATGATTTATCCATAACTTTCAGGAAGACACCGGAAGTCTGTCTTTGGCAAGAACTTTTTTGGGGATCTCCCACCAGAAGTGATGGCCAGTTACCGTAGCAACATGTTTGTGGAGATAGTGATCTCCCTTTGTCTGTATTTTGTGCGGGGCTACTATCCCAACCTTATGATGAGCAAGCTGACCAATGAAGAACTGCTGGGAAATAGAATGGTGGGTGTTCTTATTTTAGCTGGCCGGTGGTCAGTGTATGATACTTTTTTATTTCTTTCTTTCTTTTACTTTTCCCCATGTAGTTTTATTTTTTTAATGTTTGTTCTATTTTTTAATTGTGTTGTGTACAGTGGAATGTCAGGATATAAATGTACCTGGATATTGTTTTTTCATGACACGCTGTCAGGCTTGCCGATTGTATCGCCTTCTCGATGTGGGTTCCAGGGCTCCATTTTGGAGAACATAGAATAAACCTACAGCCTTCCCAACAAGCATGTTGTAGGAGCCAGTGATTCGGGGCATTTCCTTCAAAGTACGAGTGCATCTGCATGAGAAGCAAGGAACCAACAGTCCGTATACAAGTAAACCAGATCTGTTGAATGGATGTGCATGCAGAGCTCAAGTTTTGGATTAAGACCAAAGCCCAGGAGTGGATGAACAACCGGAACTTTTCCACCAGAGTTTACAGCTGGTAAACACTGAGAAGAGGAGGCAGAAGAAGAAACAAACTGTCAATCAGGGAAAACGAACCCTGTTACTTGACATCCATGAAATTGTTCAACGCATTCACTAACCTCTAAGCCAGAGAGCTATATTGAAAACAGGTAAACTCGATGGTTAAGGAAAAGTGAAAAAAAAAAAAAAAAAGCATGGCATGGCTTGAAACAGAGATTGTTGGTTGAGCTGAACTATCATACCCTCACTAACAAGCATAGCACAGAGTGATGATGGTGATCAACCTTGTGGAAATTTCTTTGTCCAGAGAGATTGCAGTTGTGAGTTGACATAAATGGTGGTTGTTTTCAGTTCACGGGTGCAATTCATATGGAGATCCTTGGGAATCGCTGCCGAAGCTTCAGAGTTTGTGCTGTGTATGATGCTCTTGGCAGGCAGCTAGCCATTCTGCTGGAAGAGACCGAGCCTTATGGCTTCCAAAACGGTGCAGGGAAATAAATTCTGTCACCCTTAGACAAGCTTTCAAAAGAAGGTAAAATTTTTGTTCATTTATTTCTGGCCAGGTTCACATTTTGGGGATAGAGATTCTAACCCTGCTGGTGTCTGAACTCCTGTCCATCATGAAGGAGAGTGGCAAGAACTTTGTATCCTACATCTCCGACCTGCTGTCCCGTTGCAAGCTGCAGAAGTCCCTTCTCCATTGCCTCCTAGCATCCGTGTACAACCAGGGTTGTAACGGTCCGGCCAGCAACAGCAGCAGGACGGAGGCTGTCAAGCTGACCGAGATGATCATTGACTTCAACGAGAACAGCCTGGACCCCAGCGTCAACGACACATTCCAGATGAAGTTGCTGCAGCTGATGCTGGTGATGATCATGCTGGAGGACCAGATCCGGCTAGCGCAGGGAGTTCCAGATTCTAGTTCATCTGCGGGAGAGAGAACACACCTGACTGTGAGTTGTTCTTTAAATTTGTATGCCGTTAATGAAACGCTTCAAAGTGAGTGTTTCTTCGAATCTCATCAGTAATGTTTTGGTCATTAACTGGTGCCTGCCTGCGCAGAATAGAAAGAAATCAGTTTCACTTTACAAAGAGTGGTTCTCGGGAGTGTCTGCAAGGTAGCTTCTCCTTGAGGCTGCGAGGCCTAATGAGGTCAATCCGCTGACCCGCCCACTGGTCTTCTCGCATTTGTCGGTTCATCAAGTGGTGCCTGCCTGCGCAGAAATAGAAAGAATTCATATTCACTTCACAAAGAAGCTTGCATTGGATAGGACACAAATTGGGAAAGCGCTAGAACAATATAACTAGAATGTCTTTACACTGTAACCCTCCGGGGTATAGATATAAAGAGAGGCCCAAAAACAAACAGAGAGGGGAGCTAGAGAGTAAAGTTTAAATGATTGGGAGGACATGGGCTGAGCTGCATACAATAGTGAAGGATAGAATGATTTGGCATGAGTTGGTTGAGGGCCTATGCTACATTGGGGATAGAAGGAAGAAAGAATAAGAATACCCTACTTACATTACTTACCTTTAGTAATGCCCTGGTTTCATTACTTGTTATCTGTAATGCCCTGGTTACTTTTTCCATAGTGATTACCTAGTTAAATTACTTCCCATTAGGAATACTTCTAATAATTTCCATAAGTAATTGACTAGTTACTGTACTGGACGTAAATTTGCCTAGAGAAACCACACAACAGCCAGGGGCTGCTGGGGTTGGTTCTGCAACATCCTGTAAAGGATACGCAACTAGCCTTTCATTGACTAGTTATAATTCCTGAAGTACCTTATCTAGAGTAGTTATGATCAGTAATTGTTTGGGTACATTAGTTCCCTCAATAAAGCTTTATTTACATTACTTTCCATTGCTTATGGTCTGGTTACTATCATTTTCATTAGTTTCATTAGTAATACTCTAGTTACATCATTAATCCCCTCAGTAATATCTTTGTTATATTTGTTCTGGTCAGTAATAGTTACTAATGCTCTAATCACTATAATTCCCATCAATAATACCATGGTTACTATAATTCCCATTGGTAATGCCCTAGTTGTAGTTAGTTCCCATCGGTAATGCCCTAGTTGTTGGTAGTTCATATTATTAATACGCTAGTTGTATTTAGTTCCCATCGGTAATGCCCTAGTTGTATTTAGTTCCCATTAGTAATGCCCTAGTTGTATTTAGTTCTCATCTACAAAACTTGGCATGTGCTATCGACTAACTATGACAGCACTTCTGCTCCGTCCCCAGTCTTCCTTACTGAATGTCCACTACAACCCCAACCTTCCGGTCATCCAGCAAGAGATGTTTCTCAGTGCCGTCTGGAGCGCTCTCAAGCAGCATCATTTGTGCCACCTGCACCGCCACTGGGTGGGTTTGGTCACCTCGGCACTGCCCTACATGGGCAAGGCTATGGCGCGGACTGTGCTTTGTGTAGTGCTACAGTTGTGTCGTAATCTGGAGATCATTGCTGCAGACCTCACCAAGAAAAAGTGAGTCATTCTTGTGGGTTTTTTTTTTTATAGCTGTTGTTATTGTTGTTTGGTACTAGATTTTCTGTCTGTCTTTGTCATGGTTTTTGTTGTTTGATACTAGATTTTCCTGTTTATCATTGTTGTTTGGAACCTTCTGGTTTGATACTAGAGTTCACCAACAGAAGGAAAATGCTAGTACGTTGTGACAGCAGGAAAGCTGAAACGGTTAAAGAAGCAAGCGGAGATCATTAGGGAGGATGCTAGACAGTTCAGCATCATGTCAAGGTGTACTTAAATCCTGTGCCTGTCTTCATGCTGGTCGGCCTCTGCCCTGTTTTTGTGGCTCCACTCCTGCAACTATTCTTTTATCTGATTGCAGGTGTCAAATATTACAGGTGTCATATAGTGTTCTTTCATATTTTGAGTGATATAACCTTCCTTGCATCCCTCTGTGGGTTCTGGTGCTCTATTTTGTAGGGGCTGATGCCCACTATTAAGCATGTTGTAGGAGGCAACTAATTAGGGTGTTTCCCTTGAGGTCAGAGTGTATCTGCCTCCAAGGTGAGAATTGAACAGTCCGCATACAAATAAGCTAGATCTGTAAAACGAATGTGCAGCCAAAACTCAAGTTCTGGAACAAGACCAAAGTCCTGAAGTTGATGAACAAGCAGAACTTTCCTCCACAGGAGTTTACAGCTGGTGCATGCTAAGAAGAAGGAAAAGATCAGCGCCATCATCATCATCATCATCATCATGTGCTTTGCCAATTGGCATGAGCTGTCAAAGCCTCGGCAAAGCTTGTACCAATTCTGCAAAAAACATTAAAGAAGAAAATCAACAGTCGGTGTATACTAAGAAGAAGAAAATGAAGAATTCCTGTGCGTATTGTGAAAGATAACTAAAAGGGTTGACATAAGACTGGTCATCTCATCCACTTACAATCTCTGTGTGGGTTCTGGGTCCTCAGTTTAGAGGGGGTGGGTGGGGGGAGAGACCGGACCGACTGCTCCCTAACAAGCATGTCCTAAAAGCTGACTAGTTGGAGTTTTGCTGAAGTTAGATGCGTTGAGCCAAAAGGCACAGCAGTTATTGCAGCCTAGCTGTAAACTACAGCACAGCATACCAACCGCCCTTCAAGGGCATACGCAGAACATGAAGAAACAGAAGAATATCCAGTTAAAAGATGTTAGCATCACGATCCAACCAGTCATGAACAAAGCTATCAAGAGCTTGGTGTCACTTGGTCGAGAGCCTATGCTCCATTCGGAGCACTAATGACTATTCTGTGTCTGTAACTAGTCACCATCTCTGACACACAGGTCCAGTATGCAGAAGGTTCCCCCAGACCATGTGGTCAGCATGCTGGAAGGGCTGACCACTCTGTGCCACTACTGCCTTCTGGACAACACCAACCCAGTGTCAATTGGCCAGCCTGCTCCATCCAGCATTAACATCTCCACCGAGACGGCCAGCGCCGGGCAGATCCTCACTAACCTCATTAGTGTGTTCAACCCGGTCACCAGCGGGAAGGTAACTGCCATCTTACTGTCACTGCTGCTAGCTGACTGTCATGACTGCCTGTCATTACTGCCATTTAACTGTCATTACTGCCATCTAACTGTCATTACTGCCATCTAACTGTCATTACTGCCATCTAACTGTCATTACTGCCATCTAACTGTCATTACTGCCATCTAACTGTCATTACTGCCATCTAACTTTCATTACTGCCATCTAACTGTCATTACTGCCATCTAACTGTCATTACTGCCATCTAACTGTCATTACTGCCATCTAACTGTCATTACTGCCATCTAACTGTCATTACTGCCATCTAACTGTCATTACTGCCATCTAACTGTCATTACTGCCATCTAACTGTCATTACTGCCATCTAACTGTCATTACTGCCATCTAACTGTCATTACTGCCATCTAACTGTCATTACTGCCATCTAACTGTCATTACTGCCATCTAACTGTCATTACTGCCATCTAACTGTCATTACTGCCATCTAACTGTCATTACTGCCATCTAACACTTCTAGGCACTCTAAGATGATATCTGGAGGTTTCTCCTCTTGATTTATCACTCTCTCCCTGGGCAGGCTTTCTGATGCCAAGTCAAGGGGAGATAAATAAAGTGGCCTGTTACTGCCTGTGTAGTCAACCACTTGGGTGTTGTGGTCAGAACTGAGATTAACTCTCTCTTCATGTGCAGCCACACTGAAGATGATAAGAGAAGCAGGTGCCCTGTCATTCTCTGTCTCAGCCTGAATTTCTTCTTGTTCAGCCGAACAAAAGGAAATATGAGAGTCGCATAAGGTCTTGCCCTTGCTCTCATTAGTGGCTTCATCGTCACAGTGTGTTTTGTAGGCAAGTAGGCAATGCCTTACAAGCATTCACTTTACATCAGTGTGTGTGTGTGTTTTTTATTGTTTGAAAAAAAAGTAGTATTTGTGTTCCATAAAATATAAATTTGTTGGTGTATTGCAGTTTAAGTATCTGGGCACATGGATAACATCAGATGGAAGATGCATAACTGAGATAAGAAACAGAATAGGACAGGCAAAAACTGCATTTTATAAAATGAAAAACATCTTGTGCAATATATCCTTGTCATTGAGAGTTAGAAAAAGAATTTTTGCTTGCTACATACATCCAGTTTTAACATATGGCTGTGAATCCTGGACAATCGGTAGGAAGGCCAAACAATTTCTTGAGGCCTCAGAGATGTGGTTTTACAGAAGAATGCTTAGAATTCCTTGGACAGCCAAAAAGAGCAACCAAGAGGTTTTGAAAGAGGCAGGAGCCCGAAGGCAACTTATCACAGACATCAGAAGGAGACAGTCATCGTTTTTCGGCCATGTTATGAGAAGAGGGAAAATAGAACATGTTGTGACCACTGGAGGGATAGAGGAAGACAACGAGAGAAGAAGCTTGACAGTCTTGTTGCATGGCATGGAGGTGTGTCGGCACATGAACTGATACATGCTGCAGGAGATCTCAGATTATGGAGAGGCATGATCGCCCACGCCAGTTGGCAAGGCACCTGATGATGATGATTCCAGTTTACAATTCCTCTATAAAAAAAAAACCGAAAAAATCCATTTAATGTGTGTTTCAGTCATCAGTAGTTATAATTTTAATGAGGAGAAGAGAAAATAGAATTATCAAACAGATGCTGAAATGGGAATGAGATAGATTGAGGAAATCGGTATGCCCAAGAAAAAGTCTAAATTGAATGTTCTTGAGAAAAACCACAGGACATATATTGAAAGGATTGCACATATCATAACGATTAGAAGATAAGGTAGGCTCTGAGTCCTGTTTGACATATAACACAACAGCTTGATAAAATTCCTGTATTTCTGATGTAAATCTTCTGCTCTTAAAAAAATCGTTCTTGCAGGAACCTAGCCCATCCAGAGATTCGGCCCCAGTGTCTCCAGTACTGGATGCTAGGAGTCGTCTGCTGGGTATCCTGCCTCGCATCATGGCCTGTATGGCGATGCTGTGGAAGGCTGTTGCCATCACGACAGAAGAAGGTGCTGCGTATGTGACCAGCCACCCGGCTGTTGGAGATTTTAAGGTCTGCTGTTCTTGTGTGTTTGTGTCTATAAGAAAGAGAGAGAGAGAGAGAGATTTTGTATCTGAAAATTGAGCTAGCACTCAGGAAACCATCTATTAAACACAGAATGACTCATATTTAATCAGCAGGGCTGGATAATTAGGTATGTCTCCTTTACAGGACATTGCAGAACCAACTCCAGCTGTTCTTTTGGCTGTTGTAGACTCTCAATACCACTGTTGAAACCAATGCAAGGCGGTCTGCTGCCAACTCACCTGCAGCTGGGATAGAACCCGGCACTACAAATGCAACGCCTAAGGGAAGTTAGGATGGTACCAGTACTATATCACATCAAGAGACAACAGAGCAGATGGTTTTCACGTGTCAAGATTACTACCAGACAGTGCACCACAGAGAGACCTGTCACTTAGGCATCGCGGAGCAGATCCAGAGGTAGACCGCGCAATCAGTGGATAGAGGAATATCTGGGGCTGAAAATACAAGCATCTATGGGCATACCAAGACTTCTTCCTCGTCTGCCTCATCAGAACCTGATGCTGAAAGGTAGAATATGATCAGAGAAGAAGTTGATGTTGATGAAATTATAATCACCTGTTTAAAAATGTGTGAAAGAATTGATGCACAGAAGGGCAGACTTTTAGAAGAGCCTGTATGCACAGTTCTGAATCCTTTGAAACTAACTTTTATTTTTTTTATTTTTAATGTTTGTTCATGTTGGCTGTAATAGGCATTCCCAATTTGAGAACATTCCACTACATCATTGTACCAAATAAAATCAATGACAATGTGTTCTTTGTTTGTGAAGTATAAATGCATTGTAGTGTAGATGTGTTGTAAAGTGTAGATTGTTGTAAAGTGTAGATATGTTGTAAAGTGTAGATGTGTTGTAAAGTGTAGATGTGTTGTAAAGTGTAGATGTGTTGTAAAGTGTAGATGTGTTGTAAAGTGTAGATGTGTTGTAAAGTGTAGATGTGTTGTAAAGTGTAGATGTGTTGTAAAGTGCAGATATGTTGTAAAGTGTAGATATGTTGTAAAGTGTAGATGTGTTGTAAAGTGTAGATGTGTTGTAAAGTGTAGATGTGTTGTAAAGTGTAGATGTGTTGTAAAGTGTAGATGTGTTGTAAAGTGTAGATGTGTTGTAAAGTGTAAATATTGTGTAAAGTATAAATGTGTTGTGAAGAATAAACTCATTGTATAGTATAAATGTGTTGTATATATTTATTGTAAAGTATGAATGCAGAAAGCTCACATGACACACTGGCTAAGCCCTCTAATGTCAATGTAAGAATCTTCTAACCTTTGACTCTACAAGATGTGTCTTTCAGACTTTATGTTTGCTAATGTCCTGCATCCATTTGTACAGCTTCATATTTATATATTTTTGTTTTAAATTTCACCCTTAGTCTGTGAGACAACATATTCTTGAGTTGTTAAGTCCCATCTCCCTTCCACATGGGACCAATCTGTTAGCAGCGTTTGCTGTAGCTTGGAATGACCGGAGATCAAAGTCTTCAGCAGCCACAAGTGTGCAGAAGGTAAGAATTGTAATGCCATCATTAACTCATTGACTGCCAGAGCAAACATAATACAGTATGACAAAATACATAAATGAATGGTTATAGAGCCATCATTAACTCATTGACTGTCAGAGCAAACATAATACAGTATGACAAAATACATTAATGAATGATTAGAGAGCCATCATTAACTCATTGACTGCCAAAGTAAACATAATACAGTATGACAGAATACATTAATGAATGATTGTAAAAAGTAAAGATGGTCAAATGTTTAAATTACCTTGACACCAAGAACCTGATCTTGGTCTAGTCCCTCTTGGTAAGATTTGTTTCTGGCCATTTCGTTTTTAAAAAAATGTGTACTAATATTTGTCTGTCTGTCTTTTTTTTTTCTTTCTTGATTTCCTTCTTGTGTTTCTACTTTATATTCATATAATATTTATTGCTTTTTACATAACAATGCGTTATAGATGAAATAAAATTGCTTTGTTCAGAAAGACGGCGTGTAAGATGGGCTTGCATGCAAAATTTTTGACCTGTAATAAATGAATGAAATTTGTTCAGTCTTTCTTTCTGTGTGCCATCTCCTAAACTTTTTTTTAGAAGGGAATCTCTTCTAATAGCCGTGCAGATGATCTGTTTATTTAAAGTTTTAATTTTTCAACTGACAGGTAACCTTTCAAGAGTGTGGGGACCAGCTGTTGCTGGTAGAGCTGGTAAGTGCCATCAGGGTACTGCCTACGGATACGCTGATCCAGACAGTCAAACAAGCCATCAGACAGCCACCGCAGAGTGAATTAGGCAAGGTGGGCACCATGAAGATGTGTATGATTTTCTAAATGGTCGTTGAAAACAGCCTTCTTTCTGCCATAAGGCATTTAGCTAAAATTACAGGACAGTGACAGATAAATATACCCTAAACACACAGAACACGAACACTCCTAGAGGACACACAATAATCTTTAATGTACAAAGATCTCAAACACCTGGCAGTTTGCTCCAAGAGATTGTACTCGCCCCTATCCAAAAGGCACTCCATGATGGCTTTACAAATCACCATTCACACCTTCCCGTCCCAGTGGATAAGCACCGGGTAAAAACCCACACTACTCCCGACTTGCTGTTTCCACTGTCCAAATGTGCGAGGGCTGAAAATATCATCACAACCAATACCCAACAACCTAAGATAGCTAATCTAACATAACAATCTAATTCAACACACCTAACGACGTAACAATGCTGCACGAGCTTAACTTCATCAAAACACAACACAATTACAAACGCGATCTACCAGGGTTGATAACACGCTACACTCTAACTGTCCAGTACTAGCTATCACCTTCACAATGTCCTTAAATCTTCTCCCTCAAATCGCCTCTGTGCAAGCATTTTGTTCTACCTTCACTGCTCACCTCCCAACTTCGGGTAACCTGAGAATTCCCCAAAGTGTACAGCTCAGCCAATCACGACTCACACGGTCGTCTGTCAGGTGGCCTGACCAACAGTTCATAGTCATGTAGTAAAGGTAAAAAGATAAAGTCGGGAGATGTGAACCAGCATCACTGCACACGGTTATAAACCATGTGCTCTACCACCAGTATGGACAACTGATAAGAAACTGTCCGGCTGTGTCGCCATCCGTATGCAATTCAGTAGCTACAGTGACGTTCCTCCATTTACCCCAGAGTGTTAACTCTGGTACTCATGACCTAGAGGCTGGGTCAACCCTGGGAACCGCCCAGTTTCGAACACCGGCCGTGGGCTGCAGCGAGTCGCAGCTGGATTTGAAAGCGAGTCTCCTATCTGCTAATGCATCCCCCAAAGTAGTCATGTAGTACTGCATATGTCATGTAGTACAGGCATGAAGAATTATCACTATCATACTTCTTATCCCATACTTGCACTGACCTCTGACAGTCATTAAATAGTGAGCTTGACAAATTGAGTATGTGGTTTTATTTTTTTTTAAAGATGGCTATTGAGTAATGAGTTATTTCCGTGTATGTTTCCAGGGCCCCATTATGATAAATACAAGATTAAACCCACTGCTTCCCCAACAAGCATATCATAGGAGTCGACTAATTGGGGGCTTTCTTCGAAGTTGGAGTGCTTCTGCCCAAGCAGCAAAGAAGAAACAACTGCACACAGATAAGCCAGTAAAATGGATGTACATGCACAACTCAGGCCCTGTCACAGGCCAAAGTCCAGATGGACGAACAGCTAAAATTTGCTCACCAGAGCTTACAGCCGGAGAACAAAAAAGAAGAAGACTAATGAGCTAGAAAAGATACCAAGTATTTTTTCAACTGGTAGCCTGCAGTCACTGGTGGGCTGTGGAAAAGTCCAGGTGGGCCGTCAGAATATTTTCCCTAATCATGTTATGGTATGTTCCTCTGTTTTGGTTTGCCATGAAAGAAGTTCCTCTGTTTTGATAGGCCATGAAACAAGTTCCTTTGTTTTGATGGGCTATGAAACAGGTTCTTTTGTTTTGGTGGGCCACAAAACAAGTTTTTTTTTTTTTATCGTTACCCTAGTGACTTGACTGTTTCTCTTTCGCAGAAATCACTGCCGCTAGAGGTGAACCTGCTACAGTTTTTCTTTGCCTACGTCCATCACACTACGAGTAGCTCACAGCTCCTGGACTCCTGGCCATCTTTGCTGAGTCTTCTCAGGGAATGCCTGCAGATGAATATCAGTCCGCCGGCTTTGTTTCTTCTTTTGCAGTGAGTACTTTCAGTTCTCCATGTGGGTTCTTCAGCCAATTTAGCCCCCCCCCCCCCCCCCCCCCCCCCCCCCCCCCCCCCCCCCCCCCCCCCCCCCCCCCCCCCCCCCTTCTAAGAAATAGATGGACATTTGTCTAACAAGCTCAACATAAAATGTAACTAATTAGGAGCTTTCTGAAATAAGCTATGTCAGGCCCAGGGGTGCAGATATTGCAGCCTAGCTGCAACTTGCTAACCATCTTTTAAAGGCAAGCACAGAAACAGAAGAAGTACAGGGTCTCCTCGATTTACGGATGAGTTCTGTTTCGACTAACAGTTCGTAAGTCTGACTGGTCATAAGTGGAAATATTTTTCAGCACAATTTTATCCAAACTGGTCATAAAAATTGTACCCAAAACACAAAAATTCATTAAATGTACAAAACATTATTGTATATATACTTTTTTTTTATATCTTGAAACCACGAGTTCTTAACCCTTTCGCTTGGTACTATGGATATCGCAACCCTTCGACCTTGATTCCATGATAAATACCGTAAATCTGGGAGAAATGTGGCTTTTCTGACTACCCCCAGGCGTGAATCCGGACCACAAGAAGTTCGTCACCCTGTCACCGCTGAGTCAGGTTTAGCCAACTGCGCTAGCAAGCCTGGCATACACATATATTTATATATGTCAGGCTCGCTAGCGTAGTTGGCTTAACCAACAAGTATATATATATATATATATATACATATATATGATGCTCTGGGTTTCAGTTATCAAAAATGAGAAAAGCCTGAAGGTCTTAGTTATTTGAGAACCTCTGCAGCCAAGGAGAAACATTGCAGGATAAATCTTCCCATTAACTGCTGTCCAGGTAAGGGGCCAGACCACAGGTTCTGGCATGCATCTAACAAGCTTGTAGCATAGACAGCATCCACACAGATTTGTCACTTTTGTTTCAGCTGGGAAAGACTAAGCCCTTATTGGATTTCCCTGAGGGCATTAGAATTGGTTATTCACTATACCCACACACAAAAAATGTGTTTTAAAGTAAATAAAGAACACAATTGTAAAAATGGAGACATGAAAGTAAATTGTAACTTTTGGTATCATTTGTCCAGAATCTTAAACGAGTTTGTGCAGAAGACCCCAGCCATGGAAGAAAAGAAAAACCAGAAAGATCTGCAGGACGTTTGCCAGAAAGTCCTTGAAGCCATCAGTGCTATAGCAGGCTCCTCTCTGGAACAAACCACCTGGCTGAGACGCAACTTTGCCGTCAAGCCTGGCCCACAGAATGAGACAGAAGATGAGGCAGAAACACGGGATGAGATTGGTAAGACTGAACACAGTGATATTTCTCTTTTTTTTTTTTTAAATAACTTGTGAAGGTTCAAGACGGAAAGTGGACTACAAAGATCTGTCTCTAAGTGCATTGTGGGAGGTGCAAATGTAAAGTGTGCCTGGGAGATGCAAGATGTAAAGTTCGCTGGGAGTATGCAAGATGTAAAGTGCACTGGGATGCAGTATGTAAAGTGCACTAGGTAGTTGCAAAATATAAAAGGCACTGGGGGATGTCATTATGTAATGTAGACGGGATATGCATGATTTAAAGTGCACTGGGAAGGTGCAAGATGTGAAATGCACTGAGGAGATGCAAGATGTAAAGTGGATTGGTTGGTAAAAGTCTCTAAGTGCTCTGGGGAGAGGCTATAAGTAAAATGGACTGGGGAGATGCAAGATGTAAAGTGTGCTGGGGAGATGAGAGTTGTAAAGTGAACTGGTAAACATCTCTAAGTGCACTACAGAGATGCAATATGCAAAGTGTGCTGGGGAGATGAAAGATGTAAAATGGACTGGTAAATGCCTCTAAGCACAGTTGGGAGATGCAAGATGTAAAGTGTGCTGGGGAGATGAGAGAGGTAAAGTGGACTTGTAAAAGTGCACTTGGGAGATGCAGGATGTAAAGTGTGCTGGAGAGATGTAAAATGGACCTGGAGAGATGTAAAATGGACTGGTAAATGTCTCTAAGTGCACTGGAGACATGAGAGATGTAAAGTGGACTGATAAACATCGCTAAGTGCACTGGGGAGATGTCATAGGTAAAGTATGCTGGGGAGATAAGAGATGTAAAGTGGACTTGTAAAGGTTTCTAAGTGCACTGGGGAGATGCAAGATGTAAAGTGTGCTGGAGAGATGTAAAGTGGACTGGTAAATGTCTCTAAGTATGCTGGAGAGATGTAAAGTGGACTAATAAACGTCACTAAGTGCACTATGGAGATGCAAAGCAGAAAGTAAACAGAAAAACCAATGAGTTCACTACAGATAGAGGATAGAAAGTGCACCAGAAAAAGTCTGCCTGAGTGCATAGTGAAGATGGCATGTGAAGGATAGAACTTTACATAATTGTCATCATCCATCATTTTGCTATATACACATTTTAGTCTTCTAAAATCTGTATCTCTTCTTTGTTTTGAAAGTGCTCTCGCTGTGACAATTTATAACTCACCCACTTCAAGTGACTAGCTTTTAGCAGCTTGATTGATAGGGTCATTTTGTCCCATACAATCCTGAGGTTTAAAAGATCTCAGTCTGGATGGCAGACTAACAAGGCAGATCTCTGATACCCCTTTCAACCTCCAAAGAAGTTATAATTAGACCACGCCTGTTATGGCAACATCAGCCGGGTGTCACCTGCAATCCTGTGCAGGTAAGTATGTCTTGGGAGAAGCGCCAGAAATTTTAGGTGTTGGGTGGAAGGTGCGGATAACACAGCCTAGCATTAAACCGCAGCAGCATTTGACAACAGTCCTTTTAAGTTCAAATACATGAGACAGACATGAGGAAGTATAAGCAAGACGTGGTAGAAAACATCAAGGGATATTTAACATTTTTAATCGGGTAAAACTAAAACACAGTATTCTTTAACTCTTTCAGTCCCAGGGGTTTAGCATCAGAGACTCAGAGGGTAGTAAAGAGACGTAAAATCAGCGCATTTTGCATTCATTGGGCTTCTACATAGGAACCTAAGAGCAAATGACGTGTTCCTTGGGACTAAAAGAGTTCAAGTTAACCTTATCTGGCATTGTCTTTCCCTGTCTGCCCTTCCACAAATATTTCCAGTGGTCACAACATGTTCCTAATTCCTTCTCCTCATAACATAACAAGGGAGAATAATGATGACCGTCTCCTTCTGATGTTTGCAAGAAGTTCAAATTCACATGGTGGCCTAAAATACTGACCTCCCAGCATATAAGAGTCGATCACATGTGTAATGGTGCATTTATGGAGGTGTCTGTGGTTGGCTGATGTGGCTTAGATATTGTAAACTCATTTTATATATCTGAAATATCCTGTTCGATTCCAGCTGCAGGCATTTTGGCAGCAGACCACTTTGCATTAATTTCAACAATTACGTGGAGGAATGCTCACTGTTCAATATCAAATGGCAAACTAATAACGGTGAATTCACCTAGTAGAACCATAAACAGCAAGAGAAAAATGCTAGGGTTGGTTCTCCATCATAATCATCTATCTTCTTGTAACACTGCTCTTGGTTGGGTCACTAGTTGCTGTTGACTGTCTGATCATGGACTTCATGGCTGCATGTCTAAGGCCTTTCCAGTCAATCATGTATCCAGGTCTTTCTTGGTCTGCCTGTTCAACTCTTCCCCTCTACTAAGCCCTTTAGTATTGTTTTTGAGAGGCCGTTAGATCTTATTACATGTCTGTAGCATTGTATTTTTCATCTCACTGTGGTTAAAAGAGGTATATAGTTTCTAATATGCTGACAAATTATAAAGTGAACCTCGACATTTATAATGTGGTCTCTGGATAATAAGCCAAGAATTTTTCTGAAAGAATGCATTTTCAATGCTTGTATCTTCTTTTTTGTTGTTGACGAAAATGCCCATCTGTAAAGGATATACAGCTAACTAACTATATGTAATATGGGCGAGGTGGTGTGTTACAGAACACACCAAGATGTGTCAGTCAGTATGTGGTGATTAGTCTCTCTTGATGCTGTCTTCAACACAGCAGATGCCAGAAAGGAAGTGAGCGCGATCAAGACTCCAGTACAGAGAAGTCAAGTGTCAGACTCGAAATACAGTGTCCACGCTTTGGCTCTTCTTGCTGAGGTGAGGCATCACTGTGTATGGGTCTCTCTCTCTTTCTCTCTATCTTTCTTTCTCCGTCTTTCACTTTTTTCTCTCGTTCTTTTTTCCCTCCCATCCCTTCCTTCATTCTCTGTCTCTCTGTCACACATTCTGTCTCTCTGTTAGTCTGCTCCCTCAGCCCCCCCCCCCCCCCCACTTTCCTCCCAGTCTGTCGTTCTCTTACTGAGTCGCTCTACCCCTGCCTCTTTATTTCCCTCCAACTCTCTCTTGTAATCTGTTTCTTTCACTGTCACTTCTCTTACTCCTTCTTTCTTACTACCTTTCACTCTGTCTCTATCTCTTATTCTCATAAGACATGCTTGTTAAAGGGCATTGAGTTTGTTCTAGTCTCCCCCCCCCCTTTCCCATAACAGTGGGGCTCTGGAACTTAGATGGTGTACTTAGCTTTTAAACCATAGGTTCTGGTTGTTGTCTGAATCATAGAGCACAACAGGATGCGACAAACTCTGCAGACTTATCAAGGGATCTAACAGAAAGAAAGTATGTGTGTAGGTGATGAGGGTCTCACATCCTGTCTTACAATTTTTTTTTTTTAGGTGGTTGGAAAGGGGGGGGGGGGGGCGGAGGCTCAAGGCGGCCCTATAATCCTAGTTTCAGAAAATATGAGAATGTGGAGGGAAACATAGTATACTTGACATAATATGAAATATACAAACAGATACATTTAAAGAGACTTTCTGTACATGTTTAACTTAGAGGTATCAACTTTACCTCCTTATAAAATTGTTAGGTGGGGCAAATTTAGGGAGGAGAGCTCAAGGAGCCTGAGCTACTAGGTTTCGACATCAGTGATGCTGATCATGCTTGTGTTCTTGTCAGGCTCACCAGTTCTGTTTTTGTTGTTATTGATTGACTCATTGTATTCTTTACATGTCTACTGCAGCTCATTTTATAAAGTATTCATTTCTAACATGTTAATTTTGTAAAGTGGGGATTGAAAGAAACATGCTGAATTGATTGTTCATTTGAACTCCGTCCACAGTTAACAGCCCCTTTGTTGGATGTCATTTACAACAGTGATGAGAAAGACAAGGTGGCGCCGTTCCTTACCACCCTTTTATATAACGTCTTCCCTTACTTGCGACATCACAGGTAGGAGCTTCCCCTTGGTGTTTTATGTTATTGAAATCGGGGTCAGTGCATATTGGGCATTCCCATGTGTGCTCAGTCCTCTGATGCAGCAGCCACTCCAAGGTAATTCTGCTAATTGTTCCCATCTCTTCTGTCTCAGCCTCAAAGGCAGCGTAGATGTGCTTCACCATGCTTTACTCCCATGTCACGCAGTCGTGTTTGTGTAAAAAACTTAATTATTATCAGTCCATACAGTGTTGATGATATCTGCTCTGTCCATGCTTTTTGCATTAGTGCACCTAGTTTCTTGCAATAACTGCACTGTAGTGTTCAATTCTTACAGGCTTCTGTAGAGTTTGACATCTGTGATCATGTTCTCTGGCCACCGAATTGACCTTTCTGTTCTGTATTGTGTACGGTGTTAGAGTATGTCCTAGGTGCTTCCCAGCAAATACATGTTGATGTAAAGAAAGGGTATTCAACTAGTAGCCCGGCAGCTGAATTTGACCCTTGGATGTCTACCAGGTGGCCCACACAGATCATTGCCAGCTGTTGTCTTCTTTTTTTTATTTCTTTTGTCCGAGTGACGTAACTATGTTGTACCTCTTAACAGCATAGATGCATTATTTGCGCCTCGACTTCATCTAACATTTGTTGACTGGGTTAACTTTCTGGTTGCCAGCTGTATTGTATTAGTGATCTTTCTACGCTGGTGATCGAGCCTTTGGCTTGCGACAATCCCCATTTTCAACATTTAGGTCCCTGAGTAAACCTAGCTGAATCGTCATGCTGAGAACTTATCTTCAGCTTTCTGAGTCTGCAGATAGTAACTTGCCTTGCCCATTTCTGTTGTCCTTTTTATAAAAGTCTGTCTGTGGTTGAACAGATAAGTATTTATTTTGCACATACAACTTGAATGCAGCGGTGCTCAACCGTACGTGGTGTTGTGCAAGGGCTCATACAGGTCAGAGCCTATTTAACCTTTGCCGTCATCTTAGAAACAGGTTCCCAGCCACGTGCCTGGCCAGCATAGATAGGATCAACATGTTCTTCAAAGTCAGGGTGCATCTGCCTGAGAGGCAAGGAGCCAACAGTCTGCAGACAAATAAGCCAGATGTGTAAAATAGATGTGCATGCGAATTTCAAGCTCTGGACACAAAGTACAGAAGTGGATGAACAACCATGACCGGTCCTGTTCACGTTTCCAGGCCCAGGATTAGAGTAACTTCCCTTGCCATTCACGCCTCCCTAGGTCGCTGGACCTCTCCTGTGTTGCTGGGGTGTTATTATTTTCCTTGGTTTAGTGTTCACTCAGCGTATATAATGTTTGTGGAAGGTTGTGTTGCTGTGAGTCTATTTCAGGCGGCGCAGGCGCCTGTATTCAAGTAAAAAGTACTGCAGGGGGAAGCGCCGCAGGCATGCGATTCTTGGCTATCAAAACTGGAATGTTTTTTTATTTTTGCATTCATTGGCCGTTGCCGTTGCTTCCCCCCCCCCCCCCCCCCACCCCCCCCCCCCCCCCCCCCCCCCCCCCCCCCCCCTTTCCCTCCCAACTAAGACAGAAAGAAAGCAGTTACAAGGAGCATAGGAATAGAAAAATGTTAATGTTTCTTTACTCCTGAACCGTCGCACAGGTAGCAGAACATAATCACGCAAGCAAATGGTGAGAAGACGAGAAAAGAGGCAGCGGTTAAACCGTTCACAATAAGGAAAACATTACATCCCTGAAACATAGGAGAGGTCCAGCGACCTAAGGAGGCGTGAATGGCAAGGAGAGTTATTTGAATCCTAGACCTGAAAACGTGAACAGCACCCCATGACCTTTTGCTGTAGTTTTAGCCAGTGAACGCTAAGAAGATGAACAGGTTATTACTAAGTATTTTAATTATGTTTTTCTTTCATCTATCAATAAGTTATCTTGCTTGCCTTTTCGTGCATTTTTCAAATTTGTTTTCTACCTGGGCAAACGGCTAAGAGCACTGGGTGGGAGAGCCAAGTTCGAATTCTCTGTAAAGGTATGGGTTTTCCCCCGTTGGGAGAAAATAAAATCCCAGTCTACACAGTCCTTGTGAGCGCTCTAGCTAAGCGGCCCTAAATCTCCAGGCTCAGAGACACGCCCTCCTCCTGCATACAGCACAAAAGTTGTCAACACAGGCAGTGATGAAGAAAGTTTTTTTCTCCCCAAATGTTTTTCCTTTTTGTATTACGTAACTGGAATTTCTTGTGACTATTGTCAGCTCCCATAACCTGCCCAGTTACCGAGCCTGCAGCCAGATGTTGGCAAGTATATCTGGCTACCAGTATACCAGGAGGGCCTGGCGCAAGGAAGCCTTTGAGATGTTTATGGAGCCTTCGTTCTTTCAAATGGATGCCCGCAGCATCACCTACTGGAGGGTGATTATAGACAATCTGATGACTCATGATAAAACAACATTCAAGGATTTGATGGGTGAGTTTTGTGTGTGTGTTCTTGTGTGTGTCTTCTTCTGTGTGTTTTTTTGTGTACGTTTTGTGTGTGTTCTTGTGCTAACTGAAGTTGTGCCATCACCACAGTGGTGGTCAGCTCTAATGAATTTGCTGCTAACTATGGGGATATTACAAGATGAGGTCCCAACCTCTTCCATGGTACAACTCTCATACCACTGTCTGAAAAAACAGAATATTCTTGTGTTACACGGAATTATAGTTCATTTAAAATTCATGGAAAGTGATGGCTCAATATGGAGTAAGTGGACACCTCATTGAAGTTTGCAAAAGCTTGTAAAGCGATTGTAGAAGTGTTGTTAGAATAAATCGGGGCACATCAAGATCATTCAAAGTAACATCTGGAGTAAGACAGGGATGTGTCTTATCACCACTCCTGTTTATCACCTACACTGACAGTATAAGCAAGGATGCCAGGCCCAGGAATGAAAATAATAGTAACCTCAATGAATTACTTTTTGCTGATGACCAGGCCTTGATTGCAGATGTAGCCATTAATTTGCAACAGTTTCTCACATCCATGAATGGAGAATGTAAATCAAATAATATGAGAATCAACATTGAAAAGACTAAATTATGTCAATAGGAAAGAAGAAGCAGGATTTATACAAAGCATTAGAGCATACATAAATTAGACAGGCATCTGAATTTAAATATCTTGAAACAACATTTACTGAAGATGGTAAATTGGACGAAGAAATTGACATCCGCTGCAATAAAGCAGGCCAAGTATCGGGATAGCAAGCTCCCCCTCTTACAGCATAAGGCAATCCCAAACATCTCATGCTAAACATATTCATTCCCATCCTATGCTAGCAGTGCCAGATGTGGTCGCTCACAACAAAACATAAAAGAAAATTATTAACCATGGAAATGAGATGTCTGAGAAAGCTGTAGGAGTGACCAGAAGGGATAAAATCAGGTGTGAGGTCATCCAAGATAAGGTTGGCACAGAACCAATTCTAAATTACACACAGAGAAAGCAAATCAAATGGTTTCCCACTTGGAGAGAATGCCTCCTGATGCTATACCGTATTTAAACAAAAAAAAGTAAAGGACCCTTTTCCATGGCATTGGGCGTATAGGGCATATAGGGCTAGATCTATATTTGATAGACCAATAGGCACATGATTGATGATGTGGTCAGCATCATGCCGGCATCCTTTACTTCCCAGGGCTGCACCCGGAACCCACTCAAGGTTGGGTTGATCTGGGAGCCAATGTTATGTTTTTAAAAAGTCCGGCTCCACCATGGAGTGAACCCACGACCTTCCGATCCGCGGCGAGTGTCTAGCTTCTCGGCCACGGCAACTCCCATGCTATACCATACAAGGCACATACCAAAAGAGGAGAAGAACATAGAGCAAGAGGTAGATCAAGAACAAGATAGAAAGATAACATCAGAGAAACTCTGCAGCTCTATGTGTCTGTGGTTGAAGCAGCCAGAAGAGCACGAAGCAGGACCTTATATCTCCCTCGACACCCGAAGCGGTAAAAGAGGACATAAAGAAGAAGATAGTTGATGGGTGAGTTTTGTATGTTCTTGCACTAAACAATAATTTCTATACCACTGAAGCCCTGAGAACAGTCTTTTTCTGATCAGCCTGCAAGGGGAATCAAACCCTGATTTGTGAATTGCAGGTCTCATTTGAAAGTACAGTGTATTTAACCATTTCCCTCGGGCAACCTAGAAAGAAAAAACAGTGCAACAGACCTTTATTTTTTAAATTTTGGGTTCCCCAAAAATTTATTCCTTTAAAAAACATTTGACACAGGTCACCCACAGAATTATAACAGTTCCGTTTATGGACAAAAAGAATATTTAATTGCATATGATATAAGAAGAGTAAACAATAAACAAATGATATAAGAAGAGTAAACAATAAACATATGATATAAGAAGAGGAAACAATAAACATATGATATAAGAAGAGTAAACAATAAACACGATTGTGGCAGAGAATTGCCTGGGTTACATCTCTCTAAGCTTGAAAAAGAAATATTTTTGAGTGTGACCCATTCTTGACCCTGTGACCTGGCCACCCTCTGATGAATGTTGATGAGAGAGGCCAAAACTGCTGCACTGGATTCAACCCAGGAAGTTGAACTGATTGCACAACAGTACAGTGAATGAATGAAATGTTATGCTGTGTCTTGCCATATCCCAATGTCTGACATAATACTCGTGTCTGACACACAGGTCGTGTGACAATCACTCAGACGGGCTCCCTGAATCTGTTCACCAGCAAGGAGCAGGAGTATGAGCTTAGGTCCCAGATGATGAAGCGGCTGGCCTTCACCATCTTCTGCAGTGAGGCGGACCAGTATCAGAGAGCTATGCCTGAGGTACAAGGTGGGTGACCTGCTGCAGCTTCTGTGTGGATCGAGTGTTTCTAGTACTGTAGTTTCCAAACTTGAGTTGAGTTATAAATTCTTCTTCTTCTACGCATCTCCGGCTATAAGATTCGAGAGGAAAGTTCTGGTTGTTTGCCTGCTTCTAGACTTCAGTCTTATTACAGAACCTGTGTGTTGCCTGCACATCTGTTTTACAGATCTATCTTATTTGTTTACAGACTGTTGTCTTCTTGCCTCTCAGGTAGATACACTGCGACTTGCAAGGAAGTCCCCAATTAATCGACTCCTACGACATGCTTGTTGGAGAGGCAGTGGGTCTATTCTTGTTTTCGTCACAATGGAGCCCCAGAAACAAAAAAATTATCTGTTATCAACTGGGTTCTCTTTATGGCACTCCAGACACGTCCTTAGGTTCTCAGATTCCTTTTCAACATATGGCATCAGTATCCTGCAGTTAATAGTGCCTAATTAACAAGACTTCTCATATGACCGGTGTACCTAGTTAACAAGACTTCTCACATGACCGGTGTGCCTAGTTAACAAGACTTCTCACATGACCGGTGTGCCTAGTTAACAAGACTTCTCACATGACCGGTGTGCCTAGTTAACAAGACTTCTCATATGACTGGTGTGCCTAATTAACAAGACTTCTCATATGACCGGTGTGCCTAGTTAACAAGACTTCTTATATGACTGGTGTGCCAAGTTAACAAGACTTCTCATATGACTGGTGTGCCTAATTAACAAGACTTCTCATATGACCGGTGTGCCTAGTTAACAAGACTTCTCATATGACCAGTGTACCTAGTTAACAAGACTTCTCATATGACCGGTGTACCTAGTTAACAAGACTTATCATATGACCAGTGTACCTAGTTAACAAGACTTCTCATATTACCGGTGTGTCTAGTTAACAAGACTTCTCATATGACTGGTGTACCTAGTTAACAAGACTTCTCATATGACCAGTGTGTCTAGTTAACAAGACTTCTCATATGACCGGCGTGCCTAGTTAACAAGACTTCTCATATGCCCGGTGTGGCTAGTTAACAAGACAAATTCTGAATGACATACAAAGACAGCAGATCAGATGGTTCACCACTTAGAATGCCTTGCAACGCCATACCATACAAGATGTACACTAAAATAGGAGAAGAACTTAGAGCACAAAGTAGGCGAAAAACAAGATCGATAGACAGCAGAGAAACTCTGAAACAGCACAAGGTGTCTGTGGTTGAGGCAGACAGAGGAGCAAGAAGCAGAACCTTATAATCTCCCTCGACACCCAGATCGGTAAAAGAGGAAGTGTAGAAGTTAGTGTTTTCAGTATGACTCTTTGAAGGTATGGGATCTGTGGCAGACCTTCGAAAATAATCAGGTTTCACAAGTCTTAGCTAATTGGAAACCATTGCTCTGAAGTTAACATGTTTTCCACTGTCATTGGTTAATTGGATTTCTTTATGTATTACATTATCTTCAACTTGACCAGTTTTACAACTTCCTGATTTCTCCCACAACTGGCGAACAATGTACAACATAGACAGATTGTTTCACTTGTTTTTATCCTTATGTGTAAGTGCTTGTCAATGTTTGTGCTTTCACAGAGAGACTGGCAGAGTGCCTCAGACTGCCCCAGGTGGCTAATGTGATGTCTTCCGTGTTCTTATGCTTCCGTGTGCTGATTCTCCGCATGTCTCCACAACACCTGACCTCACTGTGGCCAACCATTATCACAGAAATGGTAACTTTTTGATGTTGTTTTTGTTGTTCTTATTAATTCAGAAATAGAAATTGGGGGGGGGGGGGGGGGTATATCTTTCACTCCTTCACAGGATATTGCAGAACCAACTCCAGTATTTGTTTAGCTGTTTGTTTTTTTAAGGCAAATTTACATTCAGTAGTTTGCCATTGCTTCTGAATGGTCAGCTCTTGGTACCACTGTCAAAACCAACACCACACAAATAGTCCACAGCTGGGATCGAACCCAGCGCCCTGGTATTATGAAGTCTGTGCGCAATGCCTGAGCCACTGATGCTGACAGTGAACGAACAAAACTTCATTTTTTTCAAGAGTCACATATCGGGCATACAGGCCCATCTTACACCAGGCCCTTCCACACATTTATCTTTCACACATCACTGTTTTTATCATGGTATGCTCATACGGCGAAATACACGAGTGTGGGGTAAAATTACAAAAGCATTGAAGGAAAATTCATGCATTACAATATACAAACTTGCATTTCTATATACACACACACATGCTGATACTTACCCACACTTCACACTGCATACACATTCATGTGTCCAAATGCCTGCACACACACACTTGTACATCCATGTTCACTCACACACGCTAAAACACATACTCATGTAAGAGACGGCCAAATGGGACACATACTCATATAAGAGACTGGGCTAAGTGGGACACATACTCATGTAAGAAGCTAGGCCAAATGGGACACATACTCATGTAAGAGACTGGACAAAATGGGACACATACTCATGAAAGAGACTGGGCCAAATGGGACACATACTCATTGTAAGAGACTGGACCAAATAGGACACATACTTATGTAAGAGACAGCCAAATGGGACACATACTCATGTAAGAGACTGGGCCAAATGGGACACATACTCATGTAAGAGACTGGGCCTAATGGGACACATACTCATGTAAGAGACTGGGCCAAATGGGACACATACTCATGTAAGAGACTAATCCAAATGGGACACATACTCATGTAAAAGACTGGGTCAAATGGGAAACATACTCATGTAAGAGACTGAGCCAAATGGGACACATACTCATGTAAGAGACTGGGCTAAATGGGACACATACTCATGTAAGAGACAGGGCCAAATGGGACACATACTCATTGTAAGAGACTGGACCAAATAGGACACATACTTATGTAAGAGACAGCCAAATGGGACACATACTCATGTAAGAGACTGGGCTAAATGGGACACATACTCATGTCAGAAATTGGGCCAAATGGGATACATACTCATGCAAGAGACTGGGTCAAATGGGACACATACTCATGTAAGAGACTAAGTCTAATGGGACACATACTCATGTAAGAGACTTGGCTAAATGGGACACATACTTATGTAAGAAATTGGGCCAAATAGGACACATACTCATGTAAGAGATGGACCAAATGGGAGAAAACCTGATGCAGTTAAGGGAACTTTAACTTGGTACCTCAACTGCAGTATCTGTTATTGAGCCACATTTGTCAGCATAATTAACTCATTCTTTTATAACTGGGGAGCCACCATAATGTTGTTGTTAGGCGCTTGCCTGCGGTTCAGAAGGTTGTAGGTTCAAGTCCTGATGGGGCCGAACTTTCTTCAAAAATGACTTTGGCTGTCTGGTTTAACCAGCCCTAAATAGGTACCAGGTAAATTCCTTTGAAGTAAAGGCTGTCGGCGTAATGTTAACCATATCACCAAACTGGTGCCGATTGGTTTATAAAATATAGGTCCAGCCTTATGTGCCCAAAATGTCTGAAGGTGGGGGAAGAGGGTCTTTTACTTTGTTACTATACTTAAACTTGTATAACTGCTTAACATCACAGGTGCAAGTCCTCCTGCAAGTCGAACAGGAACTTTCCACGGAGACTGATGACTTCAGGTATGTTATCTGAGAGTATCAGTTACTCTGTGTGTCTGCTCCTTATCCTTTTTGACGCACCTATTTGCTACCATCAGTGTTGCTACTAAAAGGCTCAGGGTGGGACCCTCACACTTGCTTTGCTCTTTAACAGTTGGTCGTGTGATTTGCTGTTGAATCCTTTCACCCAGTGAATGCTAAAATAAATAGGTTGTTAACCCATGGAAACTCTTATGCAAAAAATACATTTAAAAAAGGGGGGGGGGGGGGAGGATATCCATTTTACACAGATCACTAATAAGTTGATAAAAAAACTGTATTTAGCTACATTTAAAAAAACATTTATGTGTGGGGAAAATGTAAGGATATATAAAACAGGTGATCAGTAAACACAAATGGATTCCCTGAGCCTAAAAAAATATTAATCATGAGACTCATGCTGTGATTCCATGACTTTTATCATTGAGACTTATAGGATAATTTGACATCAGCTGGGCTTTAAAAAAAGCTTTAGGGATCAAAAGGAACGGCCACCCCGTTATGCTATGTTTAGTTGCTTTAATAATATCCTGGCCTATTAAAGACTGCGCAGGTGCACACAGGACCATTTAAATGTAACTATGCTTTTCAAAAACAGGTCGCTGCAGACATGTCGATATATTGTTATTTAAGGGACTGTCACAACCGGAATTGGCTAGATTTAGTCTTCTTGGAGTGACAGGTTTCTTCTTCTCCTCCACTTTATCTTTTACCGCTTTGGGCGTCGAGGGAGATATGAGGTTCTGCTTCTTGTTTTGCAGGCTGCCTCGACCATAGCAAACCATGATTTTAAAGGTTCACTGATTTTATCTTTCCATCTTGTTCTTGGTCTGCTTCTTGATCTTTATCCATCTTCTCTTTTGGTGTATGCCTTGCATGGTAGGGTGTCACAAAGCATTCTTGCTAAGTAGGCAAACCATTTGACCTGCTGTCTTTGTGTGTAGTTTAGAATTAGTTCTCTGCCGATTGTTTCTCTTATCTCATTCCTGATTTTATCTCGTCTGGTCACTCCTGAAGTCCTTTAAATGGGAGGTTACAGCAAACTTTCTATAAGAGAAAATCAGAATGCTGTTAACATGATTTGAGAAAATCAAGCCACTGTTATTTTATGTCAGGAAAGTCTGATAGGTGTTAATTTTATGGAAAGAAGATTGTATTGTTAACTTTATTGTCAAGAAAGTCAGATTGTTGTTACCTTAGTCAAATACTGTTTTTCCCAGTCCCTTAAAGAAATGTGACATTTCATCAGTCTAATACACCATTTAGGAAGTGTGGCATTTCACCAGTCCAGTTAACCCTTTAGGAAATGTGGCATTTCACCAGTCCAGTTAACCCTTAGGAAATGTGGCATTTCACCAGACCAGTTAACCCTTTAGGAAATGTGGCATTTCACCAGTCCAGTTAACCCTTCAGGAAATGTGGCATTTCATCAGTTCAGTAAACCCTTCAGGAAATGTGGCATTTCATCAGTCGAATAAACCCTTTATGAAATGTGGCATTTCATCATCCTAATTAATAAACCTTTTAGGAAATGTGGCATTTTACCAGTCTAATAAACCCTTTAGGAAATGTAGCATTTTTTATAAATCTATTATGAAATGTAGCATTTTTTTTTTCATTCCACATCCCTTAAGAAATGTAACATAACCCTTTAGGAAATGTAGCATTTGATCAGTCCAGTAAACCCTTTAGAAAATTTAGCATTTGATCAATCCAGTAAACCCTTTAGAAAATGTAGCATTTGATCAGTCCAGTAAACCCTTTAGAAAATGTAGCATTTGATCAGTCCAGTAAACCCTTTAGAAAATGTAGCATTTGATCAGTCCAGTAAACCCTTTAGAAAATGTAGCATTTGATCAGTCCAGTAAACCCTTTAGTAAATGTAGCATTTGATCAGTCCAGTAAACCCTTTAGAAAATGAAGCATTTGATCAGCCCAGTAAACCCTTTAGAAAATGTAGCATTTGATCAGTCCAGTAAACCCTTTAGAAAATGTAGCATTTGATCAGTCCAGTAAATCCTTTAGAAAATGTAGCATTTGATCAGTCCAGTAAACCCTTTAGAAAATGTAGCATTTGATCAGTCCAGTAAACCCTTTAGTTAATGTAGCATTTGATCAGTCCAGTAAACCCTTTAGAAAATGTAGCATTTGATCAGTCCAGTAAACCCTTTAGAAAATGTAGCATTTGATCAGTCCAGTAAACCCTTTAGTAAATGTAGCATTTGATCAGTCCTGCAACCCTTTATCCTATCACTGAAAACAGTATGGGCCTAACATAATATCCTCTTACAAATTTTCAGAGTGGGTGTCTCAGAGGAGCTAAGCTTTGAGTGCTGAATTATTTAAATGGAAATTAACACAATATATTTGGTATAATGATGACACCAACACTTATAATGAAAATTGCTGTACATGTGTTGGAGGGGGGAGACAACTGACAACTGTTCTAAACATTTGGGGGGAGGGGGAAGGCTTATTTAGCCTTCGTGTTGTGGCGCCCCTGTCTAACTTCATACATTTATGTGCTGTTATGACGCAGACGGTATGAGCCTTCCATCTTTGAAAATAGAGACCTTCTGCAATATGTTTTATATGTATTATTCTGACAATTAAATCATGAACCAATCCAGCACACATTATCCTGTCACTGAAAATATGGGCCTTAAATTATGTCCCCATTTCATTTTCCTATGCTTGAAAATATTGGCCCTCCCAGCACACTATACTGTTGATAACTTTGATGCCATGTAATTGGCTCACATTGCTATCATTTAAGAGTAATGGATCATGTGCGTGTGACGTACATAGTAGTGTTATCACAATACCATATTGAGTGATGTTCCTAATAGTATTACTGCCCTACCGTATGTGATGAATATACCGTAGACTCGCAACTATTCTGCCTGTGTACTATCTGGCCTATTTTTTAAAATATATATATATATATATTTTAAACAATAGGCCAGATAGTACACAGGCAGAATATATTTTAAACAAAAGGCCAGATAGTACACAGGCAGAATAGTTGCGAGTCTACGGTATATTCATCACATACTTCATACGGTAGGGCAGTAATACTATTATATATATAATATATATATATATAATAATTCTCTGTAATGAAATAAGGAATTATTAACTTTGCCAAGGCTTTGCAGCGGGGGACTTTACAATCCTTCTGCGTCCCTCCCGTGTACATAACACAAGTTAAGATGTGCAAAGTGTGGATTTCTCCCACCCTGCTGCCTGCTCTTCACTTCATGACTTGTGTATCAGATGTCATCACTTGGGAAATGTTTGCCTCTGTTCCTGGTTACCTTACTAAATTACTGTCTGGTGTCCTTCGTATTTTTTCCCTAAAGATTACAAAATTAGTGATAATGGGGGGGGGGGGGGGGGGGGGGGGGGGGGACAGGTTATAGTTGCTATGGAGGAGAAACTTTGTTGTATAAAGTTACTGGTCTCTGAGGTAATGACAGAAACTATCGCTTCAGAATTAGGAAAATGTGCAGTTGGAGATGAAAGACAAATTGAGCAGGAATTAAAAAGTGGAATGCTGCCCAGTCTAGTGAAAGTGGAATTAAAGTAAGAAATATGATGCTGTAAGGCAGGGCTATTTAACTAAGTTTACTCTGGGGTCAAAACTTTAAAAATTATGACCGTCATGAGCCAGCAGCCATGCCCCAGCCTAGAAACATCTTTAATGCATGATAACTGGCACTGTTCCGTGGGCCACCTCCATGGCCAACTCTGGCCTGTGGTCCGCCAGTTGAATAACCCTGCTGAATGCATTAAAAAGTTGGGGCAGCTTTATTTTTGTGGAACAAACACTGACAAGTGAAAAGCTTGCTGTTGCAGGGCCAGTATTGCAGTAAAAAGCATTGCAATTTAAGTAACAAAAAGAAGGAGAAAATTTAGAATTTACTGCCAGCGATGGATGGTTAGTTTGGAGGAAATTATTAATCATTTGTTAGATTACCGTAAGTGGGGAGGTTTTATCTGCTGATACAGAGGCTGTACCTTTGTTCAAAGACTATATTTTTAAGCTTTTTGCAAAGGGGGGAATTTATGGGGAGCAGTTGTACATTATAAGATATTCGCTACAAAAATGCTTGCAACAAAAACCCAAAAAAAACATTCCACCAGGACACAAGAAAACAAGTACAAGTTACCATCTTGGCTTGCAGTAGTGTAACCTGCAACCACATGTTAACAGTAAATCGAAAAATTAAAAAAAAAATAGTTTTAAAGAACTGAAAAATCTGGAATCACTACTCCTATTTTTACATATTTCATTACAAAACTGTGAATGAATTATGAAATCTGTAAAACCCGTTTCCAAAACAAATTTGTACAGACTCTGGTAAAACATTTGAAAAACAAAATTTTGCTGAGAAAAGCTGTACTACTTCTTGTCGAGGCACCTTGGCATCTGGCCACGTACAGACTTAGAGGTGGCGACATCAAAGCTTTCTATGTACTGCCTAGTGTTACGGCTGTTTGTCTGCCAATGAGCTAGGGCACCCTTGAAAGGCTAAAGAAAAAGAATGTTGGCGTTAGCTCAGTTTGTTAATATCAGCGATTGATAATAAGGGCTTTGTACTTAGAATGTGTTCATTGTGTGTGTTTCTGCTTGTTTCCGGACTATATCTGTCACTTTTGTTGGCATCTCATAATTCTATTGTTCTTGATTTTGTTTCTAAGCTTACCTTCAACTGTCTCTTTTGTGACGCCTGTGTCGTAAGTAAGGCCAGAGGTGAAGGGTCATAACCTTTCACCTCTTTCTCTTGAGGCTTTTCTCCCTTTCCTTTCTCATGCATTGCATACATCATGGTGCTGGTGCACTCAAATTTAAGCCACATGTTTCCTATATATAAGCCACAGCTATGGGAGTAGGTGGAAGGGAAGTTACTCTAGAAGACCTGTTTATTTCTGTAGAGTTATCCCTATTGCATGTTATTATTTCTCTTTTTGTTTTGTTCATAATGCATTTAGATTTTCATTTGTTTCACTCATATTCACACATTTTGATTTGCTGTCAGTGTGAAAATATTAAAAGCCTATCATATTCGCACTGTCTTTCTTCTTTGCCTATGAGAATTTCACACTTAGTCTTTCATTATCAGAAACACGAAGTAAATACATGATGATACATGATGTTACTGTGTCGTTCATTATTTCATGTTACATATTGTAGTATCAATTATATTTAGTATTGGATTCTAAATGACATTCTAAATTAGATTCTGAGTTGTACTAAGTATACTGAAAGCTAAATTCAATGTTTGTATCTTTAACTGTTGTACATTATATTCTAAGCTACATTTTGAACTATTTAATAAATTGTGTTGACAAATGTTTGAAAATACATAACAGTACATTTAAAAACTTTTTTTTTTAAATTATTCTTATTATATTGTCAAATAATTTTTAAAATTAAATTCAAAACTACACTGTAAAAATATTGTCAAATAATTTTTAAAATTATGTTAAAAACTACACTATAAAACATTATATAGTATGTATTTGTATATTTTAGGCACATTCCAATCCTAGCATAGACATATAAAATATGATTTAGTTATAGTCTGTAGTGTATATATTCACATTTCACACAATAATAAGACGTATGCTAGTGTAAAATTTAGACACATTTTAAAGTATAGTATTGGTATATTCATTAAGTTTACTGTAGGCATATTGTAAAGTGTAGTGTAGACACAATCTAAAGTGTTGTGTAGGCACATTGTTAAATGTAGTGTATACACATTCTAAAGTGCAGTGTGGACACATTTTAAATTCTGCGTAGACACGTTCTAGAATGCAGTGTAGACACATTCTAAAGTGTGGTCCTGCAGGCACATTTAAAGTGCAGTGCAGACACATTCTAAAGGGAAGTGTAGGGATATTGTAAAGTGTAGTGTAGGCATATTCTGAAGTGCAGTGTAGGCATATTCTAAAGTGTAGTGTAAATGTATTCTAAAGTACAGTGTAGGCACATTGCAAAGTTTAGTGCCAACACATTGTAAAGTGTAGAGTAGGCATATTTTAAAGTGTAGTGTAGGCACATTCTAAAGTGTAGTGTAGGCATATTCTAAAATGTAGTGTAAATGTATTCTAAAGTGCAGTGTATGCACATTGCAAAGTTTAGTGCCAACACATTGTAAAGTAGGCATATTTCAAAGTGTTGTTTAGGCATATTCTAAAGTGTAGTATAGGCATATTCTAAAGTGCAGTGTAGGCACATTGCAAAGTTTAGTGCCAACACATTGAAAAATGTAGTGTAGGCATATTTTAAAGTGTAGTTTAGGCACATTCTAAGTGTAATGTAGGCATATTCTAAAGTGCAGTGTAGGCACATTCTAAAGTGTAGTGTAGGCATATTCTAAAGTGTATTGTTAATGTATTCTATAGTTCAGTGTAGGCACATTGCAAAGTTTAGTGTCAACACATTGTAAAATGTAGTGTAGGCATATTTTAAAGTGTAGTATAGGCACATTCTAAGTGTAATGTAGGCATATTCTAAAGTGCAGTGTAGGCACATTCTAAAGTGTAGTGTAAGCATATTCTAAATTGCAGTGTAGGTACATTCTAAAGGTTATTGTAGGCACATTGTAAACTTGACTGTAAGGATATTCTACATGATGATGTCAGGCAAACACTGACTATTTTATCCTTGACCCAACAGTGAGTACCTTCGGACTTGCAGCAGGTACAACTTCTACAACTCTCTGTGCAGTTTTGCCTCGTTGTCTCGTTCGTTCCTTCCTGATTTATTCTTCATTTAACTGCTTTCTTGTTTTGTTCTTTGCAATGGAAGTAGTGTTTGAATGTTGGATGTGTTCATTGTTTTAACTACTTGTACAAGTAGCATCAATAAGATATCACTGAAAATAAAAAGTACAGCTTGTCGGCTTTGCAGTATCACAATCATGAATGATAAACAAATGTTGAGGCTAGAAAGCCTTCATCAGCACGGATGAATAATACCACAGTTGCAAACAAGAATGCACAAAATCACTTATCTGTAAATTGAGGTCTCAACAGTCTCAGAGAAATATCCATAACACTTGTGGACAGTAGAAAGTCATGTTTTAATCTCTTTCAGCCCCAAACAGCACATGATGTGTTCGGTCGTTTTATGAGGTTCACTACTTTGTCGTGACATGGGATGGGGTTCAGTTCACAACTTTGTTGTGACATGCAGTTCATTACTTTTTGGGGACATGAGGTTCACTACTTTGTCGTGACATGGGATGGGGTTCAGTTCACTACTTTGTTGTGACATGCGATTCATTACTTTCTCGGGACTTAAGGTTCACTACTTTGTCATGACATAAGGTTGACTATTTTTGTCCATGTGTCCCTGTTTTTTTTTAGTTTCTCTTTTTGTCACTTGAGGCCGTCGTCACTGTGCATTTTTATTTACTTACCAAAATATCTAATCTGTTTATCTAGTTCAGTCAGGTCTTTTCAGTATCAACTTTTTTAAGTTAGTTGTGTATCATTTACAGGACGTTGCAAAACCAACCCCAGCATTTTTTGGCTGTTGTGGTTTTTCTAGTAGTTTGCAATTGCTTTCTGGGTGGTCGGCTTCTTGATACCATTATCGAAACCAGCGCAAGGCCCGCAGCTGGGATCAAACCTGGCACCCCGACATTATGAAGCACGTGCGCAATGCCTAAGCCACAGTCACCGACAATATCAACTTTACACAGGTTTATTTAATATCTAGACTATCCAGGTTCACCCGGTATCTAGTCTGTCCAGTTATATTCAGTATCCAATCCGACGAAGTCTATTCATTATCAGTCTGTTGAGTATCCAGTGTATCCATGTCCACTCAGAATCCGGTCTATTCAATTTTATTCAGTATCCAGTCTATTGAAGTTATCAGTCTGTTGAAGTCTGTTCAGTATCCAGTGTATCCAGGTCCACTCAATATCCAGTCTGTCCAATTATATTCAGTATCCAATCTATCGAAGTTGTCAGTCTGTTGAAGTCTGTTCAGTATCCAGTCTGTTCAAGTCCATTCATTATCAGTCTGTTGAAGTCTGTACAGTATCCAGTGTATCCAGGTCCACTCAGTATCTAGTCTATCCAATTTTATTCAGTATCCAGTCTATCGAAGTTTATTTGTTATCAGTCTGTTGTTCAGTATCCAGTCTATCAAAGTCTATTTATTATCATTCTGTTGAAGTCTGTTGAGTATCCAGTATATCCAGGTCCACTCTAGACTTTCCATTTGTATTCACTATCCAGTCTTTCCAAATCTGTTGAGTATCCACTCAATCCAGATCTACTCAGTATCCGGTTTGGATTAACCAGAGGATGAGACTGACACTCAACACTCCAGTCAAAGACAAGACTGATGTACAGTCCGTCTGTTACTGATATCATCAGAATTGAAACTCTGCACTGCTTCTGAAGATGGGGACAGAGCGCTTATGGGAATGTACAGGGTGCTCTTGTGATGTCATGGGAATGTACAGGGTGCTCTTGTGATGTCGGTTCTTAATTTATCTCAGTTCAGCTCCATTATGAATTATGTTCATTTGCTATTTTCTTTGTACATTTCATCAAAGACATGGGTCTGTATTTGTTTGCTACTCTGTTAGAAATCTGGCCAGGTAGATTTTGTTTTTAATAAGGTGTAAGAACACATATCACAGTGAGATTTCTAACAGTACGATAGTGGTGTTTTTGTTTTCTTTCAGTCTTGTATATTTCTTATAGTGTCTTATGACTTTAATTGTGTTAGACCAGTGATTCTCAACCTTCCTAATGCAGTGACCCTTTAATACGGTTCCTCATGTTGTGGAGACCCCCAACTATAACATTATTTTTGTTGCTACTTCATAACGTCAGTGAACAACTGTTTTCTGGGTCGCCACCCATTGGTTGAGAACCGCTGTGTTGGGCAGTAATCAATGTAGCATGTGTCTTGGCTGTAACCAGTGATCATTTAAGTTTGTGATTTGGTTTACTTTACGTGATTTCTTTTTTAAAATTGTAATTGTCTTATTTATTCATGGCTTTAAAGTTCATTTGTGGTTATGTAGTTCATTCATGGTTGTAGTTGTTCATTTTTTTTTCTGTGTTCATTCATATTTTTTTCTGACCTGGTCAGGATTCAGTGCATTGAGCACTGTGTGCACACAACAATGAGCCTGCCGATCTTGTTAAGAGGACTAGTGTAAAATAATGCCCCAGATACTCTTTGTTCAGCTCCTATCCTACAGGATATTGTCTTGTGTGTACAGGAGCAGATGGGAACCTCCACCTGCTTACCATGCCATCCTATCATGAACACAAAGTGGGGTGTATTTTTAAAAAGTGAGATCATAGAAAAGCGACCAATTTTTACGACCACGAGGGAGACCAAAAAGGCGATTGAGAGATAATATCCAGACAGACCTGCAAACACTTGGTGTTACCAACTGGAAAGAGAAGCCAACCAGAGAGATAAATGGAGGTGGGTGATATCTGCAGCAATGATGAACCTCAAAGGATCAGAATGCTGAAAAAGAAGAAGAAAGAGATCAGAGAAATTTTCAGGCCTGTATCACATGAAGTAAGACAAAGAAGGTAGAGATACATTGGGCCCACTCTGAGACGAAATAAGCAAAGAATTACAAACAATCACTAAAATGGGAAACAGACGATCTGATCAAAAGAGAACATCCAAAGGAAATATTAAGAAGAATATAATTATGAGAGGCTAAAAATGCTGGGCTGAACTCCATGTCACAAATTGCAATAATTGCCTGCAATAGAGCGGAGTGGAGGAATCAAATAAAAGCCCTATGTGACATCTAATGGCACACAAAGGATGATGATGATTCGATTGTCTAAGATGGAATCAGTTTTTGAGAAAGCAAGATATTTTTAGATGCCTTTCATTCATTCAGTATTTTCTCTTCTACCCTAGGGAGCACAGGTATGTTGTTATCTTGTTTATCTCCCCTCTTCTGAACTGGGGTATTCTAAACAGTTTTGTTTAGCCTTTCATCTGATACTCTGGGTGTGGATGTGTTTGATTATTTTTTTTTCTCTCTCTCTCTCATTTTAGAATGTGTGATATTGTTTTCAAATGTTTATCAAAGCCAGGACAGTTCAAGTCACCTTCTATTTCAACTTTTTGAACTCTTATTTGTGAAGAGTACTTTCAGTTGAACTTAGCGAGCTTTCTATGTTTAAAGATTTCCCTCAATTAAACTTGTTGAACTCTCTATGATTGATGAGTTCCTGTCATACATGAGCTATATTAATTCTCTGCCATGTAGCGCAGTCGATAGGAGGCTCGCTTTCAAATCCAGCTGCGATTCGCTGCAGCCACGGTCGGTGTTCAAAACCGTGTGGTTCCCGGGGTTCACCAAGCCTCAAGGAAATGGGTACCAAAGTTGACACTCTGGGGTGAATGGAGGAACGTCACTGTAGCTACAGAGTTACATGCGGACAGCGACACATGCGGACTGTTTCTTATCAGCTGTCCGTACTGGTGGCAAAGCACTTATGGTTTTGTGTGCAGTGACGCTGGTTCACATCTCCCGGCTTTATTTACCTTTACCTTTTTTGTGCACATAGAATACTCTTTATAGTTAAAATTCTTCTTCTTCTTCTTGTCCTTCTGTTTTTGCCAAAAAAGAATCGCAGAGAGGAGTTGGATGTAGTTTCCTTCTTTTGCTGGTTGTGTAGCTTGTATTAATGCCATATTGAGATTCTATAGTGTTTCTTTTACTTCCTCCACCGATAGCATTTTTGGTCTGCCTCTTGCCTTGTAGCCTACCTGTTCTCATATAGTATGCTCTAGCTGCTGGCTGATTTTGATCCATTCTGACCTAAAGACCAAATCATTTGATTCTTTGATGTTCTGGGAAATAGTTTTACTGCAGTGTGCCTACCATTGTTCTAAGTTTATAGTTGCTGAATTTGTCTATTTTTGTTTTCCCTGCCACATTTCTTATAAATCTCATGTTGTTTAACCTGTTTATCACCAGTTATCAGGTCCTTTACAGAACATCAGTGTCTTGATAGCCCGCCTAAAAGTTTCTCTTTCTGCAGCGGATGCATCTTCAGTGTCTTGTATCCACATTTGCAGAGATCAGCCTCTGCTTCATTTCTCAGAAACTGTATCTATCAAGGTCAGCAGGACACTTTACATGGCCAAAACGGCCTCAACTGTGGGATAGGATGCTGTTTATGAGCCAATTCTCTTTTGTGTCCAGATCATGTAGGATGTTGATGTTGTTCTTCTTCTTGGTCCAACAGTTATCTAACTTTTTTTTTTTTTTTAGTTTAGAAGCTCAGATTTTTGCTTTAAAGATTGAACTTGTTGAGCTCTCTGTAAATTTAAACAAACAAACAACAAAATTGGTGGATAGATAGTCTGCCTCCAAAATTAAAATAATTTGATTGTATTCAGTGTCGCATCGCAGTTAATAAACAAGAACAGTAATGAAAAGCATGGTTCCTGTTCTGTTTGCCCCCAAAAATTTGGGGCCGGGGAACTCACACGAGGATTTAAACTGTACAATAATTTAAATATGTAGCTCCCAGTTTCACTCACTTTCTGTCTTCATTTGGTGAGGTTAATATAAAACTGCATGACTTTTGCATCTTTGTCAAGTATTTTTTTTTTTAAATGTAATAAGCACTTGAGTTTGCTTAGATGTGATTTTAGGAATGTGACAGCCTAATTTGCATCTTTTTTTTTTTAAATATATTTACAGCTGAGAATTTGTAAATGCCAGGTTTTTATGCATGACATTTCTTGTATATAATTTCCAAATCCTGAGTGTCTGACTGTCTTATATGTCATTGAATGTGTTTACTGTATTATCTCGCATGCTTTTTTTGCTGTATAAATGTGTCAGTCTGAAATATTTGTGTGTGAATTGAGTGTCCAACAATCTTCTCTAACAATCCAGGTAGGTGGATCCGGCCACATGTATTACATCACTGCACTGTGTGTGTTTGAGAATGCAGGATGGTAGAGTCCCTAAGGACATCCTCTGTAGTGAATTACAGATAGGTAGAAGAAAGTGAAGCCTAATGAGAATGCAGGATGGTAGAGTCCCTAAGGACATCCTCTCTAGTGTATTACAGATAGGTAGAAGAAATTGAAGCCAGCCTCCACTACGATATGAAGATGTGTGGGTGTAGGACATGCATGATACAGAATGATATAGCAGATGTTGAGGTGGATTCGTGGGACCAGAATGCCATAGAGAGGACAAATAGAGAGGGAATGAGAATAAAGGAAGAAATTATAGCAAAAAGAATGAAAGCTGAGTGTCTGAGAAGAAACACACCAAATATAAATGATGCTGTGATTCAAATGATGTGGAAGACTTTTCTTAACGCGGGTGTGTCTTGCTAGTCACACTCGTCATCACCATGGGCTGTGTATCCCATGCCTGCTCCTAGCGCAACATAACACTGTCGTCTGGAAAGATGCCAACAACAACATTTTCATCTTTGCATTGAGGTTGAGCTGCAGGAAGGCAGAACTACATGTGGTAGAGCCCCCAGGAAAAGGGCTCAGACTGCTCAGTACCTACCCTTACCTCTCCATGGTCATCCTAGAAACTGGTTCTCAGCCAGGGGCCTGGCCAGCAAAAAAGAGATTGTTGTTGTCTTCAAAATCAAGTGCATCCAAATGAGAGGCGAGACACCAACAGTCTGCACACAAATAAGCCAGATCTGTAAATCAGATGTGCACATAGAACTCAAGTCATGAAACAAACTAGGGTCCAAAAGTGGATGAACAACCAAGACTTTCTGCCGGAGTTTACTGCCTGTAAACATGAAGGAGGAGACCGGATGTGGAGACTCTATGTGGAGACTGAGCATAGAGACCCAGGGTAGAGGACCCAGTGTGGAGACCCAGCGTAGAAACTCAGTGGGAAATGGAAGTTAAGATGTTTTGTGAAAAGTAAAGATGGCAGTTCTTCTAACCTCTTCATTTCTCACACAGTCTTTTCTGGTTTTGTTTATAGTAGCTTTCTCAAAACATCTCATTTCACAGGTGGGTAGCTTTTACTACAGTAACACTTAAATAAAGTGAAGCAAATAAATTAATCCTCCCAGCAACAGGGAAACATTGCTTTGAATTGTTAGTGTTCGTTAAACTCACACTTCTATTGTATACTGTTCTTATTTTAATGCTACATCCAAAACTCATTACTGTAAAGTATTTTTAAGAAAACCAAAAACAAATATTTTAATTTACATGCATGCATCCAGTTGTTTATCTCTGAGAATAGTAAATGTCTGGTCTAAAGTTGATAAATGTGGTGAATAAAATTAAGCCAGTTTATAAATGTATGTAGTTGAAACAAAAGGACCTTCAGTACATTAAAACAGATGTTTAGTGTACTGAAGACAGCGTTCTTTAATTCTGAAGTTGATCGATTTTACAACAAACATTCAGTATTTCTAATCTCCCAAATTGATTGTTTTTTTTGGGGGGGAGGAACAACTTGTTTTTGTTCCCTAAAGTGACTACAGTCGAGTCCACTTAAGTCGAACTCGGATAAGTCGAATTGTTAAGTCAACATGACCAGCTAAGTCCTGGCAATTGTCTCTATTTTGTGTGTGCTGTCTGGATAAGTAGAAATCGTGATAAGTGGAAGCATTTTCTTAGGTCCCTGGGACTTCTACTTATCCAGACTCGACTGTATTTAAACAAAACAGTGTTTATATTTTAACATATAGCTGTTATATTTTAAAACCCAATTTGTGGTTTTTATACCATTTCATTCCCAGAATTCCCTGTTTTGGGTTTGTGGGGGTGGAGAATAAACCCACCTCCCCCTACAAGCATGCTGTGAGAGGCAACTAATTCAGTTAGCTTAAATCGGATGTATTAGGTCGAAAAGTGCAGATGTCGCAGTATATTTGTAAACCTCAACACGATAAGTCAACACCATTTCAAGAACAAGCATAGAAGAAGATGAATTCCAAAAAGGGATTTTTAATTAATTTACTTCAAGATTTATCGAGCAGTATTGAATTATTTTTGAACACATGTATTTTTTTTTATATTTTTTTTTATTAACGACTTGGTTCTAACAGATTTTAGTCACAGTTGAATCACAAAATAGTCTGCTATCAGACAGCCTTTCCTAAAAATAGACTGAGTGATATCCGTGCATTTTGTTTTCACTTGCCAGGACACAGATTCAGAGAATTGCAGCCTTAGATTCGAGCTGGGCCCATCTCGGCAACGGTCTAAATGCTCACAACAATCCGGCCTGGTTACAGCTATACCTGAGTGTCTGCAAGCTGCTGGACATGTGTGTCGTGCTGCCCGCTGACCAGGTGCCACAGTTCCAGTTGTAAGTATGCCTGTTTGGGTGTTGTTATTATGTGGTTCTGCGGCTCCATTGTGGGGAAAACCAGATTAGACCCACTGCCTTCCCTGCAAGCATGTCCTAAGAGTCAGTTAACTAGGGGTTTCCTTGGAAATTGGTGTGCATCTGCCTGAGGCAAGGAACCAGCAGTCTGCATACAAATAAGTCAAATATGCAAAACGGATGTGCACGCACACTCAGGTTCTGGAATGAAACTAAAGTCCAGAAGTGGGCGAACAACCAGAACTTTCTGCCAGAGCTTACAACTGAATGCAAAGAAGAAGAGAATATTTGTTAAATACAATCTCCAGGCCCAGCTTATAAAATATGAAAATATTTCTGATATTTTGGAACCATATTTTGCAGCACGGTAGTTGACATTTTCAGAAACATAAAGGACATTTTCCAAACATCTGGGGCATCAGGTTTGTAGTGCTGGACATATAACTGTATAGACCTGGCACTTGATGGGTGATGTGGTCACCCTCGCCAGAACCATGGGCAGGGATTCCCAAGCCTGGCTATAGCACAGTGAATCACTGTCGTCTGGTAAATTGGAAAGGTGCTGACCAGTAGGAAGAATAATTTCCATCAAACAGTTAATACTGAATTTACTTTATGGTGAGTTGATCGACCAAATTGGTTATTAACCATCATCATCATCACCGTGTAGCAGATCCTGTGCAGAGCGTCACTCTCATCATGGTCTGTCTAAAAAAGCTGGGTCTCTCACCAGCTCTCCCCCCTTATGCACTTGTGTATCCAAGAAGTTAACTTATATCCTGTGTCTGTTTTCATGCTTATCAACCCTGCCCCTCCTTCTTGCTATCCTTCTTGCCACCATGCCTTCTGCTATTATTTGTTTTCCAATCGGCTACAGTGTTTGGTGTGGTGAGAATATTTCAGCTTCCAAGACAAGAGTCTGACAAGACAATCTTCGTTGATGTTCAAACTTTTTAGAATGTCAGTATTTCTTTTCTTCTTTGTCCCTGGTATTCTGAGAATCTTTCTATAGCATTTCAGCTCAAGAGCCCCTATTTTTTCCCTTAAAGACTAGGAGATAGTCCTCAACTCACATCCGTATGTTGCCTCAGGGAAGATGCATGCTCTTAAAATGATGACTTTGATTTCCTTTTCTGGTGCTTAACCATAGACTTTTAATACTGTTTAATTTTTGTATTGCTGTGGCCATCCTCCTTTTGACCTCTTTTGAACTGTCTTAATTGCCATTTATTATGGAGCCTAGAAATTCAGCGTTTGTGACATTTTCAGTTTCTTCATCATTTATTTGGTTATTCATACATAGACTAAAACAGCCATGTTGCTTGTGTGATCATTATAATGTTGGTGTGTTTGTGTCTGATGACAGATATCGGTGGGCATTTGTTGGTACAGCAGGAGAGGACTATTACCAGACTCCAGATGACAGCGACGACCCGTCATGGCGACCCAGTCCCCTGTTTATGCCGCACATCATCCGACTGACACGATTGATGAACAACACGGTCAGTATTTGCTGCAGTTGTCCATAGTGTCTTCTCATCAGATTGTTGCTTTCTTATCATCTTTCCTTTTGTTTCTTCTTTCGTTCGCTTGAAATAGATTATCTACAAGGTCCGACAATTAAGTAATGAGACTGATTTTATTATGGCCAAAACAAAAATGCCATCTATGAAGCAAAGCATGGAATCTAAAGAGACAACATTCATCTATGATCTGGCAACTTTTCATCGCCTCACGATAAGCAGACAACAAACAAGCCGCCATTTTGTTGACCTAGTCAGAGGTGCATTGTTATGTAATTAGCACAGAGCAGAAAGCTAACATAAAATTTTTTTTTTAACTCAGAAAAAGCGCTATTGCGATAGTTGAAATGATGCAACAAGTTTATGGGGATAATTTTTTTAATCTCGTGCACAAATTTTCAGGTAGTATTCATGATTCAAAAGTGGTGTGGAAATGATTACTAATGCACCTGGACCTCGACACCAAATTTATGTTCGTAATGATGAATGATCTGTGGTCCTTGCATTTCAGTTGTTCTGTGATCCTTGCAGTTGTAATGTTCTATGGTCCTTGCGGTTTTGTTGTTCTGTGATCCTTGCAGTTCTATTGTTCTGTAGTTGATTTTGACAATGGCATGGAGTGGCATGGTGCATCAACCGTTTAAAATGTTACTGAATATAAAATTGTCTAGTCAAACCAGACTGCAACAGAAAAGGCTGCTTGGTTCTGCAAAATACTGTAAAGGATCACGGGGGGGGGTGGGGGGGGGGGGGGGGGGGGGGGGGGGGGGGGGGGGGGGGGGGGGGGGGGGGGGGGGGGGGGTAAGGGGGGGGGGGGGGGGGTTGGTGGCTCAGGAATTGTGTGCAGTTTCTTAGTCCTGACACTTCTGGCTTTTGAAATCTGCCGTAGTCAGTTTTGTAGCAGTATACAAAGTATATATATATTTTGTATACTTGTATCATCTTCATTAAGTACATTGCATCAACTCTGTTAAATATATATGTATCATTTCCATTAAGTACATTGCATAATCATCATCATCATCCAGTTTCTGTTGACTGTCTGATCAGTTCTCTCCACCTCTGGCGGTCATTTGCAATGGACTTCATGGTTGCATGCCTGAGGCCTGTCCAGTCAGGTTCTATAACCAGGTCTTTCTTGGTCTGCCTTCTCCTCTTTCCATCTACTGAGCCCTGCAGTATTGTTTTGCGAGGCCGTTAGATCTTATTACATGTCCGCACCATTGCATTTTTTCCCCTTTTCACTGTAGTTAAAAGAGATTCATAGTTGCCAATGTGCTGTATAATTATATGGCGAACCTCTTCCTTTGTGATGTGGTCTCTGTATGATATACCAAGAATTTTTCTGAAACATAACATTTCTAATGCTTCTATCCTCCTCTCAAGTTTAGCTGTTAAGGTCCACGTTTCACAACCATATGTAAATCTACTAATAGCTAGTGCTCTTATTTTTGCTGGAAGTGTTTAAAGTTCATAATTTTTGCTGCCTGGCAAAGACTGATGTTGTCTGGGCAATCTTAGACGTGATTTCTGGTCTTTACTCCAGGTCACTTAAAATTGCTCCTAAATATTTTAAATGAGTCACTTGTTCTAATTTTTGACCTTTAACGTAGAACATTGCATCAACTCTGTTAAATACACTGGTATCATCTTCATATAGTACAGTTGCATCAACTCTTAAATAGACTTATATCATCTCTATTAAGTACATTGCATCGGCTCTATTAAATACATTTGTATCATCTCTTTTAAGTACATTGCATCAGCTCTATTAAAAACACTTGCATCATCTCCATCAAGTACATTGGTATCATCCCCACTGAGTACAACAGTATCATGTCTGCCTGCAGCTGAAGAAGCGGCCATCCTTGATAAAGGTGGAACCTGGACGCCCAATGTTGACCATCAATCGACTACGCTCCCTAGCAGAACTTCATTCCTTCTTCTACACCCTGTCCTACAACACAGCAGACCGGCACCACACCACAGCCTCCAGTAGCAGTCACTCCAGTCTCCCGTCCAAGGATCGGATTCCCGCAGCAAAGTCAGAGAAAGATCAGCCTCCTGACAGAGCAGGAGGAAGGGATCACGTTGAGACTACGACTTTGTCAAACAGAAAGTATATTGAATACCTGTTAGAGGCTGATTTTCTGGAGTCTGTTGTTTGAGATATGGAGGTTTATTTCACTTTAGGGTTGTTTGTTTTTTTTTTTTTTTTTTTTGAGGGGTTGGGGGGGGGGGGGGGGTTTACAATACAGTGATAGTACAATGTCTGATTGACCAATGAGATTGTATTAACCACATTGGCTTTATTTGTAGTCTGCTGTGTGTGTATATTTAGATTTTTGTGATCTGACTGATTGTGACAGCACAGGAAAATGATTGGAATGTTACAGAAAAATTCTTAGAATATCACAGACCATGAAGAAGAAAAATGTTGAAATGTGATCTGAGAATTGAGGAGGATTGGCTCATAAACAGTATCCTGGCCCAAAAGCTGTGGAATTTAGGCCATGCTAGACATCATGGTGACATGGAGGTAAAAAACTGACAGAGGGCTCAGTGTCCAGAAAAGGAAGCTGTGGCTGAGGCATTGGCTGTGGCTGAGGCAGCATGTAAGGCTGGGGAATTGGATAGGGGAAGAGAGACTTTTAGACCTGCAGTGACGAGAAAGATGTTCTGCAAAGAACCTCTTGATTGATGCTGATGAGAAAAATTATATGAATGATCTCTCCTATTTCCAAAAAAAAATAAAAATTTAGCTGCATATCCTTTACAGGATGTTGTAGAACCAACACCAGCATTTTTTCGGCTGTTGTGGTTTTTCCTAGGCACATTTTACGTCCAGTAGTTTGCCATTGCTTACTGAACCATCAGCTCTCGGTGCTGCTGTCGAAACAAATGCAAGACAAATGGTCCACAAATGGGATTGAACTCAGCACCCTGGCATTACAAGCGCGTTCGAAATGCCTAAGCCACAGATGCCAACTCTCTCTTATTACACAACTGTTTAAAAATCTTATAATGAGCTGTTTAATAAGTATCGTTAATTATAGAACTGTACGACACTCTACCTGCACAGTTCTATTCATACCTCGGATAGAACAACATTTGAAAATACTGTAAAGTACCTCTTTCACCTCCGAGGTAGAAGGGGTCAGACTTAAAGAAGACTGGATTGTACTTTTTCACCTCCATGTTAGAAGAGGAAAGACTTGAGGTGACCGTAGAACTATCTAACACTTTAGGATAGAAGACGAAAGGTTGAATGGCAGAAATTTTGTGGTTTCTATATTCTGAAAACCACTATGTTGTAAATAAGAACTACAGAAGTTGTTTGTTATACCTAGTCATTTATTCCAATGCTTTATGCTGAAACCCCTGCATTTACCTGACAAGAGGAGGTAATTATAACACGTTACTCATTGGTCATCACAAAATATTAATCTGGCATCATATGCTCAGTCTGTCCCTGGCATGAAATTTGGTCCATTTTTTTTTTTTCAACTTTTTATTTTACACACGCTGTCAGATCTGTGTGTTTGGGTTCATTTCAAACTGTATGTACAGTTTTTTTTTTTTTCAACTTACCTGGGCGATTAAAACAAAACATATTGAGTCCTTACTCTTTGAATGACCAAACCATTTGCCAACTTACAGATATAATAGAAATTATGTCATAGCACTCAGGAAACATTCATATGTGCTCTGTCTCTCTCAGCAGATGTTGGAGTCTAGGATTTGCTGTTTCTCCAGCATACCGATGATGAATGCACTTATATTGTCCACTGACGTATTTTTCCGTATATAAGACATAATGTTTTCTCTGATTTTTTCAATTTTAAAATTAGGTGTTGTCTAAAATATGGCATGTTTTTAAAATATTTATTGGGCTGTCCTCCGAATAACGGTCCCAAATTATTGAGGCCGAAAATATACCCTAACAGGGTCTCAGTCACATGTAAATTGCGGACCTATTTCCATTGACTACACAGCATACCGCAGAAAAACTTCTGCCGAGCTAAAGTCACCGCTGAGAGTTTCCCCCGCGCCACTATGCCCGGTGTGGAGCGGTGCTTAACTAGATGGCTGGGACTCACGAGCAGCAGCTACTGCATCTCCTGCAGTTTCCTCCATTTTATTTGCTCGTGAGTCCCAGCCATCTAGTTTAGCTCCTCTCCACGCCGCTCGTAGCGGCGCGGTGGAAACTCTCGGCGGTGGCGGTATAGTCGCCGGAAATAGTTTCGCAATTTACATAGGACTAAGGCCCTGTTAGGGTATATTTTCGGCCTCAATAATTTACGACCGTTATTCGGAGGATAGCCTATTTATTGTTCAATTTTGAGCTACAAAATACAGGTTGTCTTAAACATAGGGGTGTCTTATACACAGAGAAGAACAGTAAATAGTTTTTCTAGCTCACTGATTACGAATGTACCTTTGTTGTCCCCTACCTCTGATCTACTGCTGCTGCAAGTGATACCAAATAACAACAGTCCTAGTCAGATTGTTTTGTCCATATCCGTATCCATGTGGAGCAACCTGCTATTTGTAACTCATATTGTATGCCCTCTACCCGTCCCTAGGTTAAAGATGTTCTCTGTAATATCTCTTTGACATATGAGGTTTGATAGCCATGACTTTCCCCAACACCAGGTCGCCACTTGAAGATCTGACATTCTGATACTACAGAAATCTTCTTCTTTCGTTCGCATGAAATAAATTATCTATATCTGCAGTGCTCCTTGACTCCCAGGTTGGCCCAGCCTTGAGTGGGTACCGGGTGCAGTTCCCGGAAGTAAAGGTGGCCGGCGTGATGCTGACCACGTCACCAATATTGTGCCGATTGGCCTATAAAAATATAGGTCTAGCCCTATATGCCTTTTTTTTATTTGCAATGCTGCCACTAGTATGAACTACACTGTCTTTTGTAATTCACTCAGTGGCCCTAAAGATTGAATAACTTCCACCAGTGTCTCTCTTGGCCACAAGTTTTGCCTGGAAATGTTTGTATTTGGGACAGTCTTGGGGGACCTGATCTGTTGTGTCAGGTGCCAGTCCGCATTCGCCAATCTTAAATTGTATGTTATGAGGTGTAGGATAATGACTTGCTGTTCTATGACAACATCTCAATCTGGATGGCAGACTAGTAAATCCCAGATGAACCTTCAGTGAAGTTATAATTGAGGCGTCTATAACAGTTACACTAACCTGGTGTTACCTGCAGTCCTACAGGACTACAGGTTATAAACCCAGATGTGACAGAAATTTCTCAAAATCTGTGTGGAGCCAGCCCTGATATGTGGAGGTTAAGCACGGACAGTCAGTGTCCTCTTCTTCTTTGCATTCACCAGCGGAAAGTTCTGGTTGTTCATCCATTTCTGGACTTTGGTCTTGTTCCAGAACTTGAGTTTTGTGTGCCCATGCATTTTACAGATCCGGCTTATTTGTATACAGACAATTTGTTCCTTGCCTCTCAGGTAGATGCACTTGTGACTTCGAAGGTAACCACTAATTAGTTGACTCTTATAACATACAACTCCCCCCCCCTCCCCACAATGGAGCCCTAGAACCCAAACAAAGAGGTTAAGGATATAAACTGAGATGTGAAAAAAAAATTCTGAAAAGCTGTATGCAGCGAGCACTAATATGGAAGTGAAGGCGGACAGTAAATTAATGAGAAATGATGTGGAAACTGCAGACATGTGTCTTTACAGGTGAATGAGAACACCTTGAACATAAATGTCGTTAAGATATCTAGAAAGAACATGAGTGTTGTGAAGATATCTAGAAAGAACATGAGTGTTGCGAAGATATCTAAAAAGATCACGAATGTTGCAAAAATATCTAGAAACAACATGAGCGTTGTGAAGACATCTGATGTGAAGATATCTAGAAAAGAACACGAATTTTGCAAAGATATCTAGAAAGAACATGAGTGTTTTGAAGATATCTAGAAAGAATAGGAGTGTGGTTAAGATATCTAGAAAAAAAAATATAGTTTTGTGAAGATATCTAGAAAGAATAGGAGTGTGGTTAAGATATCTAGAGAAAAAAAATATAGTTTTGTGAAGATACCTAGAAAGAATAGGAGTGTGGTTAAGATATCTAGAGAAAAAAAATATAGTTTTGTGAAGATATCTAGAAAGAACATGAGTCACAAATCCAGAACTGAGGCTAAACAGGCAACTGAGATCCAGTTCTAACTTGCATGCACACACACTCACAGAGTTCACTTGTCTATTTCCACACACACACATCTGATATCTTCCCACACAGACACAGCATACATTTAAACACTCAAGATGTGTCTAGTCTGACAAATTCTCACCCCCCCCCCCCCTTTTTTTCCCCCACCACCACCACACACAGAGTTAAAGTTATCGTACCCAAAAACACACTTATTTCACCAACTTATACTTTCCCAGACGTATACATTGATACACCAGATACCAAGCATCCCATCTCATACGACTTATACCTTCCCAGACGTAGACATTGATACACTTCAGAGACCAAGCATCCCATCTCATACGACTTATACCTTCCCAGACGTATACATTGATACACTTCAGATACCAAGCATCCCTTCTCATACAACTTATACCTTCCCAGTTGTATACATTGATACACTTCAGATACCAAGAACCCCATTGCAAACCCATAGTTAAGATAATCAGTTACCCCCCCCCCCCCTTTTCACCCCCCCCCCCACCCCCCACACACACACACACACACCTGCTCATAATACTAATAATTCGGGTGCACCACACCCACACATGTGCTCACAATACTAATAATTCAGGTACACCACCCACACTCTATGTTTATGATCTCCCTATTCAGTATTACTTAACATATTCTAATTGCCAGACTGGTCAGTGCAATATTCATCATTATCATTTCAAAACACTGCGTGTCATTGGGTTATCAGTTACTGTTGACTGTCTAATCGGTCAGATAAAGTGGACTTCATATTTGCATGTCTAAGGCCTGTCCAGTCAAGTTCTGTATCCAGGTCTTTCTTGGTCTGCCTCTTGCCCTCTGCTGAGCCCTGTAGTATTGTTTTTGAGAGGCCGAACGGAACAAAATTCTCTCTTTTTTTTTTTTTTAATAAATAACCTGGACCTTAGGTTGACCAAGCCTAAGGGAAGTCCTAGGAAGTAAAGGCGGCCAATGTAATGTTGACCACATCATCCACAAAGCGCTGATTGGTCTATAAAATATAGGTCTAGCACGAAGTGCCCAATATGCATGAAGGCGTGGAAACAGGTTCTTTACTGTTTTAAAAAAAATGATATATGACAACTGACAGCCTGACATATTACAGATGACAGTGCCTGACATAGAAACGTCTGATGTATAACCAATGGCTGCTTGACAATATGACAAATAACACTGCATGATGCAAGACAAATGACAAGTTCCAATGATTGTAAATATTCATGATTTGATAGTTACTCCGTACTTGGAGACTCGTTCTCAAATGCATAATTTATTTTTTTTCGATATATTTAACATTTTTTGGGGCTGTGGCTTACAGAGTTGGTGTCTGTTTTGTCTTCGTTTACATGTTTGTTTTTTGTGACATGTTTGTTCTGTTATTGTTTCTGTATTTGCATTATTAACACACAGTCTCTACAGGTTGTTTTTACGAAGTCCAGCCCAACTAGATACTGGTTGACCTTTCATTCATACTTGCTCAGGCTAGCCTATGTGACAGGGGTGTCACTTTATATTGTCTTCTTATCGCAAAGCTTTCTGCGTGGTGTGGTACTCGTTGTTGTGAGCAGTGGCATATTTTATAGCTGTCTCAGATAACATGAGTATCTTTGAGCTGTCATTGGGCAAGACTTTGTAAAATGAACCCTAGATATCAGGTCATTCGCCAGTGATAGCACCAGAGATGACACCCCTGTCACATAGACTAGCCTGAAAAATCACAAATGAAAGGTCAACCAGAGTGCAGTTGGGCAGGAGTTTGTAAAATGAACCGTCTCTACAAAACTGCCCAAGTTTTCTGCTGTGGAGAGAAACAACTTTATCCTCAGTCTAACACAATATACCGTATTTGTCTTATAAGTTGCACTTTTTTTGGTTCTAAATAGGCCTTAAAAGTCTTATATAACAAAGGTAGAGGCCTACACGTACAGATATTTTTCATAGTTGCCGACACTCTAGTTTCCCCCTTTTGAGATCTTGGAATGCTAAATTTTCAAGCGGTAACGATGTCTCCTCCTGTGAATGAGACGGAGAGCAGAATGGTATTGGGAAATGCATCGCTGAGTGACCCCCTAATTCTATGCGCATTGTAGTATTTCAATGGATCAGGTGCAGAAAACAACTTCAGAAGACAGCGATGAGGGTGAATTTAGAAGCTTTTCGAGGCAAGAGAAATTTTCAACATTAGTTATATTTTTCTGGAAAATTTCTTTAAATTTTTGGTGTGCATCTTAGACAAGGAGTGTCTTATACACCAACAAATATGATAATTATAGTGATTGGCATTTTTCTTGTGTGTTGTTTCAAAATTTGTGAAAGCTTTAGTCTGGACAGGCTGATAGGCCAACATTTGTTTTATTTTTAGTGTGTGCGTGCAAGCGTGAGGGGGAGAGAGTGAGTGAGTGTCAGGTAATGATCCATGTTCTATACTGTCCTGCTTGTTCATTGCTCATGTTCCTGTACTGTGGCTAGGACACTTGCCTGCTGGTTTGGCGAGATAGGGTTCAAGTCTCTCCCCAGCTAGGATGCGTTTCCTGGTCTCTTAATTTCAAAATGCTGCATTTGGTCCTGGAAGGTTAAGAGGCCACTCATCTAGTGCCACTGGGTCAGGAGAAAAATCACTCAGGCAGTATTATTTTCTACAGTGCAGGGAATTTTTTTTTTCTATCATTGTGCACCACTCGACACTGAAGTTGGCTCCAGGGCACCTACTTCTGTATTTGGGAATATTATACAGCGAGTTCCCAAGCTTTTCCACAGTGCTGCTCTCATACCACTAGAAAAACTACAGGAGTGTTATTGTTGTTTTTGTGTTTTTTTGCGGCGCTTGGCAGGGAATGTGAGTGTTATTTCCATGTTACAGTGAAGCTTTGTTGGTTCAGAGAAAGCCAAGCATTTACACAGATTCCAGTAAATAAAATCAACATATATAAATTGCCTTTGCTTGTTTGTTTGCACACATACCTTGGTCTCATTTGCTATATAATTAGTCCTTTCCATCAGCTTCCGGCTATTCAAGGCTGGGACCTGATTTGACATTTTTATAAGCTTTTATTAAGTCAGGTTTCATTTGTTTGTTTTCCTCCTTGGTCATTGCCAAGAGTTGTGGCTTCCCCCCAAAACAAGTGTTGTGTGCACACTGGTATAGCACGGCCAGGTGCCAGTAGAAATACTCAAGGACAATTAATATTTTTCAATCAGGTAAAAAGCAAATTACAGCCCAGCATAAATATGAAATTAGTTTTGTTTGTTTATTTTGATTCATGAAAGTAATAAAACATGTAGGTGATTCATGATTAGTGAGGACAATCATTATAGCACTCTGGGTAGATCAATAGGTGCTCCGATCTCCTCCTTAATAGTTCCACAAGTGTGAAATAAAATGACTGACCAGGCCAGTTCTATGTTGGTCATTCGGACATCTTGTGGCATTGGTAGAAGGGTCATGTCTGGCTGCTCCAAGTGGTCCTCTCATATCCACCAGCCTGGACAAGGCTACTAAGTCCTGCTTGTTGTTATGATTGTCTTCACAGTATGCTCTGTGTTACATTTAACGATAATTCTGAAACAGTTTAGGTTCCTTGTTACATCCTCATCAACATTTTATAACGTTTGCGTTATGTCTCATGAAAATTCTGTGTTTGTGTTATCTGTTATGTCACATGAAAATTCTATGTGTTTGTGTTATCTGTTATGTCACATGAAAATTATATGATTTGTTTGTGCTATCTGTTATGTCTCATGAAAATTCTATGATCTGTTTGTGTTATCTGTTACGTCTCATGAAAATTGTGATATGTTTGTGTTATCTGTTATGTCTCATGAAAATTCATGCTAAGTACTCGCTACCTGCATCAGTGACACACACAAAAACTGGTATAAAATAAAATATGACTGGAATGTAAGCAGTTCATAATACAATAGAACAGACAACGTGGAGTAAACAGCCTCCGAAAAAACAGTAACTAGAACATACAGGAAACAGCAAACAAAGCTAAGGAATACAATTAAATTATAACAGTAAACAACTAACAACATGTAGGAGAACTTACAGGAAATAATATACAGAGCAAGAAAAGCAGCCTAGTGAAAACAATAGCAACATGTATGAAAATGAATGGCAGCTGTAACAAGAACAAACTTACAAGAAAACAGCCAATGGAAACACTAAATAAAGCAAGAATAAAGAGAGTAGTCAGATGGAAGCTGGAATGAGAGCACACACCAATTAGGAAAGTTCCAACATATACAGTCAACAACAAGAAGCAACATACAGGACCACAGCCACATGAAAGTAAAATTAAGAGCATCAATAATGAAAACGGTGTAGTAAGAACAAAACAAAAAATACCATAAACAAATGACAAGAAAATATTACAATGGAACATGAGAAACAACTGTAAATTTTACACTAGTCTCCCCATTTACAAACCGCTACACACTAGTTTGCTTCTGACTGGATGACCTACTGACCACCTCACTTCTGACAGGTCGGCCTCGAGCGATCCGACTTTCACACAAGGTCACGGGGATATTCCGCTCTCTCACTCATACTGCGAGTTGTATATTTCACCATGCCAAAGCTTTTACACTTCTAAAGCATTTAGATACTGGGTCTAACACACAACCCCTTAGAGAGTGAGAAAACTTATGTCACAGGCCGTTTGTTTCTCGGAAATAAAAACGTAAATGGCACACAACACCCCTAACCTCAACCACGGTAGACTAGTCCAACCAGCCTATCAATGGAGTTGACCTACAACCGGTGGTGTGTAAATGGGGAGACCATCATATAAATAACTGAAAAAAATATTCAGGGAAAAAAAAAAACTAAAGGTATAAAAACAAGAAACAGGATTAAAGCAATAAACACAACAAACTAGAAAACAGCCAACATGAAGCAGTAAACATAACAAACAACATTCAGGAAAACAGCAAAATTAAAGAAGTTATTAAACATTCAGAAAAACAGCAAAACAGAAACAAGCAGAAAAACACAAATGGTAAAATAGCCTGATAAATGGTGTAAAAAAAAACTTTGCATTTTAAAAATATACACTTTTTAAAATCAACATCTGCTGTTAAATAAAACAAAACAAAATAAATAGCTGTACACTTTTGAGAAAATACAATCTTTGGCACGCATAATACAACAAATTCTCGCTGTCAGGTCAGAAAGAATTGTCGATGTTTGTCTTCTGTTCGCTGCTGCGGACATATAAGGCGAGAATGTGAAATTGCTTTTTTTTCTTTCTTAATTTCACATCTAACATTTAGATAAACTAATTCTGGCTGTCTAAAGAATGTTATTCTGCCTTCTTCTTCTTGTTTACATTCACCAGCTGTAAACTCCCGAAGAAAGTTCTGGTTCTCTCAAGCACATGCACTCCAACTTCGAACGAGACATCCCTAATTAGTCAACTTTTACGACACGCTTGTCACAGGTCATCAGCATCTGAGACTTGGGCGTTGTGAATTTGAGTGTTGCGTGCACATCCGCTTTACAGATCTCACTTGTACGTAGACTATTTGTTCCTTGCCTCACATGCAGATGCACTCCGACCGACTTGGAACAAAATCCCCAATTAGTCAACTCTATGTCGTTAGGGAGGCAGTGGGTCTATTCTTGTCCCCCCCCCCCCCCCCCCCCCCCCCCCCCCCCCCCCCCCGCCCACAATGGGGTCCTGGAACCCACACGGGGACCTCCCTGATATATCAAATGGACATGAGATTCTTCAGAAATAGCCTCGGAATAACAAATAACAAACAAGTACAAAACATCAGCAATAGAAAACAGGAGGGCACACACAGGCAATTTTTCCAGCTGCAAACACACAAACTTCAGTGGTATACGCATGTCAGCACCGAGAATTCTCTATAAATATAGTAACATTTAGAAAACATGGCATGTCTCATACAATGTTCCGCTTCACCACATTTTTAAGACACAAAAATTCAACAAGCAATGAAAACTAAAGAAAAACTGAAAATTAGATTTCCAGTGAACAAGAAATAGAAGAAAAAGAACAATTCAGACAAAGAAAGGAAAGGAGGAAAGTGAGAGAGATATAGAAGAGAGAGAGAGAAAAGGGCCAGTCACACGTCGTGACCAGTTGAGGGCCAAGATAAGAAATGACAATAAAGAGTATTTGCATAGACTTGCATGTACGTATATGTACATACTTCTTCTTCAGCAATCTCTGATCCGATCATACGTTTAATCCACTGAGGGCCATAAACTGACATGTCGGTTCAAGATCTCTCAGGTTTCCCCAAAGCTTAGTTGTCGGGTCTACAGGGTGTGGCCACCTGTTATGTAGCTCCTCCAGGAAATGACAATCTTGCAAGAAATGTTCTGGGGGTCTGTTCCACCACAAAGATAACGGCAGCGTGCTGTCTGGCTCATACACATCTTAGGGTCTCTCTGTGATGAATTGCTTAAACCGTTTGCCTCTCGCCCGAATGTCGTGTTTTTGTTCGTGGCCGTGCTATTCGGTTCACTAGTGCAATCTGCATAAAGATCACTGGGGACATTCGGGGTCCCGAAATGTTGAAAGTTTAATTAAGAATTGACATCACAGCACTCGGGACATTCCCATATGCGGTCCATCCCAATCTGCAGCAGCAAGTACAGAGTTTCAATTTTTATGGTACCAGTAACTGTCTGACAAAAACCCTAATATAAATGTTTATAGGAGTCAACAGGGTTTCCAGGATTTCCTCCCGCTGGATTCTCATCCAAATGGTGACTCTTTGCATCACATGGTTCTATTTTCTGACTGCATTTATAGAGGGGAGGGAATGCGCGGTGAAAAGGTGGATGGGGGGGGGGGGGGGGGGGGTAAACAAAAAATTCTTATACCACACAGTTGAAAACAACTTATATGTTTTTTTTTCAAAGAACAACAAGTATATAGAATATAATAAGAAATATACAAGAAAAAACAAACAAAAAATATACTGGCACGAGGTAAACAATTTTTGTTGATTGGCACTTTTCCTTCTTTCCAAAGGACAGTATTATACTGTTTTACAGAGATAGGGAAATCGCAGCCCAATAAGGCCAGGGGTGAAGTTCCTCCTCTCCAAACCACAACGGGTAGATAACATTATGAACAATGCAGGGTCACTGAGAATGAATGCCAGCATTTTAAACTGTTATATAACAGAAGCATTTAATGGATATACACATGTGGTGTCTTAATGTTCCGAGAACTTTATAAACTTGTGTGTGACCATAAGGCTTAAAATGTCGCTTAGAAGTAAGGAACTTCTTGCGCCTAAAACAAAAAAGAGGCTCGCTGCAGTAATTACAACTCTAACTCTGGGCATGATTCGCCCGGCTCTCCAGCGTAGTTGGCTAAATCGGGTGACGAACTCCTTGTGGTCCGGGTTCAATCCCGGGGGTAGGCAGGAAAGCCACATTTTCTCCCAGATTTACGGTATTTACAATGGAATCAAGGCCGAAAGGTTGCGATATCCATAATACCGAGCCTAAGGGTTAACAACTCATGGCTTCTGGATACTAAAACAACTGGGCATGATTCGGAAGACATGGCAGGAGAGACTGAATACCATCTAGACATCACCAGAGCTACAAATAACCCATATGTAAGTGTACGAAGGTCGGTCTAAAACTAAATTTTCCCAAACATTTTAAGATGCCCGACATGTACAGTGCAGACCAGACAATAAGAACTCACCGGGAACCAAAGAAATGGTTCTTCTTATCAGAAATTTCTCTTATCCATGTAAGAAAAATTGCCGGGGATAAATAAATTGTTCTTCACAACATAAATCAGCCTCATCCGAGATCGCATACGTAGTCTGCACTGTATGTACATTAAATACTTTTTGTTAAATAACAGGTGAAAATCCCAACAATCATTCTCGATGACACTGTATTTATGAGAATGGGCAGTTGTCACATTCATTCACACTTCTGTGAAAACCACGCACTGAGAAGTACAGTCGAGTCTGGATAAGGAGAAGTCGCAGGGACCTAAGAACAAGCTTCCACTTATCTGGTCTTCTACTCATCCAGACAGCACACACAACAGAGACAATTGCTGGGACTAAGCTGGTCAGGTCGACTTGACCGAAATTCGACTTATCCGAGTTAGACATATATAGTAGAGTATACAAGAAATTTGAATTTTAATCATCATGTCAGTACACACAACCTACTGTAGCTTCTGTACGTGACCAGATCCTCTTCTTGATCACTGGGAATCCATTTCAATCCAGTCGATGTAAATGGCTGGGTCAGATGGTCTGTGGTCTTGTTCACAGCCGAAGTACAAGTGTCTGCCGGCATGCCATGAAAATAACCCACCTCATAGCCCACACATTTCAAAGTGACTTACTATTACTCCTTGAAAGAAACTCTATTGTTCCTTCATTAACTAGTGCAATATCCAGTTTCGTCCTTTTTAGGACGAAATTTGAAGCCCTACTCTGGCTTTTGCCAGGGGCCGCAATATAGGCAGGCCATACATATGGCCAAATGTCTGAACGCGGTTTCTGGGACCTCTCCACGGCGATCCTCATCCGCATGATGGCACTTTGTGTCATCGGGTGTTTATCGCTTGTGTGATGTCCTAGTGGGGTAGAAAGTCAGTCAGTCAGCCTTCATTAACTTTAATTAACTAATTTTCTTGCTATTTCGTATTACCAACAAAAAACCACACACACACACAAATTTAAAAGGGTAGACTAACTAAGTGGATTCGATTGTAGCAGGCGATCAGCTGCGTACTAAACAGACTAGACTGCAACAAGGCAGGTAAAAATATGTCAAGTAATGACAAGTATACGACCCTATCTTACTCTTGGCGTGCCAGCTGTATGATGCTAGATTCTTCTTCTTCTATAAAATCTGGCGGAAAGTTCTGGTTGGTCATCCACCTCTAGACTTTTCAGTCTTGTTCCAGAACCTAAGTGTTGCGTGTGCATCCATTTGACAAATATGAGGCATTTGCATGCAGCTGTTGGTTCCTTGCCTCTCAGGCAGGTGCACTCTGACTTCAAAGGAAGCTCCCAGTTAGTTGACTCTTATGACATGCTTTAAGGGTAGGCAGTGGGTCTGTTCTTGTTTTCTCTACAACAGGGCCCCGGAAACCACACGGGGAGATGCTAGCTTCAGATTCTTTGGACCAAGTGGTCCTCCTGGATGACATGATCAACATCCTACTGGTCAGCTGTACTTCCAGGTCATTACTGATACCTTTCGTTGTGGGTTTCAGGGCTCCTATTGTGCGGTGGGTGAACACACCCACTGCTCTCCTAACAAGTGTGACGTACTGTCGACTCAGGCGAGTTTCCTCCAAAGTCGGAGTGCATCTGCCTAATAGGCAAGAAACCAACAGTCTGCAAACAAACCATCGAGGTCGGTAAAACTAATGCGCTCACAACACTCAGGTTCAGGAACAAGACTCATCATCATCATCATCATCGCCTTGCCGACTGGCGTGGGCGATCATGCCTCTCCATAATCTGCGATCTCCTGCAGCATGTATCAGTTCGTGTGCTGACACACCTCCATGCCATGCAACAAGACTGTCAAGCATCTTCTCTCGTTGTCTTCCTCTATCTCTTCTTCCACATATCTTTCCAGTGGTCACAACATGTTCTATTTTCCCGCTTCTCATAACATGGTCGAAAAATGATGACTGTCTCCTTCTGATGGCTGTGATAAGTTGTCTTCCGGCTCCCGCCTCTTTCAAAACCTCGTGGTTGCTCAAGACTACAGTCCAGAACTGGACGAACTACCATAATTATCTGCTGGAGTTTCCAGTAGGTAAATAAGATTACCTGCACCCTGAAAAATCAACCTAGGCTTTTTTTTTTCCAGATTAGATCTTACTTTCTGGAAAATAAGGCACTTCTCCTAAAGCCAATAATATCTTTCTTTTTTTTTCTTTGGGGAGTTTTAACAAAAGAGAGTCTGGCCTGTAAATCATTTGTCAGCCACACCTTCTCCTGTGTGGGTTCCGAGGCCCCATCATGGCAAAAACAAGAACAGACCCACTGCCTCTCCAATAAACATGTCACAAGAGTCAACTAATTGGGGGCTTCCTTCGAAGTCACAATACATCTGCCTTAGAGGCAAGGAAAGAAAAATACTGATGGCACCGGAGAAAACACATCAAATGGCAATGAATAAAATAAACAGTGGCATCAGCTAAATTAAATGACAGCCCAAAAAAAAAAAACTAATGTAATCAGATACAACAGAGATGACATCCAGTAAAACAGACCAGATGTCATCAGATACAACAGAGATAACATCCAGTAAAACAGACCAGATGTCATCAGGTACAACAGAGATGACATACAGTAAAACAGACCAGATGTTATCAGGTACAACAGAGATGACATCCAGTAAAACAGACCAGATGTCATCAGGTACAACAGAGATAACATCCAGTAAAACATACCAGATGTTATCAGGTACAACAGAGATGACATACAGTAAAACAGACCAGATGTTATCAGGTACAACAGAGATGACATATAGTAAAACAGACCAGATGTTATCAGGTGCAACAGAGATGACATATAGTAAAACAAATCAAATGTCATCAGATACAAAAGAGATGACATCCAGTAAAAGAGATTGGATGTCATCAGGCACAACAGAAATGAAATCCAGTAAAACAGACTAGATGTCATCAGATACAACAGAGATGACATCCAGTAAAACAGACCAGATGTCATCAGATACAAAAGAGAAGACATCCAGTAAAACAGACCAGATGTCATCAGGTACAACAGAGACGACATCCAGTAAAACAGACTAGATGTCACCAGGTACAACAGAGATGACATCCAGTAAAACAGACCAGATGTCACTAGGTACAACAGAGATGACATCCAGGAAAACAGAGCAGATGTCATCAGGTACAACAGAGATGACATGCAGTAAAACAGAGCAGATGTCATCAGGTACAACAGAGATGACGTCCAGTAAAACAGACCAGATGTCATCAGGTACAACAGAGATGACATCAAGTAAAACAGACCAGATGTCATCAGGTACAACAGAGATGACATCCAGTAAAACAGACCAGATGTCATCAGGTACAACAGAGATGACATCCAGTAAAACAGACTAGATGTCATTAGGTACAACAGATATGACATCCAGTAAAACAGACCAGATGTTATCAGGTACAACAGAGATGACATCCAGTAAAACAGACCAGATGTCATCAGGTACAACAGATATGACATCCAGTAAAACAGACCAGATGTCATCAGGTACAACAGAGATGACATCCAGTAAAACATACCAGATGTCACCAGGTAGAACAGAGATGACATCCAGTAAAACAGACCAGATATCATCAGGTACAACAGAGATGACATCCAGTAAAACAGGCCAGATGGCATCAGGTACAACAGAGATGACATCCAGTAAAACAGACCAGATGGCATCAGGTACAACAGAGATGACGTCCAGTAAAACAGACCAGATGTCATCAGGTACAACAGAGATGACATCCAGTAAAACAGACCAGATGTCATCAGGTACAACAGAGATGACATCCAGTAAAACAGACCAGATGTCATTAGGTACAACAGATATGACATCCAGTAAAACAGACCAGATGTTATCAGGTACAACAGAGATGACATCCAGTAAAACAGACCAGATGTCATCAGGTACAACAGATATGACATCCAGTAAAACAGACCAGATGTTATCAGGTACAACAGAGATGACACTTAGTAAAACAAATCAAATGTCATCAGGTACAATAGAGATGACATCCAGTAGACAGAAAAGATGTCGCAACAGAGATGACGACCCCATGTAAACTGGTGTCATGGGTTAAAATAAATACAGGGAACGACCTTGTAAATTCAAAATAACCCAGCTACTGCTCGCAGGTGTGAATGTGTCATCTGTGTGGTAAAGGGTTATGTCCCTTCACCGGAAGAGGATGTGCCTCCGTGTTGAGGACCCACTTGTCCAGCGGCAAGAGGGAATCTTCGGAGAAGATGAGGAACAGGTATTTGAGTGTTTCAGCCAAGAAGAAGCTCTGCTGTATGTCATCGTGGGACGAGGTCGGCTCGTAGACGTTCATTATTCCAGCATAACCTCCGTCCACACGACAGTACTTCTCCAAAGCCTGTTTGAAACAGTCAAAACAGTTTATGAATTGTCATTAACAAATGTAACAGATGGAAGGTAAATGTTAAAGAGCTTTCATGCTGTATAAGGGTAAACATCTGTGTCTGTGATTTAGGCATCGCAGATGTGATTCATAATACCAATATACCTGGTTTAATTCCATCTGCAGGCCATATGGCAGCAGACCGCTTTGTGTTGATTACAACAATGGTATGCAGAGCTGACCACAATAGTATGCAGCGCTGACCATTCAGAAGCAATTGCAACACAGACAATAAGGGTAATGTGAAGGGTACACAACTAACTCAGCAGCGGGATACATACAACAACCAAACAAATCTGGGGAGTTGGTCAGTTGGTTCCTATCCCTGTGGCATCTTCAACATCTTCATTCTGAAATCTGAATGCCCTATGTGGATTCCAGGGCCCGAGAGAGAGGGGAGAGACAGAGAGGAAAGAGAGAGTGTGTGTGTGTGTGTGTGTGCACTGCTCTAGGAGAATTCTAGCACTCAACCCCGGGCCCTAAATCGTGAATTATTATTTGCACTTATGGCAATTCCCCCCCCCCCCCCCCCCCCCCCCAATCTGATTCATAAATCAACTGCTTTAATCATAATTAATTGTATTTCCCGTGTTATTACTTTCTGTTTTCTGTTGTTTTTTTTGTGTGTTTTTTTTTAAATAATACTTTAGTGAAAGTGCTAAGAGCTGCAATTTAAAATTGACATTTAAAAAAATTTAGGTGTTGAACGTATGACCTTTCGATTGTAAGGCAGATGTGATATCAACTACACCAGACATTCATGTGTAAATGAGAGCTGAAAATATGACCAGTTTTGTACACTGTGAGAGAAAGACACATTTATGTCTATTGTATAGTTATATCAGAAATATGAATTTTAATTATGATGTCAGTACACACAACTTCCTGTAGCTTCTGTATGTGACCATATCCTCTTCTTGATCATTGGGAATCCATTTCAATCCACTCGATGTAAATGGCTGGGTCAGATGGACGGTCTTGCTCACAGCCAGAAGTACACAAGTCCGCCGGCATGCAGTGAAAATAATCCACCTCACAGACCACACATTTCAAAGAAACTCCATTAATCCTTCATCAACTTTAACAAATTTTCTAGCTTTTTCACATTTAAAAAAAAAGGAGACTAACGCAAAACCAGAAATAAATTTCAGAGCAAAAAATACACAGTTCACCGACCACGCTTCTATGGGAAACAAAGCAACAGGATAACATGGAACGCTTCTAAATACACCTAAACACATGTGTTAAGGGTTTTAATTGTATGTAAAAGGGTTAAAATTCATCAGATTTAGGTAATGTGTATCATCCCCGAAAACTATGGTCCTTAGCAATCTGTAAGAAAAGTCAAAAGCTTATAATCACGACCGTAGCAGAGAGGGCACAGAAAACAGAAGACGCATTATTACAACTTTAGCAGTCTATGGGACAGACATATATAGCAGTGAAAGGGTTAACTAGCCCTTATTTTTAGGGTAGAGCTTACACTAAAAGAAAACCTCATGAAAATCATGCTATGGTTTATTTTAGGGGTAGGTCTTATTTTCGGGAAAACACAGTATAAGAAGACATATATTACTATTATCTATAGTAAGAAAAACAGACTAAAGAAACAACGTTCTTCAGCAACAACAAAAACAACAGCAACAAAGACAAAGGCATGGAGCACCTACTTGCACCACACCCCAGGCCCAGTCTCGATACTTCTGTTTCTTGGTTAACCTCCACAAGTAGAACCAGCTTTCCAGGGCTTCCGGCCGCAGAATGTACATCTTCTCAATGTACTTGATCGCCTTGGCTTCTGTAGGTCCTTCGAAGCGGAACGCGTCTGGCCCTAGGCCTGTGGCTACAATACAAAAAATATAATGGCAGGTATTAGGCAGCTTCAGTAATGCTAGGAGGGACTTGATGAAACATACCTGTATCTTTTCTGTTTCTTTCTCTCTCCTTCCATCCACCTTCCTTTCTCTCCCTCACTCATTCCCCCTCCCCCAGCCCCTCTCGATGTAAATGCACAAGTGTGTACTGCTCATACTTCAAGTAAAGGACCATTTTCCAGGCCTACTGGGCAAATACTGTCTGACCTATATTTTACAGACCAAACACCACTGGGTGAGTGACGTGGTCAACATCACACCAGCCACGTTTACTTCCCAGGACTTTTCCTGGGCGGCGTCCGTGGCTAAGGCGTTGCGAGTCTGACTCGTAATCCAACGTACCGCGATCGAAACCTTCGTGGGCTGCGTGGATTTTTATCGTGGTATGGGACGTCGCAGGTCGACCCAGCCTCAAATGGGTACCAGGATGGGCTGTCCTGGGAAAGTAAAGACGGCTGGCGTAATGCTGAAGACATTACCCACTGAGTGCCGATTGGTCTGTAAAAATATGGGTGCTCTTCCCATATGCCCGATGCGCCTAAGGGCGTGTAAAGGGATCTTTACTTTACTTTACTTTTTACTTTTCCTGGTCCCATTTATGGCTGGGTTGACTTGGAGCCAAAGTCTGATTTTTTTCTTAAGTGCAGCTCAGTTTAGATTTGAACCCATGACCTTCGGTCCAAAGATGAGTATCTAGCCACTACATCACGCCAGTGCCCTCTACACGTACTAATGGAATTTATATATATGATATTTATTCATTTATTTTTTTATAACTTATGTTGCCTAAACGGGGTATCAAGTCATGTCATAGAGGATGAACATAGCTGATGTGATGCAGACCAAATCACCCACCAAGTGCCAACTCGTCTATAACAAATATGAGTCTGCTAAACTCTCCTCCACCAAATAAAATCAACATGAAAGACTACAAATGAATTACCTCCGTATCCCTGTCTAGACTGATGGACATGGGGGTGCAGCCTGGAGCTGCAAGAAATGAATATTTCACTAAGGGGACAAGACGTTTCATTAACCAACACAGAACAGGCGTCATCAGTCGTTTTACACTTATGGAGTTTTTGAGGAGGAAATCGGAGCATCTATGGATCTGTCCAGAGTGCTGTGATGATAATCCTTTCTAATCACTTATCACTAAATAAATTACCTGTTTGGGTGTATGATTCATGGCAGGTGTGAGCTAGCTCCTCCCCAATTTTCAGGTATTTGTCTTTGTTCTCTGATCCTTCAGCTCCAAGCGCAACCATCCCAGCTGACGGTAAAAACACACTTACAGTATTTACTACATGTTGATGACAGTAATAAAGATCAGAGATCAAAGTCTAAAACAAGTGCAAGAATTGTGTTACCTGGAAAGCATCTTTACACACATTGGTAAAATAGAGAGAAGGATAGACAAAAGAATCCAACAAGCCTACAATGTCACACACCAACTTGCTCCAATTTTAAAACACCCTGCTATCCCAATAGGGACAAAAAGACAAATTATAAATACAATATTTATACCGACTTTAGGTCACCAATGTCAGACTTTGACACAGAGAAAGAACCTAAGAGAAAAGTAACCACCTGTGAGATGAGATGTTTGAGAATGGCTGTGAATAAAAACCAGAAGAGATCAAGTGAGAAACGACGTGATCACAAGAACTGTTGGAACAACACCCATCTTCACATTTATTGAGAAACAAAGAATGAAATTGTTTAGCCATTTGATGAGAATGAAACCAACGATGCCAGCAGCAAGAGCATACAACCTAAAAATAGAAACACCAAGAGGCAGGGGAAGACCCAGAAGAATATGGAATGAATGAGTCATTGATACCTTGAGACTGCATAACATCATGGCACATCAAATGACCAAGCGTGACCTGGCTCGGCTGCCAATCGTCTGATGAACTGCGATGCCTAGCGGCATAAGCAGATATTGACAAAAAAGAAGATGACAGTAAGGCTCTTACTTTTCTTTTTTCTCATCTTCGCCCTTTTCTTCTTTATCCCATTCTTCTTTATCTTCTTCTTCTTATTCATCCTCTTCACCTTCTTCTTCTTAATTTTTTTCTTCATTTTCTTCTTCTTTTTCTCCCTCTTCTTCTTCTTTTTCTTTATTTCTGCCTTGTTCATTTTCTTCTTCTTCTTTCTTTTTCTTCTTCTTCTTCTTCCTTTTCTTCTTCTTCATCTTTTTCCTTGTCACTTTTTCTTATTCTTCTTTACCTTCTTCTTCTTCTTTTTTCTTCACCTTAATTTTTTTCTTCAGATCAACTGGTCTTGTTCAGACATCTTCAGCCATCAACTGCCTGTGTCATCCGACATTTTAATTAGTTTTTTCAACTTGTTTTGTGCTTGTTATACTTGCAGATGGGCATCAAGTCAATGTCTGAACATTTACGTTTTATCTATACAGCTACAGTTTTTATAAAATAGTTGGGGGGGGGGGGGGGGGTCTACAGGATATGTTAAAATCTATAAAGTAAAGAGCGTCTGTAAATTCAGGGTGAGTTTCAGGGTAACTCTTATAAAGTGTGGGTAGATCTGCAAATCCATGTCAGATCCATACAGCATGAGTAAATTTGTAAATTCAAGTCTACAAAGTCTGGGTAAGTCTGTACTGTCTGGGTGTCAATAAAGTCCGAGTAAATCTGCAGGCTAAATGTGGTTAAAGACAAGGTTAGTCTGAAAATTTGTGTAGAGTAAGTAAACTAATAAGGTGTCAAATTCGTCTCTGTTTCAAATATAATATGCCAGATGGCAAATCCCCACCAGAAAAACATGCCAGGGAGTAGTTCCTCTATCAGAAAAAACATGCCCGATAGTAAGTTCCCCAACCAGAAAAATATGCCAGGTGGCAAATCCCAAATCAGAAAAACAAACCAAACAGCAAGTATTAACCAGAAAAACATGCCAGATGGCAACTAACCTACCAGAAAAACATGCCAGATGATCCATTTTGTGCTCCAGCCGACCATTCCGGAACTCAGCAAAGTAGGTCAGACCTCCTTTAGATTTGACCAGCATCCTCTCAAAGACAGCCTGTAACGTCATCAGGTGTGGAATAAAGAACAAACAACCTCTCAACTTATTCCCATGGGGGTTCTAGGGATTAAAACAAAGAACAGACCCACTGCCTCCCTAACCAGCACATCGTACAAGGGATGAGGGATGTTTCCTTAGAAGTCGAAGTGTGTCTGCCTGACAGGCCAGGAACCAACAGTATGCATACAAAAAAAAAAGTCAGGTCTGTAAAACAAATGTGCATGCAAAACTCAAGTGCTGGAACAAGAAGAAAGTCCAGAAATGGATGAACAACCAAAATTGCTCCCAGAGTCTACAGTTGGGGAATCCTAAGAAGAAGATCCCAGCTCAGAGTTCAAAATATGCAACATGTGAATGCAAATAGAGATGAGTGCGGTCAGTGTCTCACAGTCTGACTGTTGGTCTCAGTTCTTGCCGAGCAAAATCATACTGCACATTTTAGTAGTAGTTCTAGAAATAAACTTGACAATTCCATCAATAACCACATCATTTAATTCTTTATAAACAAAAATGTTGGCTTTCTATTCTCCTCTAACTCTTTCCGGACATATCGCTGTTTAGTTGGTGGCAGAATCGGTCAGGTCTGACACACTGTTGTTTAAGTGGTTGCTGCACAGACACTCCAATATTGTTTCGTTTGCTGGGTAAATGAATTTGTATGAACCTGTCCAGGAAAACTAGAATAAGTGAAATGAAGCATTTGTGTTAAAGCATGACGGAGTAACAGGATTAGGTTTCTTGTTTTACTTTAATTAAATCAATGCATTACCCTTGTTTGTTTTTTTTTTGTTTTTTTGGTGACTTTCCTAAAATGGACCTTCCAACCCTTTTAACTTCCAGAGTTCAGAGAACTCAAATAATGACCAAAACTCATAATTGAGATCTTAAGTAGCAGTTGTTAGATGAAGAAACAGGTAGAGTGATGATTTAGATTCCTACAATATGGGGGGGTTGAAGTTGAAAAAAATGTTTCAATCCGATTGTTCCTGTTTCAATCAGCTGTGTTTGCTTGTTCTGAAATTTGGTTTGTCACTCAAAAATGGTCACAAAATCTAAAGTATTTAGACTAATTATTTCGAATAAAGACTAGCTAATGCACAACTGAACAGAGAAGGATTGTGCATTCTTAGCAATGGACAGCAGTTTTGATTATGTTTAAAAAAAAATTATTTAAAAAAACAGTGTACAAAATGTCATGCGTCACCAATCTTCATGTGTGTCTTAAATATTTGAATGTGGTGACATTTTAATATTTTGTTAGTATCTATATGTGTTGCATTACTGATCCTTAAACAGCTTAAATGTATTCTGCATTCATTTCTCTATAATTTGTTATATTATTTGTCACTATCCAGCAAATACATTTTCTTCAGGAAGGTTTTAGCTTTAACAAGCTGCAGTAAAACAAATTCAACTCAAAACTGATTCTGTCCAAACCACAGAACAAAATTTCGACCTGAGAACATTAATTTAAAAAAACAAACTGTTGTAGTGATAAAGTCTTTTTTTTTTTTTTTTTTTTTTATGAGACAAGCAATGATAGTAATGTTATATGACAACCAATGGCATACATATCACCTGACCGCCAATTATATTCATCTGAGACAACCAACAGTTTCATACTACCAGACAGCCAATAATTTTCATGATATAAGAAGACCAACAGTATACTACCAGAAAGCTAATGAGAAAACCAATAGCATACTTCTTACCAAAAAGCTAATGGAAAAACCAACCGTATAATTCTTACCAGAAAGCTAATGAGAAAACCAACAGCATACTTTTTACTAGAAAGCTAATGAGAAAACCAACAGCATACTTTTTACTAGAAAGCTAATGAGAAAACCAACAGCATACTTTTTACTAGAAAGCTAATGAGAAAACCAACAGCATACTTTTTACTAGAAAGCTAATGAGAAAACCAACAATATAATTCTAACCAGAAAGCTAATGAGAAAACCAATAGCGTACTTCTTACCAGAAAGCTAATGAGAAAACCAATAGCATACTCCTTACCAGAAGCTAATGAGAAAACCAATAGCATACTTCTTACCAGAAACTAATGAGGAAACCAATAGCATACTTCTTACCAGAAGCTAATGAGAAAACCAATAGCATACTTCTTACCAGAAAGCTAATGAGGAAACCAATAGCATACTTCTTACCAGAAAGCTAATGAGAAAACTAATAGCATACTTCTTACCAGAAAGCTAATGAGGAAACCAATAGCATACTTCTTACCAGAAAGCTAATGAGGAAATCAATAGCATACTTCTTACCAGAAAGCTAATGAGGAAACTAATAGCATACTTCTTACCAGAAAGCTAATGAGGAAACTAATAGCATACTTCTTACCAGAAAGATAATGAGGAAACTAATAGCATACGTCTTACCAGAAAGCTAATGAGAAAACTAATAGCATACTTCTTACCAGAAAGCTAATGAGAAAACTAATAGCATACTTCTTACCAGAAAGATAATGAGGAAACCAATAGCATACTTCTTACCAGAAAGATAATGAGGAAACTAATAGCATACTTCTTACCAGAAAGCTAATGAGGAAACCAATAGCATACTTCTTACCAGAAAGATAATGAGGAAACTAATAGCATACTTCTTACCAGAAAGCTAATGAGGAAACCAATAGCATACTTCTTACCAGAAAGCTTATGAGGAAACCAATAGCATACTTCTTACCAGAAAGCTTATGAGACAACCAATAGCATTCAAAGTTAACTAACAGCCAATGGCAAACACACAAACAGCAGTAGCTACCTTCATGGCATCATCATACATCTGTCTGACTTCAGTGTCCGTTTTGTTGGACATCAGCCATTGCTTCAGTAGGTACTCATAGAAGCTATCCCCAAGGGCACCCATGCTGACATGATCTGGACACAGACATGGCCATAATCATTCAATCAGTCAACATGCCCTTTACAGAACATCACTTTCTGAATCTTCATGGCATGCCTAAAATTCGCTCACTCTTTGGCCAATTCTCTCAGCCCTGTGTGCTTTTATAGCTAATGCATCCTTAATGTGATGTATGAGCGCCTTCGCAGTGGTTGGCCTCTGCCTTGCTTTCCAAACACTGCACCCTCCATCACCATTCTCTCTAGACCACCACGGTGCTTGAAATGTCCAAAATAGCTCAACTTTTGGGAGAGGATGTTGTTTATGAGCCAGTTCTCCTTGATGTTCAGGTCATGCAAGATGTTGAAATTTTTCTTATTCTTAATCCTTGGTATTCTAAGAACTTTTCGTAGCATTTCGGTTCAAAGGATCTTTTTTTTTTTCAAAGACTGAGTGACAGTCCACAACTCACATCCATAAGTTGCCAAGGGAAAGATACATGATCTGAACATTTTTACTTTAAACTGACAGCAGGTGCTATACCACAGGTTTTTCATGCTGTTTAGCCTCTGCAGTGCTAAAACAAGTCTTCTTCTGACTTCTTGTGTGCTGTCAACATGACCACATTGAGAAGAATGCTTTTATGGGTATAGAAAGTAATACCTGTATGCATGAAACAAATCTATAGATGAAAAAACTCCTGTATTCATGGGAAAAAACACTTTTCCTACAAATTTAATCACAAACATACAAAAACTATATGTCCCCGTGTAGGTTCTGGGGCCCAAATATGGGGGAGAATAGAACAGGACAGGCCAAAACTGCATTTTATAAAATATGGAGAACATTTTGTGCAATAAATCCATGTCATTGAAGGTTAGGAAAAGAATTCTCGATCCCAGCTGCGGATAATTTATCTTGCATTGGTTTCGATAGTGGTACTGAAAGCTGACCATTCAGAAGGCAATGGCAAACTACTGAACGTAAAATTTGCCTAGGAAAACTTAAACAGCCAAACAATGTTGGGGTTGGTTCTGCAACGTCCTGTAAAGGATACGCAACCAACTTTTATACAGAGCCAGATTCACCATATGGCTGTGAAAGCCTGGACAATTAACAAGCTGAACAATATCTTGAGGCCTCGGAGATGTGGTTTTATAGAAGAATCCTTAGAATTCCTTGGATAGCTAAGAAGAGCAACCCAGATGTTTTGAAAGTGGTGAAGACAACTTATCACAAACAGAAAGAGACAGTCATAATTTGTTGGTCATGTTATGAGAAGAAGGGAACTGGAACATGTTGTGACCACAGATCTGTGGAAAGAGAGACAGAGGAAGACAGCGTGAGAAGAGTCTTGACAGTCTTTTGTCATGACAGGGAGGGGTGTCAAGACATGAACTGGTACATGCAGCTGCAGATTGCATATTGTGGAGAGGCATGATCACCCACACCAGTCAGCGAGGTATTTGATAAATATGATGCATGTGGGGGAAAGAATAAACCCGCTGCCTAACTTAAAGCATGTCATAAGAGTCGGCTAAATGGGAACTTTATTTGAAGTTCAAGTACATCTGCTTGGGAGGCAAGGAACCTTACAAATGAGTCAGATCTGTAACATGAATGTGCACGACCACTCAGGTCTGTAACATAAATGTGCACGCAACACTCAGATTCTGGAACAGGATTTGAGTCCAGAAGTGGACAAACAACCAGAACTTTCCGGCTGGTAAATGCAAAGAAGAAGTAAAAGAAAAATATACGTAAATTAAACAAAGACATGAGAAGAAAAAGAAAATGGTCATCATCACTGGAAAATGCTATCAAAGTAAGAAGATAGAGATGGGTTAGAAATGCTTGCAGAATGCCTTATATATAATAAATAAACAGACAAGATATTGTCTGGCACTCACACAAAGAAGTAGAAAAATAGAAGGACAACAGTTACCGAGCCAGGAATCAAAACTGTCACCATGAAACCGACCAGTCAAATCTCTTTCTTAAATGTTTGTTGTATTACAGACACAGTTATATGGTCCAATATGGCTATACTTGTTGTTGTGTTTGTTATTTGACCTATGCTTGGTTAATATACATTTCTGTAACCCATGGTACCATTTCAATGGTTTGAGATGAATTCTGTCCATATTCCATAGTTGTGGATTTCAAGCTGTATAACAGAGATGGCCAATGAAGACACCTTTTCTGGGGTGCGTAGTTGGCCATGTATCTTAGTACACTTGTCTCCACAGCGAGCTGCACACGCTGTTTGGAGGTGACAGGTGTGATTCCTAGCATGGTAACCATAGCTTTTAATTGTTATGTTGTCTAGTGTGTTCTTCTATCTTTCTACTTCTTTCTCTGAGTGCCAAACAATACACTGTTCGCTTTATACATACAATGTTTCTAGTGCCTCAAGGATTCCCTACTATTTATTTGCAGAATGCCTTATGTCACCTCTCCAGCAGATAGTAGATGGAAAAAAAGATGTGGACGACCTAAAAAAACGGAGGCGGACAGTAAAGGGAAAGAAGGAATGCAAAATGACACGGGGTACCATAGGCAGAAAAAAAAGCAGATCGACAGCGGTGGAGATTTATTGTGAATGTCGTACATCTCAACAGCAACACAAAGAGGAAACAGATAGACATAAAGTAAACTAAAGTAAAGGACCCTTTACCCCGCTTTAGGGCCTATTGGGTAAATAGGGCTAGACCTATATTTTTATAGACCAATCAGCACCCAATGGGTGATGTGGTCAACATCCCACCGGCAGCCTTTACTTCCAGGACTTTACCTGGTACTTATTTAAGCCTGGGTGGGTCTAACAACCAATGTACCGCAGCCTTTACTTCCAGGACTTTACCTGGTACTTATTTAAGCCTGGGTGGGTCTAACAACCAATGTACCGCAGCCTTTACTTCCAGGACTTTACCTGGTACTAATTTAAGCCTGGGTGGGTCTAACAACCAATGTACCGCAGCCTTTACTTCCAGGACTTTACCTGGTACTTATTTAAGGCTGGGTCTAGCAACCAATGTACTGCAGCCTTTACTTCCAGGACTTTACCTGGTACTTATTTAAGCCTGGGTGGGTCTAGCAACCAATGACATTTCTGACAAAAGTCTGCTTCCATCAAGACCTGGAACCACAACCTTCAGATCAGCAGGTGAGTGTCTAGCCGTACACCATAGATGCTACGCATAGATAGATTTATCACTTAAAAAATTGAAATAAATTTCATTCACAGTTATCCAATGGGAGTGTACACATGTTTTGTTTCAACGGTAAAGACTGACTGACTGAATGAAATTTTATCCCATTAGGACATCACACCCGGTGACACAAAGTGCCACCATTCGGATTTGGATCACCCGGGGACAGGTTCCAGAAACCCAGTTCAACCCATAGGCTGGGCTATATTAGGGCCCTCGGCAACAGTCAGGGTGTTGCTTCAAAATAATGAAAAGAATGTGCCCCATATGGGGGATGGACATTTTTAGTTGAAACTAGTCCAGACTTACTCTGTCCCCACTTGCCAGTGACTGGGTGTAAGTAGTTTGGGTATAAACCATCAGGTTTTTCCAGGTCTTTCAGAAATCTTCGTATTCTCATCACCTGCAAACAAACAAAACAAACTCACTCACCCAGACCACTTGTCTCATTTACAAACTGTACTTCTGACTTGTATTACCAGCTTTCTCAGACAGTAAAATGTGTGACTGTGTCACAAACTGCATTTGAAAAAATGTTACGGCCCTTAACAACTTCAGAAGTTGTATAAAGAATAAAAAGGTGTATTCTAAAATATCTGAACATCAAGGAAGACTAATAAATGGCACCTTGTCTCAAATAATACATTCAGAGTAACAAAGTTATGATCATAGTAGTAGTAGAAATAACAGCAACAAAAACACCAATAACAATAATAGCAGTAATAAAAACAAAAATATAAAACAATAATAAAAATAACATTTAAAATAAAATAAAGAATAATTATTATTATTTAAATAAGTGGTCTACAACCTTTTTCAGGTGCCCCCCCCCCCCCCCCTCTCTCTCTCTTCTCTCTCTTGAGTATATGGCAAGATCACCCACGGCTCCCCCCCCCCCCCCCCCCCCCCCAATAACAAAAAGAAAAATCCCAAGTATTGTTAATAACAACTTGGAGAAACACATCCACATGAACCAACCTGTCAAATAGCAAAAGAGACAATGAGCAAACAACTGGTAATTTAGTGTCCTCACATCAATGTGATGGTTGACACTGTTTTGTCTTGATGATATCTTAAATGTTTGGGTCTGATGTTGGACACGGCACAACAGAGATCACTCTCCCCATCATGCTGGCAAAGCTGTTTTGTTTTCATGACTGTTAGAGCTAAAAATTCAGATTATTACAAGTACAGATGCACTCAGTTTCAAAATTGCTTGATGCCACCTTTTGGAACTTCCTCATGCCCCCTTCAGGTGGCAACTATACCCCACATCAAGTTGGAAACCACTGATTGAGATGAAGTATGCTGAACATTGCTATCTGCTGTGCTCAGAACATCTAAACTATGAATAAAGTGATTTTCCAAACCGAAATGTGTGGCGTGATCACCAGAATAAGATTTTACGGCAGTGATAGAGATAACATTTTTGCCTCTGTGGTCAGAACTTTTGAAATGGAGAGAGACTGGTCAGAGTTCCTCCTTGTAAATATCCAGAGATGTTCCTGTACCTGATCAGCTAGCTTCCCGCCAGTTTCTCTAATGTATGTCTTTTTGTATCTTTTACAGAGGCTAGCATAGATTTAAGTCTCAGGATTCACAAGTAAATGCTTAATTAATCTGCAATGAACCATTCAAGTAACTGACCGATGAGGTCTGGATAACAAATAGGGATGTTCTGCACCTAGTGCAGGAGCATTTCATATTTCCAAAAGTGCCGGATAAATTGGTGGGAGTCTTGATAATCTCTTTTAGACTGCGTCTTGCCTGTAGAGTATGCTGGGTTTCTCATGAAAAATTCCTCCAGATGTGTGGATAGAGAGGAGTATATTCAAGTGGTGATGGAATAATCTGGAAGCACCCACATTGATCAGATGGAAAATTATTATCAATTTGTGTCTATTGTTAGTGGAGTTGCATTTGGGGGGCAATGTGTTTCTCTGGGTGGAGGGTAATACTACTTTTTTTTTTCAGAGCCTCTTACAGGGTATGTTCAGGATTCAAGCTGGTAGAAGTCAGGAAATTCATACGCCTTGCTTAAGAAATCAGTCATTAGTGTACAGTCGTCACAGTAAATAAGTGAGCTGGGAAACTGGGTACAAAATCTGTCTGATATATCATTCTGAGTGGGAAACCAGGAATATAGTAAAATGCATATGTGTTTATTAATCAATTTTCCTTGATTTTCTGATGTCTTACAGTGTCAGCATGTCTTTTCTTCTTTGTCCAGGGTATTCTAAGAATCTTTCTATAGTACTTCAGCTCAGAAGACTTTTTTTTTTTCTTGACTGCTCAATACAAAGAGAAAAACACCAACCTTATCCTTGTAAACACTATCTCCTGTGACAGCAGAAAGGTAATCAAACTCCAGATGCAGGGAGCCGACTTCTGCCAGAACAGAACTGCCACCAGACACCCACCCATAGTTATGAGTTGACCCGCTGCCAAAAGAGATAGACATGGTGAGCAATAATGAATCAACTGAAACGGTTGAGACGGTGTGGGCCAAAAGCCTCAAACATGATGATGATTATGATTTTCCTCTGACTCGGATGAGGAGACTAGATCAGTGTTCCTCAACCTTTTTTTTTTTACACCCGCGGCCCATCAAAACAGGTGAACACTGTTTTCAGAGCCCGGCCCACCAACAAAACAGGTGAACACTGTTTTCAGAGCCCAGCCCACCAACAAAACAAGTGAACACTGTTTTCAGAGCCCGGCCCACCAACAAAACAGGTGAACATTGTTTTCAGTGGCCCACCAAAACAGGTGAACACTGTTTTCAGAGCCTGGCCCACCAACAAAATCTGTGAACATTGTTTTCAGTGGCCCACCAAAACAGGTGAACACTGTTTTCAGAGCTCGGCCCACCAACAAAACAGGTGAACATTGTTTTCAGTGGCCCACCAAAACAGGTGAACATTGTTTTCAGAGTCCGGCCTACCAAAACAGGTGAACATTGTTTTCAGAGCCCGGCCTACCAAAAACAGGTGAACACTGTTTTCAGAGCCCGGCCCACCAAAACAGGTGAACATTGTTTTCAGAGCCTGGCCCACCAACAAAACAGGTGAACCTTGTACTCAGAGCCCACCTGACTACTAATCAAACACAGAAACTAAAGCAAATGTCGGGTCCCTAATATAACTATTTTATGCGGTTGATGAGATATCTGGAATTTGTACCTGTTTGATTCTCATCTTTGAGGTTTTCATCCCACAGACTGCAATCCTGAAAGAGAAAAACTATCTATCCTACCCCGTTACATGATGATTAGGCCGAACATTTCGGCAACTATCCTGAACTTTCTCGCTGCCCACGGTTTGAAGAACACTGGAGAAAAACCAGAGCATTTATGGGTGTGCCATAAGGATGATCTTAGTGATTAGTGAGGACCATGATCACAGCACTCTAGACAGGGTTCATAAGTGCTCCGAACTCCTCCTTAAATGCTCCACAAGTGTAAAATGACTGATGACACCTGTTCTGTGTTGATTAATCAAAATGAAATGAGCAATGAATGTGCAGGATATTCAAGTGCATGGAGATGAGCAGGCTGATAATTTAGCTGGTGCCGCAGCTCTGGGTGGTAAGCTAATTTATAATAAAGGGGATATGAATACTATGTGGGAACAAGTGGACAGTGTAACAGAACAGAGTATCCATACATGGAGAGACTAATCTTCTTCTTCTTCTTCGCGTTCACAAGCTGTACACTTTGGCAGAAAGTTCTGGTTGCTCGTCCACTACTGAACTGCAGTCCTGCTCCAGAACCTGAGTGTTGCGTGTGCATCAGTTTACAGATCTCATTCTCTTGAATACAGACTGTTGGTTCCTTGCCTCTCCAGCAGATGCACTCCGACTTTAAAGGAAGCTCCCAAATTAGTCGACTCTTACGACATGCTTTTGGGAAGGCAGTGGGTCTATTCTTGTTTTCCCCTACAATGGGGCCCCAGAACCCACACGGGGGGGGGGGGAGACTAATGATACAGCAAGGTGATGAAGACGTACTGACCTACTGAATCGACAATAAACTCCTAGACGTTTCCACCTAAAGAGGAACTCCAAAATAAATGTAACTCTTAACAGTGTAATCATAAAAGCTAGTTATTGCAAGAAGAAGAAACATCACCTATGTTCTAACCACTTTTTTGTGTGGTGTCTCTACAAAGAAGGTTGGCAGAGAGGGTGGGAAAGATATTCAACACTGAGGGAAAAACACAGGCGGACTTTTATTTAGGTTGCAACTGGTACTATTAGCATGTTGACTCTTTGGCTACTGAGGAAGCAGACGGAGCAGGTGTGGGAATGTCCTGAGCAAGGGTTGTCAGTTCTTCATTCATTTAATCATATGAAATTATTCAAGCAAACACCCCTTTGATGTGTCTTCACTTGGCCTGTATGTTTCAAGAGAGTGATACTGACAGTAACTTAGTAGATTAGCTACTGGTAGGGTCTCCCACTTGGAGAATGTCTTCTGATGCTATACCATTCAAGGCATATACCAACAGAGGAGAGGGACGTACAGCAAGAGGTAGACCAAGAACAACATGGAGGGATAACATCAGAGAAACTCTATAGTATCACAATGTGTCTTTGATCGAAGCAGCCAGAAAAGCATGCAGCAGGACCCTTTATCTCCCTCGACACCTGAAGCGGTAAAAGAGGACATAAAGAAGAAGAAGGGTCTCCTATGCCGGTCAAGAGAGAGGAAGCAGGCAAAGAGGAACACATCTTTGTTGACTTGCAAGTAGAGTAGGGACAGTCTGAGGCTACGGAAAACAATCCCAAAATTGCTTGTCAAAACAGGACACCCTGAGCGACAGGTCTGTCGAAACAGTGCAACATAACTCACTTCATGGGAACATCATGAGGATTCAAGTAATAAAAATAATGCTTCTGTAGGTTCACCTGTTAGAGGTTCTACTCACGTTTTAGGATTAATGACAGCTAGAGGCACACCAGTTTCTGTCTTGAACGCTGGCAATAATCTGTCCGCTATGTCTTTTGCTTTGATCTTGAACATCTAAAGATAAAACGTATAGCTGTGTGAGAGAGAGAGAGAGAGAGAGAGAGAGAGAGAGAGAGAGAGAGAGAGAGAGAGAGAGAGAGAGAGAGAGAGAGAGAGAGAGAGAGAGGAGGGAGGGAGGGAGGGAGGGAGAGAGAGAGAGAGAGAGAGAGAGAGAGAGAGAGAGAGAGAGAGAGAGAGAGAGAGAGAGAGAGAGAGAGAGAGAGAGAGAGAGAGAGAGACAACAAGGTGGAGGCAGAAACAGATTATCCTGGTCTGAAGAGAATGGTGCAGTGGGCAGCACCAGTCGATCTAGCCGACACTCTGTAAGATAAAAGGCAAGGGGTGGGGGGTGGGGGTAAACAATCAAACTGACACTGGTACCATCACAACTGGCTGCTGAAGATGGGGATGAGGTGTTTAAGGGAATGTCTGAAGTGCTATGGTGTTGGTTCTTAACGCAACTAAATTCTATCCAACATAACTTCCCCTCTCAGAAGTCAACCTTATATTATTAAATTAATTTTGTTTTTGTCTTTTTAACATTTTTAAATTGTATTTTTGGGTCTTAAATATTGTTTCCTTTTTTTCAATTCTCGACCGATTAGCTACCTTCAACTTAACATTTTTTTTTTTTTTTTTTATCTGCCTCCTTTCTTAGATCCTACTGGCTCTTCTTTTCCTTAACTTCCTCATTTATTCTTTTATAATTTTTGTCTTTTAATTAACAAAACAACTTTTTAGAAATTAATTAACAAACTTGTAACAAACACTTCCCTTTCTCTTGCTGAACAATACTGGCTGCTACCTGAAAAATGAGGTTTCTTTTATTTTATGATTAACTGTCTATTAACCTTCCGCTTTTCACTTATTTGTTTGTTTCGCTGTTTACTGACCTTCTGCTTTTCACTTATTTATTTGTTTTGCTGTTTACTGACCTTCTGCTTTTCACTTATTGTTTCACTGTTTACTGACCTTCTGCTTTTCACTTATTTATTTGTTTCACTGTTTACTGACCTTCTGCTTTTCACTTATTTATTTGTTTCGCTGTTTACTGACCTTATGCTTTTCACTTATTTATTTGTTTCGCTGTTTACTAATCTTCTGCTTTTCACTTATTTATTTGTTTCGCTTTTTACTAATCTTCTGCTTTTCACTTATTTATTTGTTTCGCTGTTTACTGACCTTCAGCTTTTCACTTATTCGTCTGCTTCAATGTTTACTGAACTTCTGCTTTTTTTTGTTTATTTATATGTTTCAATGTTTACCGACCTTCTGCTTTTTGCTTATTTATATGTTTCAATGTTTACTGAACTTCTGCTTTTTGCTTATTTATATGTTTCAATGTTTACTGAACTTTTGCTTTTCGCTTATTTATGTTTCAATGTTTACTGAACTTCTGCTTTTCGCTTATTTATATGTTTCAATGTTTACTGAACTTCTGCTTTTTGCTTATTTATATGTTTCAATGTTTACTGAACTTCTGCTTTTTTGCTTATTTGTATGTTTCAATGTTTACCAACCTTCTGCTTTTTGCTTATTTATATGTTTCAATGTTTACTGAACTTCTGCTTTTCGCTTATTTATATGTTTCAATGTTTACTGAACTTCTGCCTGTTTGCTTATTTATATGTTTCAATGTTTACTGAACTTCTGCTTTTTGCTTATTTATATGTTTCAATGTTTACTGACCTTCTGCTTTTTTTTGCTTATTTATATTTTTCAATGTTTACAGACTTTCTGCTTTTTTGCTTATTTATATGTTTCAATGTTTACAGACTTTCTGCTTTTTTGCTTATTTATATGTTTCAATGTTTACTGAACTTCTGCTTTTCGCTTATTTATATGTTTCAATGTTTACTGAACTTCTGCCTGTTTGCTTATTTATATGTTTCAATGTTTACAGACCTTCTGCTTTTTTTTTGCTTATTTATATGTTTCAATGTTTACAGACTTTCTGCTTTTTTGCTTATTTATATGTTTCAATGTTTACAGACTTTCTGCTTTTTTGCTTATTTATATGTTTCAATGTTTACTGAACTTCTGCTTTTCGCTTATTTATATGTTTCAATGTTTACTGAACTTCTGCCTGTTTGCTTATTTATATGTTTCAATGTTTACAGACCTTCTGCTTTTTTTTTGCTTATTTATATGTTTCAATGTTTACAGACTTTCTGCTTTTTTGCTTATTTATATGTTTCAATGTTTACCGACTTTCTGCTTTTTATTTATTAATCTGTTCACTGTCTAGTGACCTTCCACATTTCATTATTCTTCTTCTTTATTCACCGGCTGTAAGCTCCTGCAGAAAGTCCTGGCTGTTCGTCCATTTGGACTTTGGCTTTGTACCAGGGCCTGAATTTTGCGTGTACATCAGTTTTACTGGCTTATTAGTGTGCAGCTGGTTGTTCCTTGCCGCTGACAAATGCACTCCGACTCTGAAGGAAGTCCCCAGTTAGTCGACTCCCACAACATGCTTGTTGGGGAGGCAGTGGGTCTTGTTTTTCCCCCACAATGGGGTCCCAGAACTAACACAGGGAACTTTTCATTACTGACCTGTTTCACTGTGTACTGACCCTCCAGTTTTCATTTATTTATCTGTTTCACTGTCTAGTGACATTCCACTGACATATAATTCTTGCTTTTCCCATATATTTTCCTATTCCTGTCAACATACCCTATTGCTGCCCCTTTTCTTACAATTTCTTACTCATTTTACTTACATTTGCTGTTCCCCTTCCTCCATATACATTCAACCTTCTTCGTGTATACATTTAACATTCCTACCATACACATTTAACCTTTCTCTCATTCTCTCAAACTTCTCATCTCCCCACACATTCTTCCCATACTCTCAAATTTCCGCACATTTGCTTTTCCTAGGATCCCATTCTCTCAACCTTCCGTCCATATGCTTTTCCTTGTTTAACATACTCTCAATCTTCCGCCCATATGCTTTCCCCTAGCTCCCATACTCTCCCTACCTCATATGTCCACATAATACCTGGTCTCCAGTGAGAGCATATGCTGACAGAAGCCCACCCACAAATCTGATATTTGTTTCAAACACTGACAGATCTGCTGACTGAAACATGAAAAAAAAAGATGGTGTTACTGTGATAGTGGTAATGTTAAAACACGAGAAATACAGATGATCTTACTGCGATAGTGGTCATGTTGAAATGTGAGAAATACAGATAGTGTTACTGTGATAGTAGTAATGTTAAAACATGAGAAATACAGATGGTGTAACTGTGACAGTATTAATGTTGAAATATGAGAAATACAGATGGTGTTACTGCGACCGTGGTAATGTTGAAATGTGAGAAATACAGAAGGTGTAACTGCGATAGTATTAATGTTGAAATATGAGAAATACAGATGGTGTTACTGCGACCGTGGTAATGTTGAAATGTGAGAAGACAGAAGGTGTTACTGTGATAGTAGTAATGTTAAAACATGAGAAATACAGATGGTGTAACTGTGATAGTATTAATGTTGAAATATGAGAAATACAGATGGTGTTACTGCGACCGTGGTAATGTTGAAATGTGAGAAATACAGAAGATGAACCTATAACAGTAGTAATGTTGAAACATAAGAAATACAGATGGTGTTACTGCGATAGTGGTAATGTTGAAATGTGAGAAATACAGAAGGTGTTACTGTGGTAGTAGTAATGTTGAAACATGAGACATACAGATGGTGTTACTGTGATAGTGGTAAACTGAAACATGAGCAACACAAAGAGTGTTACTGTGATAGCGGTAATGCTGAAACACAAGAAACATAAAAGGTGTTATTGTGAAAGTGGTAATGCAAGTAAGATATGGCTGAAACTCTCCATTCATGGTCCACTGACTGGTCTCTTTCTGACTTCTTCTCCAATGTTTTTAATCTTGGAGCATCTCTGACTATTCAAACATTTTGACATTTTTTGTTTCTTCTTGTCACTTTTGATGAACAAAGCAGGCATGAAAAGTGGCCATTCATTTGTCAGAAAACACAATGAGGTTCAAACTCTTGTCTGTGGGTACAAGCCTGAACCACCTGTCATGCAACAACACCTGTGAACCACTTGTCTTCTAACATGAGAACCACTTGTCTTCTAAGATGTGAACCACTTGTCTTCTAACATGTGAACTACTTATCTTCTAACATGTGAACAACTAGTCTTCTAACATGAGAACCATTTGTCTTTTAACATGTGAACAACTTGTCTTCTAACATGTGAACCACTTGTCTTCTAACATGTGAACCACTTGTCTTCTAACATGAGAACCACTTGTCTTCTAACATGTGAACCACTTGTCTTCTAACATGAGAACCACTTGTCTTCTAACATGTGAACCACTTGTCTTCTAACATGTGAACCACTTGTCTTCTAACATGTGAACCACTTGTCTTCTAACATGTGAACCATTTGTCTTCTAACATGTGAACCACTTGTCTTCTAATATGTGAACCACTTGTCTTCTAACATGTGAACCACTTGTCTTCTAACATGTGAACCACTTGTCTTCTAACATGTGTACCACTTGTCTTCTAACATGTGTACCACTTGTCTTCTAACATGTGTACCACTTGTCTTCTAACATGAGAACCACTTGTCTTCTAACATGTGAACCACTTGTCTTCTAACATGTGAACCACTTTTCTAACATGAGAACCACTTGTCTTCTAACAAGTGAACCACTTGACTTCTAACATGTGAACCACTTGTCTTCTAACATGTGAACCACTTTTCTAACATGAGAACCACTTGTCTTCTAACATGTGAACCACTTGACTTCTAACTTGTGAACCACTTGACTTCTAACATGTGAAACCTTTTGTCTGACTATACATATGAATTACTTACTTACTGACTACACATACAAACAATTTGTCTACTGACTACACATATGAAGCCACTTGTCATGTGAATCACTTATCTTCTCACATGTGAACCACTTGTCTAACTAAACAGGTGAACCACCTATCATCTGGCTACACATGTTAAACACGTAACTACTGACTACACAAGTAAACCACTTATCATATGACTACACATGTGAACCACTTGTCATCTGAGCAAAAGTAAACCATTTGCCTACTGACTAGACATGTGAACCACCTATCATCTGACTACATATGTAAACCACCTATCATCTGACTACACATTTAAACCACCTATCATATGACTACATATGTGAACTACCTATTACCTGACTACACATGTGAAACACCTATCATCTGACTACACATGTGAACCACCTATTGTCTGACTACATATGTGAATCACCTATCATCTGACTGCATACGTGAATCACCTGTCATCTGAACGCAAGTAAACCTACTGTGCCTACTGACTACCCATATGAACCACCTGTCATCTGGCTACACTTGCTAACCACATATCACCTGACTATACATTTGTACCACTTATCATCTGGTTCCACACATGAACCACTTTCTAACCACACATGTCAACCATTTGCCATTATGTGAACCACTTGTCTTTTAACATGTAAACCACTTGTCTTCTAGCATGTTAACCACTTGTTTGACTATAACCATTTGCCATTTGACTTCAATGTAAAACCACTTGCAACTGCACTTTGTGATTTATGAATCTCATAAACAGTTTTTTTTTTAATCTGGTCCCCCCCCCCCCCATACCCCTTCACCCCCCCCCCCCCCAAAGGTGGCTGGCACACTGTGCTGTTATCAGCTAGGCTGTGATATCCGCACCTTTTGACCCAACACATTCAATCACAGAAAACCCTTAATTAGTCCCTTTTAACAATGTGCTTGTAAAGGGGACAGTGGGTACCTCCCCCCCCCCCTTTCCCCCATAGGACACTGGAACATACAGAACAAACAAGTGAAGTGACTTACAATGTCAAAATTTAAATTCTGTGCAATCCAGTCTCTGGCATCACCATACTGATCATGTAACTCCATGATGTATAATGTATCCACAGCATCTACAATAGTTGTGCCCAGGGAGTTGGCCCCAAATATCCCTTCAAGGTTTGGCCGTTTGGAAACTGGGCGGTGCTCGTTAGCTCCCCACCCATATTTTTTGTAGCCATTCCATGCATGCAGCATCATCTGAAACATGTTACAATGACACATAATGTCAAAGATGAAACCATGAGTGCACAATTACAACATGTAAGATTAGATGTATAAGAAATGCGCCCGAAAAATCAGAACAAACAAAGTCACCAACACAAAATTAATAACAGCAGAATAGACATTGTACCAGTGAATGATTTCAATGAAAATCAAAGAATCAAGTGATTTGGTCATTTGATCAGAATGGAACAAAATCAGCCAGCAGTTAGTGCGTACTACATGAGAACAACAGGCTACAAGGCAAGAGACCAACCAAGAAAGATATGGATGGAGAGATTCAAAGAGATACTACAGAAACACAATATGACACTATCGCAAGCTATGCAACTAGCAAAAGACAGAAAACTACGCATAACTCCTCACTGTAAAGCTTTAAGACACAACAGTAGAATAAAAGAAGAAGAAGAGTAAAAGATTACAACAGGAGCAAAATCTTTTCACACCACACCCGCCCGAGTTTTTCCTACTGGTGTCATCAATGGCTTTTTTTTTTTAATAACCATCATCATCAAGTGCCTTGTTGATGGGGTGGGTGATCATGCCTCTCCACAACTTGTGATCTCCTACACAGCATGTATAAGTTCTCCATGCCATGCAGTGAAAGGCTGTGAAGAATCTTCTTGCGTTGTCTTCCTCTGTCTGGCCTTCCAGAAAAATTGACTGTCTCCTTCTAATGTGTGTGATAAGTTGTCTTCAGGTCCTCGCCTCTTTCAAAACATCTCCAAGTTCTTGTTAACAATACTTGGGATTTTTATATTTGTCCTCTTTTTAATCAATTTTTACTATTAAGATGGGGGGTGGGAGTCTTGCCACATATTCATGGGAAAAAAAGGGGGGGGGGGGGGTGTGCCATATACTCAAGGTGTGGAGGGGGGAGCCGACTGAAAAAGGTTGGACACCACCTCTTTAGACAACCTTAAGCTGCAAAAACCTAATTAATCATGAACAAGACCACAAAGTGCAGAGTGTGAGTTGTCTAAGGGCAGATGCTTCATTAGAAGATGTCAAGATGGAGGTAGCAAAGAAGGAATTGGAGGACAAGAAAGAAGCAGAGAAGGAGATGGAGAAGGATGAGAAAGATGAGGTTCAAAGAAGGTGGAGGAGGGGTTAGTAGCATTCTCCCCTATAATGATTAATGAGAACTGCTAATAGTCTTCTTTTTCTTCTGCTTACCCTTTTAAAGTGCAACTGGAACTGGGTGTTGTGGTTAACAGCTAGGTTATGATATATGCACCTGTCAATCCAACACATCCGACTTGAACAAACCCCTAAACAGTTACCTTTAGCAACACGCTTATTTTGGGCAGTGGATCTACTCTTTCATTTTTTTTTTTAGTCTTGTAACTGAAGCGCGGTAACCACATGGGGACTATAGAGTTTGGTAATAGCTACCAATAATCCAAATGCTTTTTTTTTTTCTGGCAGTAAGCAATGGTAGGCAATAGTGGCACCTTTTTTCTGGGCATTATTTTTTCATTGCTACTGAGGTGAGTGCCAGCACATTTTTATTCAGAAAAAAAAAAAAGCCTTGGTACTAAGTACTCAGTTTGGTATTTATTACAGTTAAGTGCCATGAGAGAGGTCAAGGACAGACCAGGAATACTAGTTGGAGGTTATAATGTAAACAATCTTCATTATGCAGATGATACAGTATTAATAGCTGAAAATGCAGAAGACCTACAAAAACTGTTAGACTATGGTACTCATCATCAGCAACATGTGCCCTGCCAACTGGCGTAAGCGCTCGTGCGTCTCCACAGATCACGATCCCTGGTTACCTGGAACAGCTCTCTTGATGATATCCCTCCATGCCATCGTTTCAGCCCATCCAGCATCATCTCTCTTGGTCTGCCTCTACCCCTTTTTCCACTGATCTTTCCAGCTGTCATAATGTTCTCCAATGTCTCTCTTCTCATTATGTGACCATAGAAGAGTGTTTTGTCTTTCTTTTTGCTATATATAAAGATCTACTTTCATTAGCTTCTTTCAAGCAATTGTTGTTAGTTACTCTGGCCATCCAAGGTATTCGTAACATTCGTCTCAGAAACCACATCTCTGTTGCTTCCAAATTCTTCTTAATTTGTTCACTGATATTCCAAGATTCGCTGCCATACAGCAGAACAGGTTCTATGTAACCTTTTAGCACACTCCTACTGACACTATTATGGTAGTAGAGAGTGCCAAAAAAAAGGACTTTCTTTGAATGTCAAGAAAACAGACACAATGATTAAATCAAAGAAGAAGATAAGTTCAAAAGGTGACATAGCAATAGAAGGGAAGGCGCTTAACCAAGTCAAAAAAATTCAAGTGTTTGGGGACATTCATAACATCAGATGGACGATGTAAGACAGAAATTAAATTGGCCAGGCAAAGGTAGTTTTTCAGAAGATGAGGAGTATCACTCACTAAACATTAAAAAAACGAGTACTGAAATGTTACGTCAAGCCTGTTCTGTTGGCAGTGAATTTTGGAATGTGAGCAAACAAAATAAGAAACGTTTGGAGGCAACTGAGATGTGGTTCTTGGGAAGAATGTTGCAAATACATTGGACTGATAGAATAACTAACAATGATTGCCTGTAAATGGCCAATGAAAATAGAACATTATATACAACAATGAAAAGGAGAAACAAGTTCTTTGGTCATGTGATGAGAAAGGGAGCACTGGAAAAAATTTTGATGAGTGGAAAGATCACTGGTAGAAGAGGCAGCGGCGGACCAAGAGAAATGATGATGGATGGCTCAAGACAGAGACTAGAGACATGGAGGAATATCATTAGTGGAACTGGGAACACCAATATGTGGAGATGCATGAACGCCTAGGACAGCTTGGCAAGGCACTTGATGATGATGATGATGAAGTGCGATGACTGCTTACCTCTTTGATTTTATCTCTTTGCACCTTTACGTCTGGATCTGATGGCATGCCCCCTCTTCCACCTAAATGACCCTCATGATCCTTATTAACTTTCTTTAACTTCTCTAATTCTTTGCGTTTTATTTCTTCTTTCATTTCCCTGTACTTTTTCAAAAACAGTTCTTTATCACTCTGGATCTCACTTTTCAGTGCGCCTGCATTATCGGGCGAAAGCATCATTTTTGAGACCAAGACATTAAGTTTATTATGTTCACCAGGCGGTTGTGTTTCTGACTTTATTTTGTCTAAACCGCGCAAATACGAACTATTGTGTGCTTCAATTCTGAACAGGTCCTCTCTAAATGACACAGTTCCTTCTTTCTCCCTTTTAATTTTACTCCCGAAAACTTTTTCTTGGAAATTGGGAAGAAATAAAAATGCGCAGGTAAAAACTATCGTGAAAATCCCAAACAAGAACAATATAATATATTTGTCCTGCAGTCGTAATGTCTTTCTCTTCAAGTGGACCGGTACACCGTTGATGTATCGTTGGTACAAGGGTAACGAGTGTGCCGGTCTAGCTGCCATCTTGGGACAGCTGCATCCCGCAGTGAAGGAATTTATTTAGCAGACGGCACACGGTGGAAAGTCAATTAGATGCCGTCTCCTCAGTAAAGGTTGGCTCCAGTCTATCTATCTATCTATCTATCTATCTATCTATCTATCTATCTATCTATCTATCTATCTATCTATCTATCTATCTATCTATCTATCTATCTATCTATCTATCTATCTTTTTCACTCCTTTCCTTCCTTCTTTCCTTCCTTCCTTACTTCCATTCATTAGTCCCTTCCTGGCTGCTTAAAGTTAAAGTCGAGAGGATCGACGTCATTGCACCGGTTTTTGTTCTTTATGGCTTAGTCTCCTTTATCAGAACGGCTAGCCCCACAAAGCACGAACTCCCTAGCCCAAGCGATGGTCTCCGGGGATCTCTGGAAATAATTGCATTCGTGAACTAAACGACGTAGCCGGGAAACGAACCTACGACTTTCAGAACGCGAAGCAAACGGCATGACCACTTCGCCACAGAGACCCCCCAGACTGCTACCGAATATTGTGATACCTTGTATTACAAAATATTATGAATGTTAGACCAATACGGCAAATCCTAGATACCTGGTTCAACCTTCAAAGAATTTATAATTAACTTCGCCACAGAGACCCCCCAGACTGCTACCGAATATTGTGATACCTTGTATTACAAAATATTATGAATGTTAGACCAATACGGCAAATCCTAGATACCTGGTTCAACCTTCAAAGAATTTATAATTAACTTGTTCAGTCCCACAATGAACTTAAATTTGTGACAACAGAGATGACATGTCGTAGAAGAGCTGCAGGAGTTTCAAGGAAAGACATAATTTGAAATCACGAAATCGGACGAATGCTAGGAAAAAAGCCAGTCTTACGTGTCATCAAAGAACAGCAATGAAGTGGTTTGAACACCTAACAAAAATGCCCTGGTACTATCTACTACAGCGAGCCTTACTGAAACGTTACGACGAGCATAGAGCGAGCGGAAGACCTCGGTAAACATGGAGTGATGGCATTTATAACAGCCTTACAGAAATGAACATCAATCTTGAAAGAGCTCATCAACGAACGTTACATCTCCACCCGACACTTCGCTGAGGTACAAGATGGAAAAGAAGAAGAAGGAGAAGAAGTCCCACAATGTGCTAGCTAATGTCCGATCGAGTTACGAATGGCAATACTAAACTCATGAGTAGACTGTGTCTTGAGAGGGCAAACATACAACCCTTGCAAGAAACAAATATGCTTTCAGTTCTTTAGAATCTGTAACTAAACATAAGAATATGAAAACGTGCATAACATGTTGACTGGTAAATGTGAGTAATACCCAGTCACACAAAGTCCGTTGTTTGGGGCAGAATGAGTTGGAGCACCCTTAACAGCCACACCAGCCATGTTTAACCTGCAGCCTTTCTCTACCTCTCTCTCTCTCTCTCTTTCTATCTCTCTCTCTCTTTCTCTCTCTCTCTCTCTCTCTCTCTCTCTCTCTCTCTCTTTCTCTCTCTCTCTCTCTCTCTCTCTGTGTATGTGTGTGTGTGTGTGTGTGTATGTGTGTGTGTGTGTCCCAACCCCGTCCCATTTTGTTTTCCCCCTGTTTCCCATCCGTGTTGCTACCCAAGGTTGTGACACTCTGAAACTAGAAAATGTCAGTATAGATGGCAGACCAACAGGGTGAATCGTAGATGCCCCGTTCAAATTAGAAAGAAATTATGGTTAGGGTACCCAGAACAGCTACATTAGACAGTCTTAACCTGTAATCTCTCTCCCCCCCCTCTCTCTCTCTTTATCCCTCTCCCCCTCTCTCTCCCTCTCTCTCTCCCTCTCTCTCTCCCCCCACTCTCTCTCTTTATCCCTCTCCCCCTCTCTCTCTTTATCCCTCTCCCCTCTCTCTCTTTATCCCTCTCCCCTCTCTCTCTTTATCGCTCCCCTCTCTCTCTTTCTCCCTCTCCCCCTCTCATCTCCCTTCTACCTATTCTGACCTCTCCCCCCCTCCTCTCTTTTTATCCCTCTCCCCTCTCTCCCTCTCCCCCTCTCTCTCCCTCTCTCTCTCCTCTCTCTCTCTCTCTTTATCCCTCTCCCCCTCTCTCTCTCTCCCTCTCTCTCTCCCCCTCTCTCTCTCTCTTTCTCCCTCTCTCTCCCCCTCTCCCTCTCTCTCTCCCCTCCGTCTCTCTTTCTCTCTCTCCCCACTCTCTCTCCCCTCTCCCTCTCGCTCTTTATCCCTCTCCACTCCCTCTCTCTTTCTCTCTCTCTCTTTCTCCCTCTCCCCTTCTCTCTCTCCCCCCTCTCTCTCTCTTTATCCCTCTCCTCTCTCTCTCTTTATCCTTCTCCTCTCTCTCTCTTTCTCCCTCTCTCCCCCTCTTCTCTCTCTCTCCCCCTCTATCTCTCTACCCCCCGCCCTCGCCTCAGAGAGGGAGGGAGAAACTTTCTCCCTCTACCCCTCTCTCTCTCTTTCTCACCTTCTCCCTCAACTTCTCCTCTTCTCTCCCTCCGCCCCTCGCTCTCTCTCTTTCTCCCTCTCCCCCTCTCTCTCTTTCTCCATCACCCCCTCTCGCTCTCCCTCTCCCCCTCTCTCTCTTTCTCTCGCTCTCCCCCCCCCCTATCTCTCTCGCTCTTTCTCCCTCTCCCCCCTCTCTCTCTCCTCTCCCCTCTCTCTCTCTTTCTGTTCTCCCCTCTCCCTCGTCTCTCTCTCTCTTCTCCCTTCTCCCCCCCCTCTCTCTCTTTCTCCCTCTCCCCCTCTCTCTCTTTCTCCCTCTCCCCCTCTCTCTCTTTTTCTCCCTCTCCCCTCTCTCTCCTCTCTCTCTCTTTCTCCCCCTCTCTCTCTCCCTCAGCCCTCTATCTCTCTCCCCCCTATCTCTCTCTTTTTCTCCCTCTACCCCTCTCTCTCTTTCTCCCTGTCCCTCCTCTCATCATCTTCTCGTCTCCTCCTCCTTCTCTCTCTCTCTCTCTTTCTCCCTCTCCCCCTCTCTCTCTTTCTTTCTCCCTCTCCCCCTCTCTCTCTTTCTCCCTCTCCCCCTCTCTCTCTCCCCTCTCTCTCTTTCCCCCTCTCTCTCTTTCCCCCTCTCTCCCTCTCCCCCTCTCTTTTTCTCCTTCCCCCCCTCTCTCTCTTTCTCCCTCTCCCTCCTCTCCTCTCTCTTTTCTCTCTCTCCCCCTTCTCTCTCCTCCTCTCCCCCCTCCCCTCTCTCTTTTTCTCCCCCTCCACCCACGCTCTCGCTCTCTTTCTCCCTCCCTCCCCCCCCTCTCCTCTCTCTCTCTCTTTCTCCCTCGTCCCTTCTTCTCTCTTCCTTTTTTCCTCTCTCACCCTCTCTCTCTTTCTCCCTCTCCCCTCTCTTCTCTCTTTTTCCCTCCCACCTCTCTCTCTCTTTCTCCCCTCCCCCTCTTCTCTCTCTTTTTCCTCTCTCTCATTCCCCCTCTCTCTCTCGCCTCTCTCCTTCTCTCCCGCTCCTCTCTCTGCCTCTCTCTCCCTCTCTGCCCCTCTCTCTCTCCCCCTCTCTCTTTCTCCCTCTCCCCCTCTCTCTCTCTCTTTCTCCCTCTCTCCACCTCCCCTCGATCCTCTCCTCTTTTCCTTTCTCTCTCTTCTTCTCCCCCCTCCCCCCCCCCAGCTCTCTCTCTTTTTCCCCTCTCTCCCTCTCCCCCTCTCCTCCATCTCGCCCCCTCCCTCTCCTCTCTCTATTTCCTCCAGTCTCCTCCCTCTCTCTCCCTCGCCCTCTCTCTCTTCCACCTCTCTCCCCCTCTCGCTTCCCCTTTCCTCTCTCCCTCTCTCTCTCCTCTCCACCCTCCCTCTCTTCCCTCTCCCCCTTCTCCTCCCCCATTCTCCTCTCCCTCTTTCTCTCCCTCTCCCCCTCCCTCTCTCTCCCTCTCCAACCCCTTCTCTCTCTTTCTCCCTCTCCCCTCCCTCTCTCTCCCTCTCCCCCTCACTCTCTCTCCCTTCCCCCTCTCTCTCTCTCTCTTGCTCCCTCTCCCCTCCCTCTCTCTCCCTCTCCCCCCCACTCTCTCGCTCTTCCCCCTCTCTCCCTCTCTCTATCTTGGGGCTCCCTCTCCCCTCCCTTTCTATCCCTCTCCCCCCTCTCTCTCCTCTCTCTTCCCCCTCTCTCTCTTCTCTCCACTCCTTTCTCTCCCCAAACCTCTATTACGCCTTTTTCTCCCTCCATCCCCTTCCCATAACTTTACCTAGTATCCATTTAGGGTTGGGTCGACCAGGAAGCTGGTGTCATTTTTTTTTTTTGGGGGGGAAAAAAGTCCGATAAATGTAGTAACAATTAAAGTTACCGTTCAGAGAATCTGACTTAATTACACCGACTTATTACAAATTCCTATTCTGTTTCGCAATGACAACATTCAGCCATGATACTGGGAAGCCATGTTTACTGTACCACTTCAATTATGAGTTATGAGTTAGATTATCTTCACAGCACTCCGGACACATCCATAGGCACTCAGATTAACCTCTCAACATATTCATCAGCGTCGGGCGGTTAATAGTGCCAGTCCTGTGTTGGTTAACAAGATTTCGTGTGCGTCCGGTGTGCTTCTCATGCTTGGCTGTGCCGATCTTTACTTCCAGTTCGCGTATTCTTAGCAGTAATGTGGACACGTTGCTTCCAAAATCCTCAGAACGTCCTATCTCTAAGGCCAATGACAATGCGTGATTTATCGGCCGGCCATCTTCAATTAATGCAGCACCTGCCAGTCTATCAACTCTTTCATTACCAACAACGTCCGCATACCCTGGAACGAATATGAAGGTGTGCACACACAGGAGAGTTTTTCAGTGACTCAAACCACTGTCTGCCTAACCAGCTTGCCTCAACCAGCCGAATCATGCTCAGAGTCACTCAGCGCGCACACACACACACACACACACACACACACAGACACACACACACACACACACACAGACACACACAGACACACACAGACACACACAGACACACACAGACACACACACAGACACACACACAGACACACACACAGACACACACACACAGACATACACACACACACACACACACACACACACACACAGACACACACAGACACACACAGACACACACAGACACACACAGACACACACAGACACACACACACACACACAGACAGACACACACACCCACCCACCACCCACCCACCCACCCACCCACCCACACACACACCCACACACACACACACACACACACACACACACACACACACACAGAGAGAGAGAGAGAGAGAGAGAGAGAGAGGAATAGTCCTGTGATTCTAGCCACATGAAAACTTGTGTCACCGCCATCACCTCCATCGTCATGCTGCTGGTAGTCATGGAGAAGGCACCGCTGGCTTCTTAAACTGTTCTGCCTGAAGAGCGAGCTGTAAATGCCCATGCACTCTTATGTCCTCGTATAATGGATCCGTCTGTGAAGATCACCACATCTGTCTCAGCTGATTTGTCACTGATAAGCGCGCATACCGCGGCATTGACAGCAGCTGGATTCTGCTCCCGACAACTCTTATCGAGCGTCACGACACAGGAGAATGTGAGACTGGGCGCTTTAGACGCTGGTATCCACTCCTCACCTAGATGGATGTCTGTAAGGCTGCAAACCTGCACTACAGCTATACTTGGAGACATACTCAGGAGGAGATCGGAGCACTTATGGTCATATCCGGTGTGCGATGAAGAGGATCTTTAAATGCAAAATGAACAATAAACTTCAGTTTATGTTCTTGTTTTTTCGTCGCATCAACATCAAGGCACAGGGGTGATAACCCATAAGTGTTCCGTTCTACTTCTAACTCAAGACTGAGTCCGAAGAATATCTTTCCAGTGCACGAACTTCGTTGCACCGGACAGGATCCTGAAATACTTTGAGTAGATTTTTAACTCCAAATTTTGCCCGGGCAGCGCCGCAAGGCTACTCTTTTCGATTTCCAACTGCCAAGGGATTTTTTACCTGCGCAACAATACACACGGGCGTCCGATCTTACTATCAAGAGACCAGGGGAAATTACTAGAAGTCCACGTGAAAAAATGCCAGCCTTCACCGGGGCTTTAACCCGGGACCTCCAGCACTCTAGGCGGACACCAAACCTCGAAGCCACCCAGCCCCTGAACTTCAGTTATAACTGTGTTGATGAATATGACTGTTAGTGTTTTAGATGTTGATTTTGACTGATTGTCTTCTGTTGTTCTACCTACCTGTGTGATCTTGAAGTGACGGGGTCTGTTCAGTTCCGGTGGTCTAGCTCATTCCCTCTCCGCATAACAGCTCGCCTGCGACATGGCGTCGCAGAAATCACGAACTCCGTAGCTCTAGCAACGATCTCAAGGATTTTCGCGACAAACGCCTATTTAAACAGAACGACGGCCCCTGAAATGAAACCACGACCTTTAAATTGTTTGACCACTTTGCCTAGGAGACACCCATCTGCTTCTGCTGTGTCATGATATAAACGACAGAATCATGAAATGTCTTGAGTCTGTTCTAAAAGTCAGGCCCAAGTTTTAAAATGTTAACCAGTAACCGTTCGATATAAACTGTTCAAATCTGGCCTGCAACCTGTTAATAATTTTATCACCTTTAGGAAACAAAATTTATAATGTAAACAAACACCTAGTTTTTATTTAGTATTATTTAAATTAAAAAAAAACCAGACATACTGAAAGCATACAATGTATGCAGAAAATGGAGTGTCGCGAACTTTGAAAACCATCAAATTACACATGTTTTAGAAGGAATCCGAAGGAAAACCATGGTGCACTTATTCTGAAGAGTGAATGCACTGTCAAAATCTCGTTTACATGGTTGTAAATCAGTTCATATGTGTTTCACTCTCAGAAAGTCAGTCTCCTGCTTAGCCTCCCGTGAGTTAGACGAACATACTATTTCATTGCATGTGGGACATGCTATCAAAATAATTACCACGTATCTCTGCAGATGTGAAATTTTTTTCGCAAATAATCTCCACGCTTGATGATTAAAGTGAAAGACTTGTGACAATGACTGTATATTCTATTTTTTAGGGATACATAAATTATTAGTCCGACAAAGATCAAAGAGATTCGCTGCTTTAAGAAAACAGTAGCATCTGTGAAATTGTAAATTAAAAAAAAACAATCAGGACATGGGAATTGTAAGACATCATGCAAAAGTTCATTTTGATCCGTACAAGAGTATTTGAGATATTTGTTCAAGTTTCTAAGCACGACTTTTGAGACGAACTATGGTAACGTACGAAAAGTGTGACGACACGATATGCTTGACAGATTTAATTGTAGCGACGTTTGACACGCCATTGTGAACAATGAATATATGTGAAATACCGTTATATGTCCTGTGACAGGGTGTGCAAAACGTCACTGTGTCGTGGGTTTTGAGTAGGGGGCGGTTGACAATTAAGGCCTGCTGTTTAATTTGATAGTGTGAAACGAAAAGGTGCGTGGGCTCCTATGACGAAACGCTCAACACAAACAAGTGATACCTCACACAAGGACACTGGGCCAGGTGGGCAGAAAATCACGAATTAACCAAATTAGAAACAGTGTATCTGAGCGTTTATTTGTATAAGTGTGTATGAATGTGAGCGAGCGCCCGAGTAGCCAAGAAGCAGGGGCGGGGCGTGATCAATTCGCACGTGTAAACGTTATCAGGTAACGATTACATTGGAGCGGGTATCACGTGATATGTTTCTCCTCACTTCATTGTTAAGAATATGTGAGAGTTCTAAGCATTGTAGTATTAGTAACTGGTAGCTTTCAGACGTTACAGTTTCCGCATGAGCCACGTAAGCATGCAGCCAGCGATCTTTTTTGATATGTCGCAGACGTAAACAGAATAGCGCATTTTTTAATAAATAGTAAACAGTATAAATAAATTGTAAAGTTTTCTTTGGTAATGGGAAGTGTAGGTGGCAAATAAGGCTGCTAGCTGCACGCGTCGCTACTGTTGAAAAGATAGAAATAAATATATAAGAGCACGAAATATCCAACTTTTTCCCTTCCAGAAAAACAGCAAATATTTAAACCACCTCTATCCCTACTTTGTGTTATCAGTGCCAAATATGAACACACAAAAATAGGGAGCTAGAACAGAAAATAAGTACATTTGAAGCGTATTGTCTCAGCAAGGCCACTAACAACATAAGAAAGAATACGGTTACGAAAACCAACATTAGAGAGAAAGTTTGAATAAGACCATGTCTGGATTACGTTCACAAACAAAGAATGAAATGGTTCAGCCATCTGGTGAGAATGCAGCCAGACCTAACTGCATATGAGACTTTTTACAGCAGAACATGGAGGAAGACCAAGGGGTACCAAGAACGAGATGGATAAATGGTGTAGATGGAACCTGCCAAAAAATGAACAAAGCCACTCAAGAAGCGCAAGGCAAATACATAAAACTAGGACACCGCTACAGCCCGGTATCAGTGCGATGACAAAAGAAGAAGAAGACATTTTCTTTATTGGTACTAGCAGAAATACGAAATGACAATATGTTGCAATAAAACGGACGTGAGTCGTGCACTATCTAGCAGTCATTACGGAAGAAACTATAGGGTTGTGAGTGGGAATGCTATAATAAAGATTATTAGAATACCATGGACCAAGAAGAAATGACCTTCTGACACCCTGAAAGATCTTTATTTTTTTAAATGTTGGAAAGGGGGGAAATAAAAGGAAGTTGGTGGGGGGGGGGGGGTGGTGGTCTGGCCATATACTCAAGGGGGCGCCACATGAAAAAAAAAGTTGGAGACTTCCTGTCTAATCCCTCCGATTCCGATGCCTCTTTTTGGAGATAACGTACGACGAAACATGATCGCTCACGATAGTCGAGAAGGCGCATTTGATGCCTTCAAGTCATTTTTTAAATTGGTGGTTGGGAGTGGGGGAGGGGGGTCCATTTAGAACGACTGGGTCAGTCATACTTCAGAATACTGATTTATGAATCGACAGCATAGTATACCGGGCATACCCACAGGTGCTCCGTCTCCAGCAGCAAATGTCTTTAAGTTAGTTAGTCGTTACGGTTCCGGCATCACAGCAACCACCAATACCAGTGATTCCAGTCACAAAATGAGTCAGATACGCTGGATACTTCAAGTGAATGCCGTAGCCATACAAAGTGTCCTCAGTCAGCAAAACACACATCAATGAAAATCAACTTCGTTCGACAAACAGCTGGGCGATGAGTGGATTAAAACTATTCCTGATCATTCTCCGAATGTCCTCGGCCAAGTTGCAACCACGGCCAGCAAATAAATAGAAGCTATAGCACAAGCCTTGTCCCAGGAACACAACAAAGAAATATACATCACCTATCATTGCCATTAAGTACGAATCTGGAACTCAGTCCATAACCGATAATCATAGCTCATAGTGCCGCCAGGAGCACTAAACTCCGTAGCTCCGACTGCAGCCCGGACTTCGATAATATTGCAATATCGAAACTGGAGGAGAAACGGCGACGAGAATGTTCAACATAACTCGTTCTCAACCGTCATCCATTCCCTATCAGTGTCGAAACCCATGTCCTAAAGTGTAGATGCTAAATGTTCCCACATACACTAATTAGACACATGTGGTTCTCTTCCTCTCATCCGCCCATTTACTCTTAATTAATTGTTTATCCACGTATCGTAACCCATGTTATTTCATCTAGCCTCGTATCTTCTATCCACAGTCGTTCATATACGGTTTTCACAATGTCTTCCACGTCCAGTGCGAGTGTTTCTGTAGATAACGCTTTTGTAGCCAGAAAATCCGCTCTTTCATCCCCTCGAACTCCTGCATTTCCTGGACAGTATATCCACGAGTCCCTGTAATGTTGATGCGCTGATGCTTGACATCCATAATTGCTACATCAGAATACACATCACACATCCATTACAGAACGCTATCAGGCATCAAACAAATGGGTCATGTGAAAGTTGATAACACTGTGGATAGCAGATAAATATTGAAAGACACCGAAAAGCTTGCACACCGCCCTCAAATCTAAACGTGACGCGTATTATCGGTTGCGTGGCCATTTCCCTTTGCCTTTCACAAATGAACGTAATGGAAATGCTAATCGTATGTACACAGAATAGGCCCCAGCCTCCCGAGTAGGTTGTGGCACGATGTGTGATTGTGGCATGTTTAAGTCAGGGCTGCTGGAAAGCGTAGCCTGAAAGCACACAATGTTTGGAAACCCCGGAATAATAGATCGCATTGCCAAACACTAAGCCCACCTCCAGGAGCACCCATTCAAAGAAATCACTGGGGGAGGGGAGCTCAGAGACTCTTTACAAATTTACTGGGTTAAAATGGGGATGGTTAAATTGGCCTATGCCTTTTTAAATATGGATCGGAAGGTCGTGGGTCCCGGGTAGAGCCGGACTTTTGTCAAAAATGACGTTGACTCCCAGGTCGACCCAGCCTTGAGTGGGTACCGGGTGCAGTCCCGGAAAGTAGAAGTGGCCGGCGTGATGCTGACCACATAACCCATCTTGTGCCGATTGGTCTATACAAATATAGGTCTAGTCCTTTATGATCTATAGTATAAAGGCGTGGAAAAGGGACCTTTCTAAAAATCTAATAATATTGATGATGATAATAATAATAACAGTAACGTGCTGAATGCCATATAATAATAATATAATAAAACATTTGGAAAACATATATGTATAAACAAACACTTTGAAACAGAACTATATAACTGTAATATAGTTTATTATATCAACCAATTAGTTGTAAAATATAACACTGGGACGTGTGTAGATATCCTGTCCGGGATACAAGTTAATGAAAAGGCGGATTCTTCTTGCTTTCACAAAAGGCAACAATAGTAGGAACACTCTTGTCGGACAAGGCAGACATTACGAAGAATGGAGACCTTTTTTGAACAATTGCCGATGTAAGACACGACGTTTGATGATATCGTATATGTAAGTGTAGATCTGATGGTTAAAAAAAAAATATGAGGAGTGCAACTTACGTACAACCAGTGTGCTAAGTATAGCCATGGTTTACATCTTAAGACATTTGTAATGAAAAATTATCAGTCGGAACTGTGAAAGTTTCTAAATGGACAAATGTGGCATGGGTGGATACCAAGCATCAGTACGTCGACATTGCAGCGAATCACGTGGATTTACTGTCGGGTAAACGCAGGAGTGCGAGGAAACGAAACAGCGGATTTTCCGGCTACAAAAGCCATAGCTAACAGAACACTCAAACCGGACAAGAGAGATTTTTTGAAGATCATTTATGAATTCTTAAAGAAGACACGAGGTTAGATGAAATAACGTTTTAAGAATGTATAAACGATGAATTAGGAGTGGGTCCGGCAAAGACAGAAGTTTAAGAGAGCGACGTGTGTATAATCAGTGTGCTACGGAAACAGTTAGCATATACACCTTAAGACATTTGCTGAGGGAGACGGAGCATCTATGAATATACTCGGTGTGCTAGGATGTCGATTCTAAAATCAGAAATCAGTTGCGGAGTATCTGTGGAATGCCCGGTATGCGCTGGTGTAGATTCTTAAATCAGCAATCGATAATTAAATATGCGACACATTGAAGACACATTTATTGTCCTAGTGACGATTTTATCTAGTTCAGAAGTTTGTTGACTTCTTAATCTTTGGAGGTTAGTGTGTCAAGGCTATACCTGCTCGGAGCTAGGACTGTCAGCTCTTACTGCTGTGGCATTCACACCTGAAGAGGGACTAAAGGTCATTTATTGTAGTAATGTAAAGGACTTAGTGTGCAAAGGAAACGTATTCGCCCAATGGTAGGTCCGAACCGGACCCCATCCCTGACCATGATAATGACAGTAGCACGTTATGGGAGAGGATAGGCTTTAGCTTTATGGTGGGGCTAACAAAACAACTATTGATTACCGCTTGATGATTGACACCTTTCCGTCTTTCCAGACGATAGGGTAAATTACCGTATTTACTTTTTTTTTGTGAGGTGTTTTGTTTATTTATTTATTTCCAACCGATCAACATCATAGCTCACGGGTGTAACTCATAAGTGCTCCGTTCTTCTTCTAACTCAAGCCAAAGTCGGAAAAATCTCAGCACAGTCCTTCAGTCTGAGGATTTAAGATTTTCGGCTTGCTTTTGGGGGGAAAATATCGTTACCGCCATTTTGCGGATGCTTATATATATATATATATATATATATATATATATATATATATATATATATATATATATATATATATATATATACTCGTGATTGAGGACATGTCCGCAACATGAAGGACATATGGTAGTCCTAAGTTTATTTTTGTTGTTGATCCCAAGCGCTCCCTCAAAGAATAAATCCATGACCATATTTAGGATTGGAACCTGTATCTCCTACAGGAAAGTCCAACATTCTTAAACGTTGGGAATTGCCTCAACAGAAACGCCCTTATGTAATGATTCAAGCCATTGTCTTCGCACCGAACCTGCCTGAACCCTCCGGATCATACTAATTGAATCACTGAGTATACCTACGCGAGTGTAGTTTTGTGTTTCGAGCCAGGCGAACGCTTGCGTCACTGTCATCACCTCCATCGTCAAGCTGCTGGTTGTCGTGGAGAAGGCGCCGTTGGCTTCTTTGACTGTTCTGCCCGCTGAGCGTGCTGTGAATGCCCATGCGCTTCTTTTTTGGCGTATAACGAATCCGTCTGTGTAGATTAGTGCATCTGCTTCGTCTGAATTTTCACTGATGAGAGCGTTGACCTCTGCGTTAACAGCAACAAGATTCTCTTCTCTACATCGCCTGTTGAGTGTGGCAATACAGGAAAATGTACAAATATAAACGCATGAGGCACAGGTATCCACTCTGCACCAGGGGTGATGTCGGTTAGGCTGCATTTTTGCCTAATAACATCTTCTGCCCGACCTAGCCATGATTTGTTCCTCTTTAGCCTGTCGCCCTTTTCACTAAAAAGTGCTTTATGCAGTGGGTGTTTCTTATCAGCACAAGTTCTGTGTTAGTTTACTATTCTTCTTTGGGCTCCAGTGGAGCGCTCTTGTCTGGCTTCACCTCTTTTGATGTTATGTTCTTGTAGCCTCGTCAGTGCTGAAGATTCACAATCATTACTTGAATCGTTAAATCGAGCTGCCTCTCTGAGGGTAATCATTTTATCAGCCGTGTCGATTGCTCATCCGTTTCCCACCTAAGTATCATTTGCAAGTCTGTCAGCTCGCACATTGCCCTTTACACCAGCGACCACGAGACTCATACTCGGTTGCACAAAAGACACCCTGTGCCATGCCATGAGGTATGTCTTGGGTTTACCGACGATGGCCACCAAACATAAAGTGGCACAGGTGAAAGTGCACGGGGATATCAGCGGATATCAACCACCCACTGCACAAGGCTATCAAAGATATAAAATGGATTCATCTTAGAAGAGGCTAATCTTGGATGACCGAGGCAGAAAATCTAATCAAGCAAGTATGTGACCTAGACGAGATCAGTCACGGAAAAAAGGGACGGATACACCAGTATACATGCATAACTTGTCTCAGGTTGTCATAACAGTGGGGATGAACTGCAGGAGTAAGATGACTGACGCCGTAGACGCCGAGACTAGGGCCCTGACTGATTAGCATTCACGCCCAGAAGACGTCGTCATTTACATAAATGGGTCCGTGAAACGCGGATCTAGATCGGCATTGGCATATACGTCACAAAGGATAGGGAAAATAATAAAAGAGGATAGCGGTATTGCCAGACAACTACGTCAAGCATGACCATGGAGATAACTGCTGCTTCCAGAGCACTCGCATGTGTAGCAGGACAAGCAATTATACATGCGGTAATCGCTTCAGACTCTATGAATATGCTTCAGAAAATCGCTACAGGGAGTCTTTGCTCTGAATGGGTAGAAAGCATTCGAAAGTCGCAGACAATTTCCATCAGCAGGATCTACACACTTGGTCACGCAGGAGTACATGGTAATGAAAGAGCTGACAAGCTGGCAAGTAAGGCGCTAATGTAAACGGGAAGAAACGTGGACAGAGCTGAAATCGTCAACACTGTTAGGACTAGTTTAGGGGGGAAACGACGAATCCCTGACGCTAAAACGACTGCGTGACCGTGGAGAAGCTTGGTAAAGCACGTCTATGTCGTCTTCGAGTAAAGGCAGGAGATACTATAACCAACTCCACATGGGAATAACCAGTAGAGGTACCCTGGAATGGCTCCTGCATCGGAGGACTGAGCACTCATGTGGATGCCCAATGTGCAAATACGTCGAGTGTGATAACATAACATAACATTACATCAGAATGCCCCGGAACAAATATGAAGCTGATCTTTGTCAGCCTAGATCTATCTATTTAGGGACTCCGCCCATTGTCTTCGTCTGCAATCCTTCTTAATCTTCTTGAGCAAATGCATTGAGTCGCTGACTCCCCCTCCTTAAAGACCCCCCCCCCCCCCGCCCCACCCCCTAATCCCTACAGGGTAGGCCCCTATCCGAGACCCCATTCCCTCCCCTTTCCCGTCTCACTAAGATAACAGTTAACCTAATGAAGGACCAACGTTTAAAGGCCAGGAATTCCAAAGAGTTGCGCATGCGTGCAGACGTAAACACAGCAGTCGACATCGTGAAGGAGGAGTTTGGAGGCAGGTACTGCTGTCCGCCTCTTGGATGTTTTTGCAGACATTCTACATTAAATATTGTAAGTCTCTAATCTCTTACAAGATGATGGAGTTTATTATATTAGTTTCTGATAATAAATAGTCGTTTGTTTTAAAATGCAGTAGATTGAAGTTCGTTCGTTATCTTTCTAACTTCTGTCTGTGAATGCCTGCCAACCGATCGAAATATACAATTTCAGATATATTAGTAGGATGGAGAGTTTACTAGTTTAAAAAAAAATGTAAGTTGCGTATTCTTCACAGAACTTTGCAGCCGTCACTCGGCAATTTTACGTCCAGTCATTTGCCTTTTTAATAAACGGTCGACTGTCTGTACAGTTGTCGAAATAGATCAGACTCTAGAGACACTACAGTGTTTTATAAAACTTTTATCATTATAACATCGCGGGTCCCAGCCCAGTAGTTCACACGCCCCCCATGCGTGTTCGTGTTAATATTAACGACTTCTGAAGTCGAGGAAGTCAAAGTGACAGTTTAATTGTATCAAACGTGCGTTGTGTGGGTGTAATTTTATAAACGTAAATAATTTATAATTGTTGAAAATTATTTATGTATTGGCCGTTAGTCCAGCGCTCCGTGCTACAGTGAACTAAATGTTTAAAACTTTACTCAGGTTTGCCATAAACAGTTTACTTTATGCGATATTACATCTGAAATGGGGCTATGATAAATCTATTTAGGAACCAGCTATCTGAGTATATATCATAATAATATAATTTAAAATCTTTGCAGTGGTAGTAGTAATATTTACAATAGTATTACATTGACAATGTGTTCAATCCGCAGGGTTATGATTGGGATACAGTGTTCACTGAACTTTAATCAGTTTGATCTAGCTTCTACAGTTCAACACTCTGCAATGTAATGATGTGTGCTCCCCCCCCCTCCCCCTGTTCCCTAATATTTAGACAATTTGTAAGGGGGATAATTGCCCCTATTACAAAGTATAAAAGTTGTCTGTTCAAGTAATTATTTGGCTATCCTCCAAATAACGGTCCCAAATGATCAAGGCCGAAAATATACCCTAACAGGGTCTCAGTCACATGTAAATTGCGGACTTGGCTGACTTAAATGGGGTACTTCCGGTGACTACTGCCACCGCCAAGAGTATCTCCCGCGCCGCTAAGCGGGGTTAAACTAGATGACTTGGACTCACGAGCAGCAGCTACCACATCTCCTGCAGCTTCCTTTATTTTATTTGCTCGTGAGTCTCAGCCATCTAGTTTAGCCCCTTGCTGCACGTAGCAGTGCTGGAGATACTTTCAGCAATGGCGGTAGTCGCCGGAAGTCCCCAATTTAAGTCGCCGAAGTCCGCAATTTACATGTGACTAAGGCCCTGTTTTCGGCCTCGATAATTTGGGACTGTTATTCAGGGGATAGCCAATTATTTTTTACATTTAAAATATATTGTATATATTTGCTACTCAGCACATGCCAATAACATTTATTATTACACACTTGAACAATGTATAGCATTAACTGGACAATACACTAGGTTGCTGAAGGACTAAGTGAGAAGTAACATTTAACGAACACGTGTAGAGTTACGAATGGAGAAGTAACAGCTTAGAAACAAGTGAAAAGTTACATGTGTTACTAGATCTGTGATGGTTCAGACATAAATAACTGCAAATAAAGTCATGATTGTGTGTCCTGGAGGTTAGATAAACAGCACAACTATGCCCAGAAGCCAACAGCCTTTGTTTGAGATTCTCAGTCAAGCAGGACAGGATCGGATTGACACAGTTGGATACACAAATCAGTGAGCACATACTTATGAATTCATTCATCTGTTTGTCATATTTCTTCCTCGTTGATTCGTTTATTGATATTGTTTGCAGATAAGCTTCAGTTTTCACATACACTTGCTGTGAGTGCAGTTTGCACATAGTATCTCATATTTTTAATATTTATCTGAGAAGACAAGGCATCTGACCCACTACCCAGAGAAATTCTTCTCCAGTTTTTTCAGTCTCAGAGAGTTTAGAAGCAATAAATGTTACACCCCCCCCCCCCCCCAAAAAAAAATCTGGAGTACATTGCTTTGAAAAAGATTTATGTATGCAGTGGAAGTGACCACCTGAAAGCAGATAACTTTGGCATGTTCTGACCAAATGTATAAGGTATGAATTCTATTTAGTTGAGTCAAGAATTGACATCACAACACTAGGAGCATTCCCATATGAGCTCCCTCCCCATCTTCAGTAGCCAGCGTATAGTTCCAATATTAATGGCACCGGTCACAATCTGGTTAAAGTCCATCTTGTCTTTCCTCTGAGTGTAGTAGGCTAGCCAGACCCTCTGGTTACACCCAGATGCATCATTCTCTCCAGGCCATAATAATCTTGTTTCTCCTCTATCTTCATTACTTGTTCCCAGAGGGCCTTGACCACATCTGCATCATCATGTATCAATTCACCACCCAGTGGTGCAGATCCAGCTAATCTGTCTGCATGTTCATTCCTCACCATGCCGGCATGGCCTGAAGAAAAGATCCAAAGTATGCTTACTACCCGTGACCTTCCCAGTAAAGCTTGCCACTCTGCTCGAAACATCCCTGTCTTCACCTTTCTCAGCATGCTTCCAGTCTTTTACAATTACGACATGTGTATGCATCGTGTTCTCTAGCCACCGGAAAGCTGCTGTATAGATAATCAGATCATTTGGGTGAGAATTGTCGTGAATCAGCTGTTGTACTTCCCCCTCCCCAGCACCCGCTGCCACTCTCGGCACTCCCGGTTCAATTTTGTGGTCTGTCTGTGAAATGAACTTTTTCAGGAAAGCCTCCCCTTTCTCTTTTTTCTGTGGTGAATCATCATCATCATCATCAGTTCTCGTTATGCCAAGTGGCACATGAGGCTTCAGAGAGGACTTTCCATGCTTTCCTGTCCTGTGCAATCTTCAGTGCAGTTTTCCATGTCAAAGATGCCGCACTCAGGTCACTTTCCATCGTTGGAAAGGTATATCAGAAGTCATTCTCATAACGTGGCCAAGCCATTTCCATCTTCTCTTGGTAATCATACTGTCTAAAGTTTCTTGGTTTGTGACTTGAAGTAGTTTAGTGTTTGAGATTGTATCTGGCCAGAAAATTGTGATAATTCTACATAGACATGTGTGGTGGAAGGTGGACAGCTTGTGTGCATCCTTTTTGGTCATTCTCCAGCATTCTGCTCCATAAAGAAGAACTGGCAAAATGATGCTCTTGAAGAGTCGGAGTTTGGTTCCTCTGCAGTAATTGTGGTGAATAGCATGCCATTATCTCTATTAATTGTTCCCACTACGCTAGGCCAATCTTCCTTGAGCATCTGACTATGTAGCTTCCAAAACTTACTCAGTGTCTTATCACCCCAGTCTCATCGATAAAATGCTTCCATTTTGTTTTTTTGGCCCCTGCTGCACAGCGTTTGAAAAACTCTATCCTATCTTTCTTGTCTCTTTTCATGCCTTCAGTTCCTCCTGTGAGCTAAGGGCTGTCTGTCGCATTTTCTTTAAATGCTTTACTGCAGCTCTCTTTAACTCTTAGTAACCCTTGAATACTTTGCCAGCACTTGCTCTGTTTTGTTGTTATCTAAACTTTTAACTCTTAGTCACACTTGAAAACTGAGTCAGCTCTGGCTGTGTTTTATTGTATCTTCTTCTTCGTTCTTCTTCGCGTTCACCAGCTGTAAACTCTGGCGGAAGGTTCTGGTTGCTCGTCCACTACTGAACTGCAGTCCTGCTCCAGAACCTGAGTGTTGCGTGTGCATCAGTTTTACAGATCTCATTCTCTTGAATACAGACTGTTGGTTCCTTGCCTCTCCGGCAGATGCACTCCGACTTCAAAGGAAGCTTCCCAATTAGTCGACTCTTACGACATGCTTTTGGGGAGGCAGTGGGTCTATTCTTGTTTTCCCCACAATGGGGGCCCCGGAACCCACACGGGGGGTTTTATTGTATGATTTTTTAACAACTTTAAGATTGAAACCCCATATATAAAGACATTCACTGTAGCTGTAAATACCCACATACAAAATACTGCTTGAATTGAAATGGTATCAGGATGTCAAGAGAAAAATAACTGAAAAGGGCCTGACAAGATTGTAGTGATAGCTACAGTTGAAGAAGCCCATTTTAAATAATGAGCCTGTTTTCGAGTTCTGTATCCAGTAGAAAATCAAAGAATGGATAAATATTCTCGTGTCAACCACCTTTTTGAGTGCAAATGCAGAAAAATATGAAGATGGATATTCTCATTGTCAAATGCTGTTGATTCACCTGTTGTGCTTTTGAACTTTTCAGAAGTATTGCATACAGAACTTCCACTGGTGACATGAATTTGGCTACAAATGTTGAAAACTTGGACCATTCAAGTTGCCTGATTTCTGCAGTTCAAGACACTGATCTTTCATCAGCTAAACATGTCAGTGGTTTACCTTTGTCTGACCAGGAACAAGATCTTGCAGCTGTTACCTTGCGAAGAGAAATGTTTAGTACAACCTGTCGATCTGAAAAGTTGAATCCAGATAATGTTCCAGAAAACTCTGCTTCAGAATTAGGAGCAAATATGTCTGCCACTAAAGATAGCCATTCACCAGGCTCATCTGGAGCTGGTTCTGGATGTAACGGCACTTCTCCTAATATCCACCCGGATACTTTACAAGCTTCATCATCTTGTCAGGTTATCACTAATGGATCTGGTGGACTAGCCAAGGACCATAAATCTGACTCTGCGGATTCAGCATTTGATGTAGAGGAACCTTTAACACCAAAGTAATATTTTTAATGTGTTTACAAACTATTTATAACGTCATTTAACATTAAGGTAATATTTTTAATTTTTTTACAAACTGTTTAAAACGAATGTCCTTTAACACCAAGATAATATTTTTATGTGTTAACAAACTCTTTATAACATCTTTTCAAGCAGTAAGAGAGACATTTGAATGTATATGGAGACTTCTTCTGATGACCCGGGGCACACGCTAGCTTACTAGCAGTTGCTTTTTTTTTAAATGCCACTGTCACCCTGGGATCGGATAGATGACTGACTAGGGGTTTGTTGAAATCAGATTTGAAGCTATTTGCATGGGTGTCATTTGGTCACACTTTGCATTAGGATAGTACAGGGGCATTTAGTCAGCCCATTTTTTGAAGTAAAAATTTCTTCTTCTTCCTTGCGTTCACTTCTTCTACTTCTTCTTCACTTCCTCTTTTACCGCTGTGGGTGTCGAGGGAGATATAAGGTTCTGTTTCTAGCTTTTCTGGCTGCCTCGACCATCTGCACATAGTGCTGTTGTAGAGTTTCTCTGATGTTATCCTTCCAACTTGTTCTTGGTCTATCCCGTACTCTACGTCCTTCTTCTCGTTCCATGTATGCTTTGTATGGTATGGAGTCACAAGGCGTTCACTGGCTGCTGTAAACTCTAACAGGAAGTCCTTGTTTTTCCTCCACTTCTGGACTTTGGCCTTGTTGGAGGACTTGAGTGTTGTGTGCATAAATGTTTTACAGATGTGGCTTATTTTTGTGCTGACTGTTGATTCCTTGCCCGTCAAGCAGTACAGACTTCGAAGGAAGTAAAGTAGCTTGTGGGGTACTTCTTCTTTCTTCTGAATCTTCTTTTTATGTTTATTATTCTCCTCCTCTTCTTCTTTTTCTTTTTCTTCATGTTCATCAGCCGGAAAAAAAACGGTTGAAAGTCCTTGTTGTTTGTTTACTTCTGCACTTTGTCTTGTAAAAAAAAAAAAAAAAGTCGGGAGACGTGAACCAGCATTATTGCACACAGTTATAAGCCATAAGTGCTTTGCCACCAGTACTGACAGCTGATAAGAAACTGTCCGCCTATATCGCCATCTGCACACAACTCTGTAGCTACAGCGCATTTCTCCATTTACTCCAGAGTATTAACTCTGGTACCCATCACCTAGAGGCTGAGTGAACACTAGGAACCGCCTGGTTTTGAACACCGGCAGTGGGCTGCAGCGGGCTGCAGCGAGTCACAGCTGGATTTGAAAGTGAGTCTCCTATCGACTGTGCTAATGCGACCCTTCTGCTTGTTCAGAACTTGAGTGGTGTATCTGTTTTACAGATGTGGCTTATTTTTTTTTAATGCGGACTGTTAGTTCATTGTCACAGACAGATGCACGCTGAATTTGAAGAAAACATCGATCCTATTTATGTTGGCCAGGTTCCCGATTGGGAAGTGTTACTTGGATATTCATGAAAAGATGTAGATAAGACTTTAATCATGACAGCCGTGGCCCGGATGTCCACGGCCTGTGTGATTCAGAACTTCTGTGTCCCAGTTGAGAGGTACAAAATTACTCAACTAGCGTAGGATGTATAGAGTACGTTTTTTTTTTTTTTTTTAAAGTACTCATTCAGTTCAGGCCAATGATTCCCAGAGTGGGTGATCACATCCCTCTGATGGACAGTTTGATTGTTGAGGAGGGGTGGGGGGGGGGGGGCAGTTTGATTCTTAAGGGGAGTAGTTTCAATTCAAAAATGGACTCATCCAGAGTTTATTATGCATATGTTAAATGGGGGCATAAGAATATCAAAAGGCATAGGTGGGGCTTGGCACACAAAAAGGTGGGCAAACACTGGTCCAAGTACTTCTTTAAAAAGCACAACCATTTGACACAGATCACTAATAATTTAAACATTTAAAAAAAAATGTATTTGTGTTAAACATTCCTTTAATTAATAAACAGACTTGAAAATAAAAAAAAAATACTTGAAGGAAACTAGAGGTTGCATTTAAAAAGATGGATAGGACGTGGGGTTAGCTGCATGTGATAGCAAAGGTCAGGATGGCTTGGCATGAGCTGATTGAAGGCCTATGCTCCACTGGGAGTGGGGGGTGGTTAAGGTCAGAAGGATAAGAAGAAGTAAAATTAATGGAGAGAAGCATTAAATATAATAATTCCTAGGGTTCGAAATATATATTATTGGGTGACTCCTCCTGTGACCCCATCGAAGAAACCATTTTGTTTGCATGGAAACTCCTTAATTGCCATTTTAAGTTAATATATTCATATCAAGATTGGCTAATAAACAGCATCCTTTCTAAAAAGCTGAAATATTTTGGTCGTATCAAGCGCCACGACGGATTGGAAAAAGTTATAGCAGAAGGCATGGTACCAGGAAGGAGGGGCAGGGGCTGACCGACACGAAGATGGGCACAGGATATAAGTGACTCCTTGAGTGTGAAAGTTCATGAGGCGGGAGAACTGGCAAGAGACCGAGTTTCTTACAGGCAGACTGTGATGAGAGCGACGTTCTGCAATGGACCTGCTACATGATGATGATGATGATATTCATATCAGTCTTCGTAAACACTCACAAACAGAACCCAGTGCAATTATCTAGGCTTCTCATGGTCAGGTTAAAGCAGAAATGCTGAGTAAGCTGCAGTTACGGGAATAAGTCACAGATATGAATGCTGGGTTTGTGGTTTCTCTTGGTGGCAGACAGGGTGAAGTTTTTTACCAGTGGTCTGCATTTGTTTAGTACTCCAGTATTGTTGCATTTTAATGTTTTGATTATTTTCGTTGACAGCTTTGATTTTCTAGCAGACATGGGAGGGTGTGATTTGAGAAGACCCCAGCCCTATCCATTCAGGCAAACTAATTCCGAGCTGATCATATCAAGAAGAATGTCCTTGGTCTCTGTCAAGGAGCGAGGGTATGCCAGGCTGGAGATGGAGCTGTCAAGGGCTCAGAAGGTTGGTGCTTGTGTTTGTCGGCATCTGTGGCTAATGCGCTTTGTAATTCTGAAATACCCAGTTTGATTCGGCTGCTTTCCAGTGGGGGTTCATTTTCCTGTCCACCTGGGAATCTTTTCCTGTGGTGGAATTCACTGAAAAATATTCTGTCTGGAAGCTGGTGCTCTGGCATGTGACCTAGGAAACCAACCCAGCTGATCTGATATTTTTTAAGGATTGTGTGGATGCTTGTCAGGTTTGCCTTATTGAGAACTGCTGTGTTTGGAATCATGTCCTGCTATTTTAAAGTATACTATGATGGTCAATGACAAAAGATACAGGAGCCAACCATTGATATGCAGATGAAGCCAACCATTGATGTGCAGATGGCATCTGACCTGAGGCACATAACAAGGATCTGAGCTGGGAACAGTGACAGCTGTATGAATGAGTAGGAAAGTGGAACATATGGCAGCTTGAAATATCTGTGGAAGGAGAGACAAGAAAACATGAGAAGATTCTTTTGTCATGGCATAGAGGGGTGTCAACACATGAACTGATACATACATCGCAGATTGTGGAGAGGCATGATCACCCAAGCCATTCGGCAAGGCACTTGACCATGTTGATGAAGGATGCTATTGCTTTGTTTAGAGGTATGTGTGTATGCAATTGCTAACATGCTGAATTTTGTTTGTCAGGCTTTGGAAAGGAAAGATGAAGAGGTCGATGAGCTGAGGGGGATCAGAGAGAGGTTGATGAAGGAAGTCAGTGATTTTACTGCTGCCTTGTTTGAGGTGAGTGTAACTATTCTTTCTATTTCTTCAACCCTTTGTCTGTCATTGAATCAAATGCTGTCACTCAACTCATGCCACGCCATCCTCTACTTTGTCATCTTGTGTAGTTTACTCCATGGCTCTCAAAATTATACATCTTTTTATAATTTGTGTGTGTGTGAAGTAGCAATAGAATGTATCTCCAGAAAGGCTAACTTGGTCAACAAATGCCGGCGAAAGTCAGATGTGTTGACATAAAGGTACAAATATCACAACCATGCTGTAAATTGGCACAATGCAATTATGCGTGTATAGATTAGATTTGTGTGTTTTATATACAACTTTATGACCTGTTTGAACGAAAATGGCTTTGAAAAACAGAAATTAAACTTATGACCTGTTAGAACGGAACTTGGTCAAAAGTCAAGGAGACCCTGTATTTATATAAATGTTATAATCTCTCTTTTATAAGTCTGTGCTATTTTATTTGTCTCTTTGTTCCGTGTGATTCCTGGGCCCTGTTTTTTTTAATTTCAACAAAAATACTCACTGACCCCGGCAAGCATGTCATGATAGGTGACCAGTTAGAAGTCTCAACACGGCTTGCCAACCAACCTTTTAAGAGTGAATGCGCATGCACGCACGTGCGCAAACACACACACACACAGCGAGAGAAATGTAGCTCTTTTATAAGCTTGTTATTCTATTTCTCATAAGTTTATCCTATTTAATCTGTTTCCCCACACATTGGGTCCCAGTGCCATTGGGAATTGGGCCGAGGGGGTGGGGGTGGAAACCCACTGCCTCCCGAACAAGAATGTCGTAAAAGTGAACTAAGGCTGTTTCCTCCAGAATTGGAGTGCATCTGTCTGAGAGGTGATGAATGATCTGTCTGCACAAAAATAAGCAAGATCTGTACAAATGGATGTGCACATAAAACTTAAGTTCTGGAACAAGATCAAAGTCCAGAAGTAGACAAACAACCAGAACTTTCTTCTAAAGCTGACAGCTGGTGAATGCTTAGAAGAAGCAGGTGTATCTCTTTTAATTTCTGTTTTTTTATCTGTTTTTTATCAAATTAAGTTACTTGATCTGTTTTTGATCTCCCAGGAAGTGAACTCTCAGTTGAATGACGCTGCCCTCAGTGAACAGCAAGCACGGAGACAGTTGAAAGAAGCAGAATCAAAAGTTAGTATTTATTTGTGTTGATAAGTAAGAAGTATACATTTGGAATAATCTAAACCAGTAAGCATTTCATAGTGTGACATTCACGTTTGAGTAGAGTTGATTTGAGTTGAGTCAAGAAATGACATCACAGCACTCGGGGCATTCCCATGCATGCTCCGTTCTGATCAGCAGCCAGTGCAGAGTTCCAATACTGATGGTACTGGTCACAATCTGGTTATATGTCCTTCTTGCCTTTCCTCTGAGTGTAGTGAGCCGGTCAATCCCTCTGGTTACACCCAGGTGCCTTATTCTCTCCAGGCCACAATAATCTTCTTTCTCTACTGACTCCGTTGCTTGTTCCCAAATGACCTTGACCTCATCTGCCTTGTCATGTATCAGTTCACCACCCAGTGGTGCAGATCACTTTTGAAAATAGTCAAGTTTTTGCAATATATGTTTCATCAGCAGATTTATTCAAAAACTAATACAGAATGTGTGAAACTGGCCACATGCCCTGATCAGAAGTATAAAATTAGGGTTGTCCAGGTGCCCTGACCAGAAGTATAGAATTAGGAATGTCCAGTTGCCCTGACCAGAAATATAGAATAAGGGCTGTCTGTGTGCCCTGACCAGAAGTATAGAATTAGGGCTGTCCACTTGCCCTGACCAGAAGTATAGAATTAGGGCTGTCTGTGTGCCCTCACCAGAAGTATAGAATTAGGGCTGTCCACTTGCCTTGATGAGAAGTATAGAATTAGGGCTGTCCACTTGCCCTGATGAGAAGTATAGAATTAGGGCTGTTCACATGTCTTGACCAGAAGAATGAAATTAGGGTTGTCCACATGTCTTGACCAGAAGAATGAAATTAGGGCTGTCCACATGTCTTGACCAGAAGTATAGAATTAAGGCTGTCCACATGTCTTGACCAGAAGAATGAAATTAGGGCTGTCAACATGTCTTGACCAGAAGTATAGAATTAGGGCTGTCCACATGTCTTGACCAGAAGAATGAAATTAGGGCTGTCAACATGTCTTGACCAGAAGTATAGAATTAAGGCTGTCCACATGTCTTGACCAGAAGAGTTACATGCAAAGCTCAGGCTCTGCACAAAGTCACCAAAGTCCAAATGGACGAACGGTCAGGACTTTCCGCTGGAGCTTGCAGCTGGTGAACGTTGAAGAAGAACTTGCCTTGATCAGAAGTTAACATTGCTGTGACCAGAGGTATAGAATGATCCATTTGTTGTTTTTTTTAATCACAAGAAGGGAATAAATGAAAGTGCCCATTTGTTGTGTCCATGCAAGTACAGAATCATAGAGAGGGTTTCACTGTTTCAGATTGAGGTCCTGACAGCAGAAGTGGCCGCTCTAAAAGATTTGGTTCTGACCTCTACACCCAGCAGTCCCAACAAACACCTGCACCCACAAATTGACACCACCTCCAAGAAAGACAAACTAGGCAAGCCATTTTGGAAAACTCATCGACGCTCAACTAGTCACCATCAGTTCACCAAGGAGTCCCGGGAGATGAAAGAGGCAACGGAACAGCACTCTCTTCTAAAGGAGGTAATACTTGTTTCCTCATTCGAGCCATCTACATGCTGCATAGTTAACTACTGCTGGCAGTACCATACCATTCTTTCTTCTTTTGCAGTGGAGCATATGTCCTTCACTAACTTTCCCATGTCCTCCTCATCTCAAACATCATCATCATCAATCAGCAGGTTCTTTACAGAACATTGCTGTTGTCATGGCATACCTGAAAGTTTCTCTTTCTCTAGTCACCTCTGCAGCCCTATGTGCTTTCTTAGCCAGTGCCTTTTTAATGTTCTTTATCTGTCTTCTTGGAGGTTAGCCTCTGGCTCATTTTGAGAAAACTACCCTCCATCGCAGTTTTTTTTATTTCAAGCCACCTTGACATTTAACTTGGCCAAAATTCCTGGGCTTTCAGGACAGGATGCTGTTTATGAGCCAGTGTGTCAGTGTTTTTCTTATTTTCAGTCCATTGTATTTTCTATTTCTGTTGAAAGTGTTCCAGTCTCTTTAAGCGAATGGGTGAGGGTATTTTATTCCTTTGTAGTGCCGTGAACTTTCCAGTTGAATTGGTGTATTGGAATTCTGAATGCTGCCAATGAGGACCAGAGTTAGAGGTCAGTGTTCATTCACTAAGCACCAGTTCATCATAAGCTAAAGCATGCAGTGAAGGAGAGGTTGCATACACAGCAAAGTATCTAGAGTATGATTACACTTTAATCACAAGCACAGGAGTCCAGCTGTTGACAGACTGTTTCCTGAGATTAGAAACTGCCAAGGTTTCCTACAGGAGATACATCACCAAACATCATCTCTGCTAGTGCAGTCTTCTTCCTCTTCTTCTTTGTTCACCAGCTGTAAGCTCTGGCGGAAAGTCCTTATTGTTCCTCTATGTCAACTTTCTTTTTGTACCAGGTCCTGGGTTTGCATGTCATCCGTTTTACTGGCTTATTTATGTGCAATTGGTTGTTCCTTGCCACTCTGGCGCTTCATGCTGAGTGGCAAGCATTGCTTCAGAAGTCCTGGGTAGTTACTGTCCTTTGGATATGCAGGTATGTTGAAAAACAAACAAGCAGACAGATTGGTTGGTTTAGCATCACTTTGTGGTAAATTGGCGTGACAAGTTAGATGTTATCAAGGCTCTCTGGGAGCAAGTGAACAGTTTGGAGGCACAGACAGGTCAGCACTGTCTGAAGAGGTTGGTGAAGTAGGGAATGAGATCTGGCCAACATTCAGCAGTCGGTCGAAAGGCAAGATAGAAACATAGTCACACAGTACGGTCGGAATTTAAATGCATATAGCTGCTGAAGTTGGCAATTTAAGACTTATGGAGTTAAGCTTTGATCCATTCAGTTCTTAACTCAAATGGAAACCTATGCTCTGTTGAGTGTTAAAAGGCAGGGGAAAAAAAGACTTTTCAACCATTTCTGTTCTTGCATTGTTCCCCAGCTGGATACTGTTGTCTTTGATGAGTTTATCAGATGGCGTCTGCAGCCAACAATGGAGTTTAATGGGCAGTTCTTTGCTAGGGTACAGCGTGAAGACATTCAGCCTTGTCTGAGCTTCAGAAATACACAGGTAAGCTAAAGGTTGGCTTCTCTCAGGTATATTGTTAATGTGTGTGTTAATATTCCTTTAGTATATTTAACATAGGCGACCTGGGGTTTAAATCCGAATGGAGCCAGACTTTTTTTTTTTTTCGAAATTGACATTATCCCTTAGGTCAGCCCAACCTTAACGTGGTATCAGGAAAAGTCCTAGTGTGATGTTGACCACATCACCCACTGAGTACTGGTGGATCTATAAAATATAGATCTGGCACTATATGTCAATACACCTAAAGGCATAGAATGGGGTCCCTTTATTTAACATCTATACCCTGCAAGTGTCTGTGGCTTAGGCATTGTAAACGCACTTCGTAATGCCGGAGTGCCGGGTTCGATCCGAGCTGCTTTCGACCACAACAGCCAAACAATACTGGGGTTGGTTCTGCAAGGTTCTGTAAAGGATACACAACTAACTATAACCCTGCAAGTTAATTATAAGATGTGTCATCCATACATTACATGCACTGGCTAAATTTCACCAGTGAGGCCTTCTGCGTATTGCCAAAAGTAGGAGATAACAATAGTTTTAGAAACAATGAGGATGGTGAGTTAGTCAATCTCCAAAGGAAGGGAGAAGTTGGAAGCACACCAAGATTCTCAGCTTTATTTAAGAGCAGATTTTCAATTTGAAAGTGAGAGCTAAGAATTTGACAGTTGAAATGTTGCATTGTTTTATCTAACCTAATAAGCACCAAAGTATTAGTTTTGCTTTGCTAACCTTTGACTGTGAACTATGTTGGTGGTTGGGGGAGGCAGTTTACAGGTCAGTACAAATGTTTCAGATTTGTTTATATACATGAGCTTATTTTTTAGGTAACACTGTACATCAAAATTGTCTCACACAGTGACACCATAGCTATGTGACTACAAGCCATTTTTTCATGATAAACCCCTCCTCCCTTACTATTTTTAGTAAATGCAGTCATGTCCAGCCCTTCTAAACACAGCATCAGAACAAACAGTACCCAAACCGATATATAGGTCGATGATGTAAAGCCGAGGCATCAGCCTTGCAGGGGATCCTTTTGCGCCCTACTAAACACTGCATCAGCACAAATTGTACCCAAGCCAATATATAGGTCGATGATGTAAAGCTGAGACATCAGCCTTACAGGGATTTGAAATGGACAGCAAAGCAGAGCCAAATATTGCCAGTTTTCATCTTATCCTGAGACAAAACTTCTAGAAGCAATGCTACCACCAGTGTAGCTCTTGGAGACACTGGGCCCTGCAAGCCCCTCTACGCAGACATGATGGAGACCCCATGTAGGTTCTGGATTCCTATTTTGGGAGCAAAAAGAATACACCCACTGCACCCTAACAAGTTTGTTGTAAGAGTCGACCTATTAGGGTTGTTTCTTTTTAAGTCAGTGTGCATCTGTCTGGGAGGTGAGGAACCATCAGTCTGCATATAAATAGGTCAGAACTGTAAAATGGTTGTGCACACAAAACTCAAGTTCTGGAGCAAGACCACATCACCCAAGTGCTGATTGATCTATAAAACTAAATTATTTGTACTAATCCAGAAGTGGTTGAACAGCCACAGCTTTTCTCTGGAATTTACAGTCAGTGAACCTGAAAAAAGAATATGATAGGGCACGAAAAAACAGTGTTTGACCAGTTTTATTTCTGCCACCTTCTTTTTATTGTCATTTTATAAATATAACCCATGTTTGTGATTGTCATTTTATAAGTCTGACCCATGTTCGTGATTGTCATTTTATAAGTCTGACCAATGTTTGTGATTGTCATTTTATAAGTCTGACCAATGTTTGTGATTGTCATTTTATAAGTCTGACCCATGTTCGTGATTGTCATTTTATAAGTCTGACCCATGTTGGTGATTGTCATTTTATAGGTATGACCCATGTTTGTGATTGTCATTTTATAGGTATGACCCATGTTTGTGATTGTCATTTTATAGGTATGACCCATGTTTGTGATTGTCATGTTATAAGTCTGACCCATGTTTGTGATTGTCATTTTATAGGTATAGCCCATGTTTGTGATTGTCATTTTATAAGTCTGACCCATGTTTGTGATTGTCATTTTATAAGTCTGACCCATGATCGTAATTGTCATTTTATAAGTCTGACCCATGTTTGTGATTGTTATTTTATAAGTATGACCCATGTTTATTATGACTTTGAATGTATTTTTTATTGAAATGACTAGCTTGCTGACAGACTAGTGGAGAGTGTGAGGACAAACACCTTGTCTATTGAACCTATCCCTGGGGATCAGTCGTTACCGAGGTGATTTTTAAATGTTTTGTTTGATATTTTGTGAAACTTGGAAATGTATTTTTCTTCGAGAAGGCGTTCACATATGTTTAAAGAAAAACCTTGCTTTACTGCCACTGTATCCATGTTATAAGAAGAGGGGAAATGGAACATGTTGTGACCACTGGAAAGATCTGTGGGTTCTGAAGATTCTTGACAGTCTTAATGTGTGGAATGGAGGTGTGTTGGCACACGGACTGATACAAACTGCAGGAGATCACGGATTGTGGAGAGGCATGATCACCCAGGCCAGTCGGCAAGGCACCTGATGATGATGATTTGCCACTTTTAGGCTGGTGTAGGACCGGTTGAGACTGAAGATTTAGGGCCCCGTGGCTAGTGCTTTCATATTGAACTATACAGGTTAGGATTAGAAGAAATCTGTATCATCACTTACTGAGGATTGAAACCCTGGTCTTCTGCATGAAAGTCCAGCCCAGCCTCATGACCACTGGGCCAGCCACTCCTCACATGTTTCCCCTAACAATATTCTGTGCCGTCTCCACAGTGAGGGTTGGCTACTTTGCACCACTGCTGTCTTTGGGAAGGATTGCATGGTGAGGCATCAATCTCTTCCACAGTGGGACTCTTGTACTGATGCTAAAAAACCACAAGAGCAGTTTTGAAATTCTATTCATATGGTTCCCATGTGCAGTGTTAAAGGACTGGTTACATGTAATTGTTGTTGTGGGGTGCTCATATCAGTGTAAACAGTTTTAGAAGAGCTTTGATGTGCATTATTACTGATGAAAGAGCAACTTTTAGTATACAGCTTGAGAACCTTTGTAGGGGCTGTTTTCTGTTACTTATGGGTAGTTTTTAGTCTGAGATAAACTGTGTTTGTGGTCTGAGATAAGCTGTGTTTGTGGTCTGAGATAAACTGTGTTTGTGGTCTGAGATAAACTGTTTGTGGTCTGAGATAAACTGTGTTTGTGGTCTGAGATAAACTTTGTTTGTGGTCTGAGATAAACTGTGTTTGTGGTCTAAGATAAACTGTGTTTGTGGTCTGAGATAAACTGTGTTTGTTGTCTGAAATAAACAATGTTTGTGGTCTGAGATAAACTGTGTTTGTGGTCTGAGATAAACTGTGTTTGTGGTCTGAGATAAACTGTGTTTGTGGTCTGAGATAAACTGTGTTTGTGGTCTGAGATAAGCTGTGTTTGTGGTCTGAGATAAGCTGTGTTTGTGGTCTGAGATAAGCTGTGTTTGTGGTCTGAGATAAACTGTGTTTGTGCTCTGAGATAAACTGTGTTTGTGGTCTGAGATAAACTGTGTTTGTGGTCTGGGATAAACTTTGTTTGTGGTCTGAGATAAACTGTGTTTGTGGTCTAAGATAAACTGTGTTTATGGTCTAAGATAAACAATGTTTGTGGTCTGAGATAAACTGTGTTTGTGGTCTGAGATAAAGTGTTTGTGGTCTGAGATAAACTGTGTTTGTGGTCTGAGATAAACTGTGTTTGTGGTCTGAGATAAGCTGTGTTTGTGGTCTGAGATAAGCTGTGTTTGTGGTCTGAGATAAGCTGTGTTTGTGGTCTGAGATAAACTGTGTTTGTGATCTGAGATAAACTGTGTTTGTGGTCTGAGATAAACTGTGTTTGTGGTCTAAGATAAACTGTGTTTGTGGTCTGAGATAAACTGTGTTTGTTGTCTGAGATAAACTGTTTGTGGTCTGAGATAAACTGTGTTTGTGGTCTGAGGTAAACTGTGTTTGTGGTCTGAGATAAACTGTGTGTGTGGTCTGAGATAAACTGTGTTTGTGGTCTGAGATAAACTATGTTTGTGGTTTCTTGCATCTTTGAAATTTTTCTGACCAGCAGCTCAGAAAGAGTTAATGTGATCACTTCAGGACTTAATGTGTCTGCCATTGTACTGTCTACCTCCAACACTGCCCCAGCACACAACAGCTTCAACAAGAAATTGAGTAAATGAAAATGTAACATTTTATTATATGCAAGCATAGATGACTGATATTTGTTGGAGGGAAATTGAATGAAATAAATATGTCTGTGCATTCAGAAAGGGGGGGTGGGGCAGATAAATCAACTGCGGCCCCACCCCCTCTTAACAAGCATTGTCATAAAAGGCAGTTAATTAGAGGTTTTTCTTTCTAGGAGTGTATTTGCCTGAGAGGTGAGGAACCAGCAGTCTGCATATAAATAAGCAAGATTTGTAAAACAAATGTGCACACAAAACTCAAGTTCTGGAACAAGACCAGAGTTCAGAAATGGACAAACAATGAGGACTTTCCACAGGAGTTTACAGTCTGGGACTTTCTTGATGGTGACCACATCACCCACTGAGTGCCAGTTGGTCTATAAAATGAGGGTCTTGCCCTATGGGCCCGTTACGCTTGAAGATGTGTAAAAGGGTCCTTTACATTTTACTTTACAGCCAGCAAATGCACAGAAGAAGAATGAAATGAAGAATGTTAAACATTGTTTGTCCCTGGTATGTTTCAGAAAATGCTGTCTGAGAGACTGTTTAATATTATTTGTCCCTGGTTTGTTTCAGGAAATGTTGTCTGTCTGAGTGACTGTTTAATATTGTTTGTCCATGGTATGTTTCAGGAAATGCTGTCTGTCTGAGAGCCATAAGCTGTGTAATTATAAAATCAAATTTGAGGGGGATGACGAATGGTACTACATCTCCCAGATGTCACGAAACAGGGTCAGTACATTTTCTTGTAATTATTAGGCTCATTCGCTTGTAACAGGTGAATTGGTTTGGCCATATAACGCGGATGTCAGCAGACAGTGAGTATATCACGGTAAGCAATGGTCACAGACCAGGCAGGAAGCGAAGTAAGTGCCAACCATGCAAGCGATGGACAGAGGGAATAACAGAGTCTCTGGGAATCCCCATTTCCGAAGTGCACAAATTGGTACTTTCCCCTAAATTATACTTGACCTCAACACCGCAAAGTACAAGAAGATCAAGATAAGATGAGATTCACTTGTATATGACTGGTTGTTGTTTATTGATATACAAAAGACACGCAGTGTGTAGGCATGATGCAACAGCTGATTCACTTAGGCTTTTCAGTAAAGAAATCTGTATTGCAGTGGATTCCAGGTCACTGTGGCTTGGAAGACAATCAAATAGCAGACAGATTGGCCAGAAGTGGCAGTGTCATGGTGGAACCAAATATTGACTTAATCCACCAAGAGATAAAAACGTTAATACAATCTAGTATCAAAGAAAGGTAGCTAGATATACAGGCACCAAATTGTTTCCCCAGAGACTCACTTGATTCCCTCTTCTAGAGAGGAACAGGATGTAATATTCAGAATAAGAACAGGGCACAACAGACATTCACCAACATGTGTTAAAGTTTTTCATTCTAGAAAACACAGAGACATGTCCCTGCTACAAGGCACCAGGAATAGCTGAGCGTGTGCTCCAGCATCGTCAACTGTATGCTGGTAACAGAGACGCAGTTTGTGGCCTGTTCCACCCACAATAAAGACAAAGCTGTATGCTACATGGGGAGATGGACTGCAGAATAGCTTTCATCAAGGCATATAACTTTTCTAACTGAATTATCGAAGAAGATAATGACCAGTTGCCTCGCTTGTATCGTAAAAATCAAACAAAAATTCCAAGCTTAGTCCTTTTTTAGACGCCTGAAGGCCTGCTTTATCAAGGATGGTTCCTTTGCTATATTATTTAGTTCTGTTCCTTTGTGTTGTGCAATTAAACCTAAGATTGTTCCTTTGTTGCCTAAATTCGACGCAGGTTTTAAGGGTCCTGGTTCCTGGCTTTAGCTGGTTGTCCGCTAGCCGTTACACTGATCATCTGTGCGACCACCGACCGAGGCAGTCCCCAGTCAGACCACCACGAAGTAAACAGTCCTGCAGACTGAGCGTACAAAACAAGGCCCCATTCAGGACGACTGTCACAATCTACTTGTTGTGCGCAGCGTTTTTTTTAAATTTAAAAAAAATATATAACTAGAGGAGATAACATAGATTTGCCAAAAAAAATTAGAACGCCCGAAGGTGCCAAGAGTTTTTATAGGTAGGTCGGAAATTGGAGAGAGACAGATAGCTTGCTAGGTTGAGAAAGAGGTCCCTTGTGCTTTGAGCTTCTGGTGGGAGGAGGCTCTACGTAATGCCTGCCCTTCGTGCATTTTGGTCCTGTTTTTCTCTGTATCTTTTATTATCTGTTTCTGATGCTATCTTTCTGACTCTCATTCTCTGTGCCTGCATCTCTCTCTCTCTCTCTCTCTCTCTCTCAGGCTAGGTTGTTTTTGTCTCTCTCAAGCTGTCTCCAAACCAGTACACTACTAGTTCCATGGGTTCAACTCCGCACCAAGGAAGATTTGTTCCACATTTGATCTTGATTCACAGGTTGACCCAGCCTACATTGCGTACCAGGTAATGTCCAGGGATGTAAAGGCGACTGGTTTGGTGTTGACCACATCACCAAAGTGCTGATTGATCTATAAAACTAAATTATTTGAACTAAATGCTTGAAACACTGATTGTGGAGGAAAAAGTCCTTGACTTACCATATTTTTCTGTGTGTAAGACAGTACGTCTTCCCACATTTTTTAAGTTTAAAATTGGGGGTCCTCTTTTATGTAGAATGTGTTTAAAATATTTATTTCTTAATTTTGGGCTTAAAAAATCAGTTGGCTGGTTCACCTAATGACAGTAGGGGAACACACCTGTGTAATGTGTTTAACATTTTTATTTTGTAATTTAAGACTAAAACAATAAGGGCTGTTTTATAGCTGTGGGTGCCTTATACATGGATAAATGTGGTACTTTTGTGACTGTCAGTAACATTGTTCATATTCTTTAGATAACTGCAGTGTGTGACTTCTACGCCTACCTGCGCTACATCGTTCAAGGACTGGTCAAATGCTCCGGTAAGATATTGTCATATCATCCCCTTTATATTCATTTGAAGTTGGAGTGTCTCTGCCTTAGAGGTGAGGAGCCAACAGTCTGCATACAGATAAGAGAGATCTGTAAATAAGGATGTACATGCAAAACTTCAGTTCTGAAATAAAGCCAAAGTCCAGGAGTGGACCCAGCCAGCCTTCCTAGATATGACACTCAAAAATCTTTGTCTAGATATGCCACCCATTTATCTTTGTCTGGGAATGCCACCTATTTATATCTTTGTCTAGATATGATATTGTTGTATTTTTGTGATAGAAATGACACTCATATATCTTTCTGACAGATATGATACTCTTGTAGCTTTGTGACAGATATGATACTCTTGTAACTTTGTGACAGATATGATACTCTTGTAACTTTGTGACAGATATGATACTCTTGTAACTTTGTGACAGATATGATACTTGTATATCTTTGTGACAGATATGATACTCTTGAAACTTTGTGACAGATGTGATACTCTTGTAACTTTGTGACAGATATGATACTCTTATATCTTTGTGACAGATATGATACTCTTATATCTTTTTGACAGATATGATACTCTTGTAACTTTGTGACAGATATGATACTCTTGTAACTTTGTGACAGATATGATACTCTTGTATCTTTGTGACAGATATGATACTCTTGTAACTCTGTGACAGATATGATACTCTTGTAACTTTGTGACAGATATGACTTGTAACTTTGTGGCAGATATGATACTCTTGTAACTTTGTGACATATATGATGATACTCTTGTAACTTTGTGACAGATATGATACTCTTGTAACTTTGTGACTGATATGATACTCTTGTAACTTTGTGACAGATATGATACTCTTGTAACTTTGTGACAGATATGATACTCTTGTAACTTTGTGACAGATATGATACTCTTGTAACTTTGTGACAGATATGATATTCTTGTAACTTTGTGACTGATATGATAATATTCAGTCTTCTCCCACAGATAAAGATATATTTGCTGAGCTGGTGAGGTTACGCAATCAGATGACACAGGCCAGACTGGGCCTTGTATAAACAACTTGCAGACCTGCTCAGTGTGTCCAGATTGACAACACTTTGTGCATAATCTGACCGCCCATTCTGTATGGCTGGACGTAAAAATAGGATGTGTAATCTGAGTTTTCACTGTTTGTTGTGAGAGTGCATGATCTAACAGTCCGCACTGGGCGGTTGTATATTGTTATGTGAAACATAACCTGAGTCTGCATTCTTAGTTATTCTGGAAATGATCTGGCATTGACAGTGCTGGCATTAAGAGTTTCTTGGGCATGGCGTTTACTTAAAAAATATGGCAGACATTGGAGCAGTTTATGTTGTTGATTTTCTTCAGCATGTACTATAGTTGTGAGTAAAAATGTTAGTGAAAAGCATTTGAATTATTTTTTAAAATTTTTTCACTCATTCATTCAAAAGTGTTCCTTTTCTACTATTGGCATAATTTATGTAAATTACAATGAAGACTAGTGGAGTTAACATGTGTAATTTTAATTAATGAGAGTTACTTCCCTTGTCTGTAATTGAATATGTTTTTGTTACACTATAAATTATATGTAATTTCTCTGTGTCGATTTACTTTGATGATTACCTTTAAGTATTCATACTTTTGAAATTGTTTTGAGGTTTTATTGTTGGTATTTGATAACACAGTTTTTAAATGCATATCAGACCATAAGTTTAAGAAGGAAGAGTGACAATATCTGCATATTCTTTTTTTCTTTCAAATATCTAACCTTCGTCCCCATGTGGGATGCAATTTTTAGCTATTTTGAGCCCCACCCTGGCTTTTGCCGGGGGCCCTAAATATGGTCAGCCCTTAAATATGGCCTAGCCACTGAACAGGGTTTCCAGGACCTCTCCACTGGTGATCTTTATCACCAGTGGTGGCACTTTGGGTCACAGGGTGTTTATAGCTTGTGTGATGTCCTGGTGGGGTACAATTTACCTACCTACCTACCTTTCAAATATATGACTGTTGTAAATCAGGGATAATATTTAGGTGATTTTTCTCGTGGTGCACAACAGTGAGCTGTACCGGCACCTATTTTAGAGTATAACTTTTTCAGCGCTTCTGTACTAGACACTTTATAATAAATACCGGACTATAATTTTTTGACGCTTCTGTAATAGACACTTTATAATAAATACTGGCACCTTTTCTTTAATACTTTGTGGTAACTACTGGCACCTTTTTTTTTTTAAAGCCCTGATTATATTGTCATGCATGTCCTATATACTATCAGGCTAGGTGGTATGTAGGCCGGTGTTGAAGTAGCTTTTGTCTCCTCCGTCCCCTGTTCTCAGTAGCTCTCTGCATGGCTGAACACCCAGAATGTTCTTGTGTCTTTGAGGTATGTAATTTTGTCCCTCTCTCCTCTCTATTTTTTTTTAATCATCCTCTTCATCCTTCCTCTTGGAGTTTGCACTTCATTGTTGTCAGTTACTCTTTTAGTACCTAGAGAATTTATTAAAGATGTCTCTGGCTTTTGTAACCACAGTGAAAGAGCATGGGTTAGTAACTTCCAAAGAGGCAGCATTTACAATGCTGAATGTTACAATATCTGGCCAGGTTTCTATGGCATCCTGAGTCAAAATTTAAACCATACGATAACACACTATGCATCTATGGAGACAGAAAGAATTAATAGACCTCCATGTTTTCAGTGTGATCAAACCAAGACAATCTGGCCATTTGTATACTTGCTGCCTGGCTCATACAGTATTGTTTATGTGTTCTGGCTGTCTATGTCTTTATCATCATCATCATTAGTAAGTGCCTTGTCAACTAGCACAGGCGACTGCTTCTCCATATTCCTTGTTCTCTGATGCTACATCTGTTAGTAAAGGACCCTTTTCCCCACCTTTGGGCATATAGGGCTAGATCTATATTGTATAGACCAGTTGGCACTCAATGGGTGATGTGGTCAAGATCACGCTAGCTGCCTTTACCTCCTAGGACTTTACCTGGTACCCATTTAAGGCTAGGTCGTCCTGGGAGCCAAGGTCATCTTGGCAAGGGGAGGGGGGGGGGGGGCAAGTCTGCTCCATCAGGACCTGAACCTATGACCTTCAGTTCTGCAGGCGAACATCTAGCCGCTACACCAAGACGGCTGTTTATGCACATAATGAAACTGAAATTGAAATCATTGTGCATGTACAGATATTTTCTGTGACTAAGGTTGTGTTTATTGTTGCTTTGTAGATATGTATGCAACAGTCTCATTATTGCCTTACACATGGGGCTCTAGAAACACACAAGTGTGTGGGTTTTTGTGTGGAGATATTAAAACCAGAATTTACGTTTTTTGTTGTTGAAAATTTAAGCCACATGCCAGCCTTCACAAAAACTGATAACCAAAACATTTTGTTGGAATTGCGTCCACCATTCTGTCTTTTTTTTTCCTTGCTCTCTTGAAAGAGCAGTTTAAACATTGTGGTTTACAGCTAGGCTGTGATATCTGTATCTTTTGGTCCAGCACAGCTTATGGAAGCAGATTTTTTTATTAATCACCTTTTAGGACATGCTTGTTGAGGAGCAGTGGGTCTGTTCCTCCCCTCTTCCCCTTCCTGTCCCAGAATAGTGTCTCAAAACCCAGAAGGAAAAACCTGTTTGTATTGTGTGGATTCCCAGGGCCTCACTGTGGGGGAAACAAGAATAGACCCACTGCCTCCCCAACAAACATGTCCTAGTAGTCAACTAAATGGAGGCATTCTTTGAAGTCGTAGTGCATCTGCTTGAGAGCCAAGGAACCAACAGTTTGCATACAAATAAGCCAGGTCTGTGAAACGGTTGTGCAATCAACACTCAAGTTCTGAATCAAGACTAAAGTCTGGAGGTGGATGAACAACCAGAACTTTCCGTGGGAGTTTAAAGCTGATGAATGCGAAGAAGAAGAGTAAACTGAAAATGACAAGTAATTGTCTTTTCAATATCATATTGCAGTGATATTATTAAGTAATTTTCAGCAGAACATTGATAAGCAAAGTATTAACTATTTACTTTGTTTAAAATTCGTCGTAATTATGAAACATTTCGCCATCACTTGTGGATGAAAGTGGTAAAACCACTTCAGCCTTTTTGGTTGTCACATGCATATTACATTTACTATTATGTCTTTCCAGTTTCACGTGTGGGGCAATTCTGCCTCCAGATTTTTAACTCAAAATTCTGAGTTTAGCCTATACCTGAAGCATTTTATACCCACCATAAAAGTCTACCCCTAGTTTTGGAAAGACTTTTTAGGCTTGGAAACTCGACTTAAATGGTGCAGATTTGCAGTATAATTGTGGGTCAGTGCATTGCATAATCCACACCATATGTGTCTTTCATTTGTGTTGTTATCAATTATGTGGTCTAGACTCAGGGCAACCTCAAGTGTTGTCTCTTTTGGGCATTTATAACATTTCTGTTTCTTACTTTTGTAGTGGTCAGTAGAATTCCTAGTCCGCTACATTTCAGGGTTGAGTGGTACTTCTCTGAAGCAAGTTAGAGAATTTAAATATCAAGGAAGTATATTCTTGGAGGATGGGAGATCGGGAAAAAGAAACAAGATGCCAACTAACCAGTGCATTTATATACCAACTGACACCGTTATTAAGACATCAAAAGATCAGTATTATCGCCAAGAAACAGATTATAAACAACAGATTCATACCAATGCTGTGCTACCAGTGCCAGACTTGGACATTATTAGAGGCTAATCTACTTAAAATTAACATCTGTGAAATTAGATTCTTGAGGAAAGCTACCATCTTAACCATCTGAGACAAAGTTAGAAATTATATCAAAAAGACTGTAGGAACTTCACCATGCACCAGATTCACTGAGAAACAGAAGATCAAATGGTTTGGTCATCTAGTGAGAATGCAGCCAGAACAACTACCAACACAGGCACAGGTCTGATGTGAAAGCAAACGTTCACCATAGGAGATGTATTGATGATGTTATAGAGCTTTTACATTGACATGGAATGACAATATCCTATCAGTTAGTGGATTGCAAATCTTTCTTCTCCACTATGGCAAAAATGGAAATTGATGATGACTTTTATAGCTTGCCCATCTGTCACATTTAGGGCATGTGCATATTTTTCATGACTAAGAAGACAGTGCGGCGTCCGATGCTTAGGCGCTGCGAGTCCGACTGGTAATATCAGCGAACCATGTTCGAAACCCACTGCTGGCTGGGTAGAATTTTAACATGGTACGGGATGTCGCAGATTGAACCAGCCTAAAATGGGTACCAGGATGGCTGTCCTGGGGAAGTAAAGACGGCCGGCGTAATGCTGACCACATCACCTACCTAGTGCCGATTGGTCTGTTAAAATAGGGGTGCTCTTCCCATGTGCCCGATGCGCCTAAAGGCTTGAAAAGGGATCTTTACTGGGTTTTTTTTCTTAGGGGGGGGGGGGGTGGAGAAAGAAGACAGTGGATAGATAATACACAGACAAACCTACAAACATGTGGAGTGCCCAGCTGAGTAGAGAAGGCCAGTCACAGAGGCATGGGGATGGCTGATATCTGCAGCTGTGAGCCTCCAGGAGGAGAAGATGAAACACAGACTGTATACAGTTGCAAACTCTTAACTTAAAGGAAACTTGCTGCTGACATTCAGAGCAACCACAACTCTTGTATAAACAGCAAATGCAGCCATGTTCACCATACATGTAGCTGATATACCAGTCTGTTTAATAGCTTGCCCATCTCTGTACACTCCCAGTACTTACAGTGTAAACTGGCATTAACACAATCTGAAAGACGGGGAGAGAGTTGCGGACAGAAATTATAGAAGAGAATCATGGCTATTAAAAGAAAACACTCTTAAAAACCATACTTGAGGAAAGATTACAAGGCAAGAGATTAAGAAGTAGGTAATGATACAGATGGGAGGACAGCATCAAGAGGGATAAACAGGAGTCTGAGAGAGTGTACAACCGAAACAAGAGACAGTGTTATGGAGATGGCACATGACTGATTGAACTAACAGTCTATGCTGCTGTGCAGAGTAGAGTATTTTCTTGATGTGCTCAACTGGTAAAGCAGCCCCCAGCGTTCTTCATGCTGTGCAACAACTTCTGCTCCCAGTGTTCTTCATGCTGTGCAACTTCCGTAAGACTACTAAACTTAACTGTAATGTATTTAGCATTGAGATTTTGTTCCGCGATTTTTTTTTTGGGGGGGGGGGGGGGGGGCATCATTTCTCTGTCATGTGAACCTCTCTAGTCCCAACTGTGTTTGTCGTTTAATGACACGAATGCTCTTTGCTTGCTGTAAATATATATTCAGTTCTGTGGAGCCATGGAGATAAAGTGTTTGGTGCTCTCACATACCAAGACAGTGATATGATTCTCTGAAATTTAATTGCGATATAGAAACCAGATTTCATCAAGAGAATTATGAAATCTCATAAAGAATAGATTTCAGCAGGAGAATTATGAAAGCTCAAAAAGAATAGATTTCAGCAGAATTCTGAAATCTCATCATAAATTATAGATTTCTGCAGGAGAATTCTTCTGCTGAAATCTCACCATAAAGAATAGATTTCGGCAGAAGAATTCTAAAAAACTCTTCATAAAGAATAGATTTCAGCAGAATTCTGAATCTCATCATAAAGAATAGATTTCAGCATGAGAATTCTGAAATCTCGTCTTAAAGAATAGATTTTAGCAGGAGAATTCTGAAATCTCATCACACAAAAACAGATTTCCACTTAAGAATTCTGAAATCTCATCATAAAGAATAGATTTCAGCAGAATTCTTAAATCTGGTCAAAAAGACCATCTTCTTCTTTACGATCCTGCATTTGTGATCTGAAAGACACAGCTGTGAAACGAACGCATGATCTTCACAGCGTGAGGCAAATGTCTTGACCACTTTGCTGTGAAGCTGTTTGTACTGAACACATTGTTGACTGTTACTACTTCACACCTATGCAAAACTTTCGTACAGGTTAAATAAATATTACCACTTGTGGTTATGAACTACCACCTTATTTCATGCCTTAGCATTGACACAATCAGATCCTTCTGGAGTTTAGCTGTTCCACTATTTTTGATAAAACAGTTTTCTTATCTGTTTATATTATGTCAGATTGTTGCCTTCTCTACATCTTTCTTGTACTTGGGCATTCTGGTTGTTTGTGTGTTTGATGTCCGACCAACTTTTGCATCTTGATTGTAGTTAGTTATGACTTGGGGGTTGCCTGTGAGAACGCAAGGAATCATAGAAATAAACAAATGTGCAAGATCAGTTTTACATGAAAACAACTCCCTCCCCTCTTCCACATCTTTGTTATTTTGCTCTCTTGTTATTACGATGTGTCTCTGAGTTTTCATGCCATGTCTCCAAGTTTACTAAACTGGAATGTTCCGGCAGCTTCTGCTGCATGCTTTGTTTCAGAGCTATTGGTGTTACCGTTCCTTTGGAGTAAACAGAGCAGGCCAAGAGAGAGAGAGATATTATGCTGAATGGACAATGCATGGTCTCTATAAAACTGCCCACACAAACTTTGTTTAAGTAACATGTAGGTGAGTCTTAACAGTCACAGTCAGCATCCGTGAGCTGTGTTTCCTGTACCTTCCCATAACACATGTTAACACCATCGTCTGACCAGACAGAAACGTGCCAGCCGGTCAGGTTACCTTGAAAGCTTCACTTCACATTCCACTCGAGAAGCCAACTTGTTCAGGTTCCAGTTTATTCAGGCTTCTGTCGGATTTTTTGTGTGGAGCAGTGGCAGCATAATGGCTAAACGCTCGCCTGTCGGCCTGAAGGTCATTGGTTCAAATGCTCATCATCATGTGCAATATTGATAAGCATAGGCTGTAATGTTTTGCCATTGAACATGATCACCAGAATCCCGGATCTGTTCAGGCCCTCCAGGTGTTTAACTCTTTGCTTTCCTCTCGCTCTTTCCATCAGTCTTGTTAGTTCTCATAACCATTCCTTGTCATAATATGTGCACACAGATATTTACTGTCTACGTTTCAATTGTTCTAATGAATTTACAATTTTTTTCCTCTGGCATTTCAAAATTGAGCTTGGCTCAAAGGTCGATCGAGCCTAAGTGGGTACCAGGTAATGTCCTGGGGAGTAAAGGCGGCCGGCATGATACTGACCACATCAGCCACCAAGTGCTAATTGGTCTGTAAAAATATGACTAGTATCATGTGTCTAATAGCCCAATAGCATCAAACTGGTCCTTTACTTACTGTTAGTTAGTCTTTACTCTTGAGCCTAGAGCGGCGCATAGGGCAGAGGTCATAGCTCTCTGTGTCTGTCGATTCGTTTGTGTTAGGTCTTGGATGTTTGTTAGGCCCATGGTTGAGCCTTCCCTGATGACGGCTCTACGTAGTCTGTCTTGGTCTTCCCAGTTTTCTGTCCCCCTCCGGTGTCCATATGAGGGAGTCTTTGTCTTATCCCTTCTGAGTGCATGGCCCCTGTTGTTACTTACTGTACTTTTACTATTGTCTTTTATTCCAAGGGCCAACCTGGAACTTCATTCAGTTTCCTGCATTCAGTTTCCCCCCTTTATTTTGGCATCTAATCATGTTTTTTTATGTATTTTACTGTCATTTTTCTATTATCATTTTTGTTTTCATTTACTGATGATGGCTTGTTGCCACATCTTCCATTCTTCTGCATTCATGAGCGGTTGGTATGTTGTGTTGTGGTTTACAGCTAGGCTAGGATATCCACCCACTATATCCGATTTCAAAAACCGTAATGTCACCTTTTATTACACGCTTGTTAGGGCACAGGGGATGTTACCCACCCCCCCCCCCCCCAAACCCCATACAGAGCTGTTGTTACAACCCCCCCCCCCCAAACCCCATACAGGGCTGTTGTGTGTTTGAATTCATGTAAAACTGAGCTTTTATATTCGTGTGTCCTCTTCCTATTATCCATGTTAAAAAGGTAACTAACTATATGATATACAATAGAGAGCCAGGAATGAAAGATACTTGTCCTAAAGGCAAGTTTTATGCTGTAAGTGGTTTGGTTTTTGTTACAGTTCTCAATTTTATGGTGTGGTTGTATGCGAATGACTGCACTTAAAATGCTCAACAGGTGGCCAGTAAGCATTTACATCTTTGCAATTATGTTTGTATGTAGTATGCAATTTCATATGGTGTTTCCTGTGAGAAAACCTTTGTTAGACCAGATTTTCAATGAGGACAGTACCATTATCTACATTTTTGTGCTGCAAGAGTGATGATCTAACACAATTAGTCGACTCTTCCCTTCTCCCTCTCTCTGTGTGTGGGTACGTGTTAGTGAGTGTGTGTCACAGAGACAGAGAAGATGAAGATAAAAGAGAACGCATATCTCATAATATGTATCAGTCTAAAAATATATATATATATATATAATATATATATATATATATATATATATATATATATATATATATATATATATATATATATATATATATATATATATATATATATATATATATATATATATATAAGACTTTATTGACTTGTTGGTTGAAAGACTTATGAGTTGGTTGAAAGACATGAGTTGTTGGTTGAAAGACATGAGTTGTTGGTTGAAAGACATGAGTTGTTGGTTGAAAGACATGAGTTGTTGGTTGAAAGACATGAGTTGTTGGTTGAAAGACATGAGTTGTTGGTTGAAAGACATGAGTTGTTGGTTGAAAGACATGAGTTGTTGGTTGAAAGACATGAGTTGTTGGTTGAAAGACATGAGTTGTTGGTTGAAAGACATGAGTTGGTTGTTGGTTGAAAGACATGAGTTGGTTGTTGGTTGAAAGACATGAGTTGGTTGTTGGTTGAAAGACATGAGTTGGTTGTTGGTTGAAAGACATGAGTTGGTTGTTGGTTGAAAGACATGAGTTGTTTGTTGGTTGAAAGACTTATGAGTTGTTTGTTGGTTGAAAGACTTATGAGTTGTTTGTTGGTTGAAAGACTTATGAGTTGTTTGTTGGTTGAAAGACTTATGAGTTGTTGGTTGAAAGACTTATGAGTTGTTGGTTGAAAGACTTATGAGTTGTTGGTTGAAAGACTTATGAGTTGTTGGTTGAAAGACTTATGAGTTGTTGGTTGAAAGACTTATGAGTTGTTGGTTGAAAGACTTATGAGTTGTTGTTGGTTGAAAGACTTATGAGTTGTTGGTTGAAAGACTTATGAGTTGTTGGTTGAAAGACTTATGAGTTGTTGGTTGAAAGACTTATGAGTTGTTGGTTGAAAGACTTATGAGTTGTTGGTTGAAAGACATGAGTTGTTGGTTGAAAGACTTATGAGTTGTTGGTTGAAAGACATGAGTTGTTGGTTGACTGACTTTACAAATTGATGGTTAAATGTCTTTGCAAGTTGCAGGTGACACATTCAATGATATTATTATTGTTTTCAAATGTTTGGAACGTACAAAATAAATTATTTTGATTACCTCTTCTGGGTTGTTTTGGCTTTTGCTGTCTTCTTTAGTCTAACAGACCTGGGTTGGCCAAGTATGGTCCCCACCAGCCAGCTTGACATCAACACAAACGGCAAGTGAACAGTGCAGCTAGAGAGCCTTTATCAGCACATTACAAGAATGAACAATGTTACCAACAAAAGTACATAAATCACTTAACTAAAGTGTCTCCAAGAGAAATCTACGTGTCTGTCTGCCCAGTAGAAGCTCTGGCACGTGTGTGAACACAGGAAATAAACACTTATTGGTCTACATATAGTGTTAAAAAAAAGAAACCAATCGGGCGTTTTTATTAGTTTGTAAATAAAAAACCCTACTCGGGTATGTGAAAAGCAGACTTAAATGTTGTTTACAGTGTCCAGTGGACATGTGGGCGTGAATTGCGTGGGTTTTTGTAATCACTACAACGCAGTAGTCAAATGTGTGAGCCATACTTGTTAGCATAGCTCACGATGTGCGCACGAGAAAGCAACACAATTTGCGGTGAACACTATTCACTGCCAACGCAATTGAAACCCTATAAAAGAATAACGCTACACAAAAACGATCAGTTCATTTTCAAGCAGTCATGAATGGTGCCTCTATCGATAAATTTAAGGAATGTTGTTATTTGCCAATTGCAGGCAGGAGAAAGTCAAAGTCAGGTTGCCAGGTATCTAAAAGTGCATCAGTCGACTTTGGCACCAGTTCAGTTGAAGACTGACATCGCAGTGGACGACCCAGAGTGACAACAGCAGTGGAGAATCCCTTTATTCGGCTTCGTCACCTCAGAGAAGGTTTACAACAGCTTTTGCCTGATCAAACTGTTAGGAACAGACTGTAAGATGTTGGTCTTTGGGCTCGACGACCACACAGAGGACCTGTCCTTACGTGTCGCCACCGCCAAAATCGACTTCTTTGGGCCAACCAACATCGTCCTTGGGCAAGAGACAATTAGTGGAGACGTGTCTGGTTTAGTGACGAATCTTTTCTTTTGTTGCAGCATCGTGATAGACGGTGTATGGTTTACCGTAGACAAAATGAAGGTTCAGCCCCAAATTGTGTTGATGAAGCTCTGCTGCACGGTGGTGGAGGTGTAATGGTATGGAGAATGATCAGTTACAAGGGAAGAAGTCAATTGGTGCACATTGAAGGAAGCTTGAATGCGCAACGATACGTCCATGAAATTCTTCGACCACATGTCCTTCCATTTTGGGATGCCAACAGATATCTTTTTCAACAGGACGACACCAGACCCCATTCTGCATAGTTGACCACTCAGTTCCTGACTGCCAATAACATGTAAACCCTTCCCTGGCCATCCCTGTCTGCAGACATGAGTCAGATTGAGCACCTGTGGGATGTGCCGCACAGACGTGTTTGTCGCCGAAATGTTGCTCCAGCCAATGGTCCTGATCTGTTTCAGGCACTGCAGGAAGAGTGGGCAGCCATCCCACAGGCCCACATCAGACATCTGATCGCATCCATGTCCAGGAGATGCCAGTCATCGATCCACGCAAGAAGAGACCTTACACCATACTAACGGGAAAGGCCTACGCTTAAAAACTATCTCGACCCAGATGCAAAAAAAGGTGTCAATTGATTGGTGGAACCCTAAGGTATTCTTGTGTGAAATTTGAGTAATTTCACTTACTGCATTATGAAGATGCAGAATGTCAAAATTGTGAGTAGGTTTGTTCCTTTCAGTAACTATAGGATTCTTTTTTTGAACAGTATAAAAATTTTTTTTAAAGCCTATCACTACTAATGATGAGAGTGGCATCTTATTTTGTTTCCTAACTTTTAAATATTACCAGTGGAACAAATCAATCAAATATCTTTAAATGTTCCTTGTAGGAGCAGTTATCTTCTTCTTTAACCGTTCTGTTGGAAAACCTTATAACAGAAGGCCATAAGCCTTGCTGAGAGAGCTACTGTCGTGCAGTCAAAATCTTCCAGTGTGCTATACACATTTGTTTTGATTGAGGTTGGCACAGGCCTGATGGCTTCCCAATTAACAGCATATAGTTAGTGTTGGGGTACACGCTTACCTGTTAGCAGCATACAGTTTGCAGTACCAGCTCAGCATTCTTTGGTGCCCAGTTGCAAGAATTCATCTGATTTCTATTTTAGCAAAGTAGTTGAATCTATTCCCCCCCCCCCCCCCCCCCCTATCTAGCCTCAAAACCAGCATAGGGAAAGCATACGGTAACAAACAGTTAACAACTGAAGTGAAAGTCTACACAGAAACAAAGCACAAACATGCTGATGGATAATCAAACAGCAGGTGCCACTCATAGATAGTCTTTTATAGTAAGCAAGGTTAAGCTTTCCTTAGAAATATCAAAATATGGATTTAAGTGCGAAAACGAAACAAAAATCACAGAATATTGCACTTCTTACACTGAACAATTGACCAAACAAAAAATAGCAATACATAAGCATCACTAACTTCATGATTATCCTACTGTGCCCTTATAGGGCATTAAGGTTCAGTCTATTCTGATCTACTCTGTGAAATCCAATCAATATATCTGAACATTCAGTAGATTATTTCTTCTACTTTATCTCCCCATGGCATAGACCCTCAGCTAACCAATAACAAGCCCTCCTGACCTTTGCTCTTCTTCCTCTGCCCTTTAACCTCTAATGGAGCATATGACCCTTATCCTACTCTCTGCTTTAGCAGGCAGCTCACTAAATATTCTCCACATCTTTTTTTTCCCCCACTCTCTAGCTCCTTTCTTGGGTGTGTGCATTTGTTTAAACCAGACTGTTTTCTATGCATCTGTGAGTTCTAGTACAAGGAAATTCCAGCTATATTCTTCTTCTCTTTTACCGCTGGCTGCAAACTCCAAAGGTTCTGGTTGTTCATCCACTTCTGGGCTTAAGTCTTGTTCCAAAACTTAAACTTTATAAGCAAATCTGATTTTACAGATCTGGCTTATCTGTATGCAGACTCTTGGTTCTTTGCCTCCTAGGCAGATGTATTCGAACTTTGAAGAGAACCCCACCTAATGACTCGACTTCTACGACATGCTTGTTACGTGCGGTGGGCGTATTCTTGTTTTCCCCATAGTAGGGCCCTAAAACGCACATGGGGTTCTAGCTCTATTGTTCTTTGGTTCTTCACCTCTTGACTCATGCTACAAGCTACACCGCGCCTTACATTGCCCTGACCAGTCTCCCCCAATGAGGCAAACGCCCTAAATCCACTCATGCGAAGATATTCTTATCTTTGGCATCTTCTGCAGCTGACTCCATGTCCCCTTTCTTATTATTTAAGCCCTGAGGCTTGCCTAGTGCCAGCCTGGCTACTGTATTAGAATGTAACCAGGTCATAAGCTTCAACAGGATATACAAACTGGCCTGGATTGGTCATGTTTCTGTCACTTCTTTTAGCTATTTCCCTGCCACGTGTGGGTTCTGGGGCCCCATTGGGGGGGGGGGGGGAGAGAGAGAGAACAGACCCACTGCCTCCCCAACAAGCATGTTGCAGCTGTTGACTAACTGGGGGGCTTTCTGTAAAGTCAAAGTGCATCTGCCAGAGTGGCACAAAACCAACTGCACACAAATAAGCAAGTACAACTAATAAATATGTACAAATCTAAGGCGCTGGGACAAAGCCAAAGTCTAAATAGAAGAATAACCAGGACTTTCTGCTGCATCTTACAGCCAGTAAACAAAGAAGAAGAAGGTTTTCCTGCCAACAGAAGAAGAAGATGACAAAGAAGGCGAAGAAGGAGTAGAAAAAGAACTATAAAGAGATTAAATACCCACGCGATTGACTGATCAATCAGTCCCCCTCTCGGATGATACCTAAAGGATTACCATACCATCTTGGGATTTAAAGATCTCACTGAGACTTCTGGACAGCGGACCAAAACATGTACCTCATTCAACCTCCTAAACAGTAGCAATTAGGCCATCAGTAACAGCTGCACCAGACACATGTAACCTACAGACCTTTATGGGTAAGGTCGACTCAAAGGAAGACCAACGACCGTCTTTCTATATTTCCTGTTCCATTAACCTTAGATGTCACAGGTACTACACAGTGCAGACCTGATAAGGAGGACTCACCAGGGACCCAAGAAATGGTTCTTCTCATCAGAAATTCCTCTTATCCTGACAAGAGTTCATGCAAGAACAACTGCTGGGAATAAACAAATTGTTCTTCACAACAGAAATTAACCACATCCGAGATCGCCTTAACTCTTTGAGTCCCAAGGAACGCATCATACGTTCATAGATTTCTACCTAGAGGCCCAATGAACGCATGATGCGCCGATTTTACGTCTCTCTTGACTACCCTTTGGGCCTGTGATGCTAAACCCCCTGGGACTCAAAGAGTTAAGCAGTCTGCACTGTATTTGACTTTCATTTCAAGATCAATCTAACAACACAATTATAGCAACAGTTCTACAGTACATGTATATGCATCTGGCAGGTTGTGCTATACAAAAAAAGTAGCACATCAAAAACATCAACTGTAAAACCATTACAAATAAGGTTTTTTTGTTTTAAAATGGCACAATCAGGCTGAATTCTGAGCACTTGGCAAAAAATGTGCGTTAGAAGCAAAATTACAAGGTGTTACTTAGATAAAACAAATACTCAGATAAAACAAGTAATTAGTTAATGCAAGCACTTAGATAACAAGCACTTAGATAAAACAAGTACTTAGATAAAACAAGCACTTTAAAATAAACAAATTTATATGCAATAAAGGCATGGAATGTGTTTGTACTAGTAGTTGTGTGTGTGTGTGTGTGTGTGTGTGTGGGCGCGCACGCGCGTGTGTGTGGGTGTGTGTGTACACACACACACACACTCAGTCAGCGTCTGCGGCTTAGGCGTTGCAAACGGGCTTTGTAATGCCAGGGTGCCGAGTTTGATTCTAGCTGCGGGCCTTCTGCTGGTTTCGACAGTGGTATCAAGAAGCCGACCCTCTAGAAAGCAATGGCAAACTACTGGGCATAAATTTGCCTAGAAAAACCGCAACAGTCAAAGAATGCTGGAGTTGGTTCTGCAATGTCCTTTAAAGGGACGCAGCTAACTTTAACTTTTTCTATGGAGTTTAAAAAGCAAACCAAGGCAGCGATCATGCTCCATGGGCAACACCACAGTACTGCCAGGCTTTGTGATGTGGAGAGGAGGAACTTCATCCCTGATATAAACTGGTACCATCAAGGGCTGTGATCCCCAGAGCTACCTACAGCCCAATGGAACCCTACTGTCTGCCAAGGTACAAAGATGCCAACAAAAAAACAAAAGCATAGCTTCCTTTGAGCTAAACTGTATCTTCTCAAACAACTCATGCCAAGATATCCCCACTAACTCCATGGCCCCTTCTGTGGCATTCACCAATTTCACTGCTATTCAACTAAGTTTAGCCAGGGGTCAAAATATTGAAAAATGGGGGATGGGATTGTCACGGCCAGATGCTTTAGCTACAGAAAAATCACTAATACGATTAAACTAACAATGATCCGGGGGCCGAATGCTAGGTCTCACCAGGCAAGATTTGGCCTGCAGGCTGCCAGGTGAAAAGCCCTGGCATGTATATATTCTTTGTTTTATCTGTCTTTAATGCCTACAGCGCGACCATTTCAGCAGAATGGGGGTGGGTTCGAGGGGCGTGTACTGAGTCTGAGTATTTAGGGCCCCATGATTCGTGCAATCGTCAAGGACTGGGAAGGATAAGATGCTGATTACTGTCCCTGAAGGAAAACATTCTTCTTTCAGACCTAATGTGTTTTCTTCTGCTACATCATAGTTGTTTACTTGCTGTAGGTCGAATGGTTACTTGGTGCAGACCTAAGGTGTTTACTTCCTGAGGACCTAATGTTTACTTCATGTAGACCTTATGTTTACTTCTTGTAGACCTAATGTTTACTTCATCTAGACCTTATGTTTATTTCTTGTAGACCTAATCTTTACTTCACATAGACCGAATGTTTACTTCTTGTGGACCTAATGTTTACTTCTTGTAGACTTAATGTTTACTTCATGTAGACCTTATGTTTACTTCTTGTGGACCTAATGTTTACTTCATGTAGACCTTATGTTTACTTCTTGTAGACCTAATGTTTACTTCATGTAGATCTAATGTTTACTTCATGTAGACCTTATGTTTACTTCTTGTGGACCTAATGTTTACTTCACGTAGACCTTATGTTTACTTCTTGTAGACCTAATGTTTACTTCTTGTAGACCTTATGTTTACTTCTTGTAGACTTAATGTTTACTTCACGTAGACCTTATGTTTACTTCTTGTAGATCTAATGTTTACTTCATGTAGACCTTATGTTTACTTCTTGTAGACCTAATGTTTACTTCATGTAGACCTAATGTTTACTTTCTGTAGACCTAATGTTTACTTCTTGCGGACCTAATGTTAACTTCACGAATACCTTATGTTTACTTCTTGTAGACCTAATGTTAACTTCTTGTAGACCTTATGTTTACTTCTTGTAATGTTTTTTGTTAACTTCTTGTAGACCTCATATACACAAGTATGCCCATCTGTGGGCACACCTAGACTAGGCTCTGAAAAAAAATCAGACGAAGTGCCCACCGTAGAACTCCAAGAACAATCAAATGCTAAACCATTGCCTTTATTGTGCATACAAATCAAAGATATTAGATACAGGATACAGTATATATTAAAATATATATAAGCACGGATAACTATAATATGATCACCAAACATATATAAACAATTAGATATCGGAGACCATACTTTATCCAGCCTGACAATTACGCTGGACTCAATGGTTTTGGTTACAATTTTAAACTTATTGGATAAGTCAGGATCAAGACAGACACCGGGTGTCACAATTTCAATTTGCAATGTACTGAGCAATGTATCAGATCAATAAGAAGGGAATTTAAAAAAAAAAAATGATATTAAAAAAAAACAGGAGATACTAGGTGCTCCCACAGTCTTACTACACCCAGGCAGAAATAAATCTGTCTAAGAAATGAAATTTATTAACAACACTGCATTAGGCAGGAATACTGAACAGTCCTCATTATGATTTCCATCATTTGCGATGCAAAGGTTGATGCGCTTTGCAAAATTTCAGCGAACTTGATGTAATAAATCCACATTGCCGTCAATTTGAGCACATTCACTCTGTCTGCATTTACACGTGTGATCCCCTCTGAGCACGCCATCTCCTTCAGCATCCCCCAGAAAATGAAGTCAAGGGGGCAAAGGTGAGCTAAATGAGGAGAACACTCCACATGACCTTATCTTCCAATTCAGTTAGGGAAATTATAGTTAACCAGATCATGAAGACAGTAGGGACACCCTGTATAGTGTGTGTCTCGAGTTAATGGCATCATGAGGGCTAACAGACGGCAATGGTTTGGGGGGTTGATGGAGATAGCAGATGACATAAAAGGCAGACAAAAATTGAGAGCACAAGTGTTTAAAAGGAGCAAACCATGAGGCAGTCCAAGACTTTTGTGGAGACAACAGACAGACAGACTTACCCACACGGAGTCACCAGCTGGAAAGAGAAGGCCAATAACAGAGATGGACGGAGGCAGGTGATTTATGCAGAATTGAACCCCAAAAAAAAAGAACTGGAGATAAAGCACTAAATGCCTGAGATTAGGGCCTGATCTCCCAGGGACAGAGAGAGGTGGAACCAACCGTGTTTTGAACCATAAATAATCATATACCTCAAATAGGTTCCAGCACATTTTGGGGGGAAAAAAAAAAGAAAAGACCCAGTCAAAAACAGGTCACTAATTAGGGGCTATCTATCTTAACAACCAAATAAGTAATATAAAAACAAGAAGTAAAGAAACATTTTGAATTTATTTATTTCAACACCCGCAAAAGAATTAAGGTGTTATTTCCCTCAACACCCGAAGAAGTACTATTAAAAAAAAAAAAAAGGAAGTTACAAATAATTAGGGATTATCTCCACCAACACCTGAGGTGGTAATATGAAGGAAGTAACAAATAATTAGGGATTATCTCCACCAACACCTGAGGTGGTAATATGAAGGAAGTAACAAATAATTAGGGATTATCTCCACCAACACCTGAGGTGGTAATATGAAGGAAGTAACAAATAATTAGGGATTATCTCCACCAACACCTGAGGTGGTAATATGAAGGAAGTAACAAATAATTAGGGATTATCTCCACCAACACCTGAGGTGGTAATAAGAAGGAAGTAACAAATAATTAGAGATTATCTCCACCAACACCTGAGGTGGTAATATGAAGGAAGTAACAAATAATTAGGGATTATCTCCACCAACACCTGAGGTGGTAATATGAAGGAAGTAACAAATAATTAGGGATTATCTCCACCAACACCTGAGGTGGTAATATGAAGGAAGTAACAAATAATTAGGGATTATCTCCACCAACACCTGAGGTGGTAATATGAAGGAAGTAACAAATAATTAGGGATTATCTCCACCAACACCTGAGGTGGTAATAAGAAGGAAGTAACAAATAATTAGAGATTATCTCCACCAACACCTGAGGTGGTAATATGAAGGAAGTAACAAATAATTAGGGATTATCTCCACCAACACCTGAGGTGGTAATATGAAGGAAGTAACAAATAATTAAGGGGTTATCTCCCCCATCACCTAAGGCGGTAACATAAAAAGAGGAAGTGAACCAGTAGTTTCACTTGAAACCCGAAGCGAAAGGGGTTTGATGAAATTGGATGCTTTGGGTACAGAGGCGCAGATACTGCTACCTAGCTGTAAACCACAACACAATATGCCAACTGATTTTAAGACTAAATGCAGAAAAAGAATGACTACACATACCTACATGTTTACCAAATACAACTAAAAAAATATATATAATTTTTGAACATAATTTAGTAACAATACAATAAATTTTGTGCTTACAGTATCAGTCACAAAAATAATCATCATAACATTACAAAATATAATAATCTTCAACAATTATATAACTTCGCAGGAAAATAAGCTATAAATACCATATTTTGCCGTTGTTGGTGCCCCCCCTCCCCCATGCATAAGAAGACCCCTATTTTGTAGCCCAAAATTAAGAAATAAATATTATAAACATACTCTGCAAATCTCTTTCTTCTTCGTGATCAGCAGCTGTAAACTCTGGTGGAAAGTTCAGGTTGTTCATCCACATCTAGACTTTAGTCTTGCTGCAGAACTTTTACAGGGCTGGCTTATCTGTAAGCTGACTGCTGGTTCCAAACCTCTCATACAGACAGATGTACTCCAGTTGCGAAGGAATGTTGAATTAAGAATCAACATCCCAGCACTCGGGACACTCCCATAAGCGCTCAGTCCCCATCTTCAGTAGCACGCTAAGAGTTCAAATTCTGATGGCACCACTAACTGTCGGATTGTATATCCGTCTCGTTTTTCCCCTGAGTGTTGAGGGTCTGCCACATTTCCTGGTAACTCCTCGCAGCGCCATTCTCCTCAGACAGTAATGATTTATTTATGCTTCTGCACTGTTCACTCGCTCCAAAAAAGCCCTCACAACCTGGAGTAGCTACCCAAAGGATGCTTACTACACCGATCTCTGAAGTGATGAGCATGCCTGCCTCCATCTTTTTCAACATGCTCTGTGAGTCAGTTACAATCACGGCATTTGTGTACAGCTGATTTTCAAGCCAGCGGACGGCAGCATGACTGCCTCTACCTCATTCTCAAACTAGACTTTGTGACATCATATGCCAGGCTTTGTTGCACTAAGCGACGCCCATTCGCTTGTGCTATAAACCCCTATGCACTTCATCTGCCCCTCAACACACAGCCATCAGTATAGATAATCACCTGACTTGGGCGGGAATTGTCATGAATCATTTGTTGAGCTTTTGACTCTGCAGCGCCAGCTGGCCAGTCTCTGCACTCACGACCTAAAGTGATTAGCAATTGCAAAGCACTTCTAATTCGTCTACTTTTTATGACATGCATTTTACGGGGGAAAATGGGAAGAAAGGTTTATTCTTGTTCCCCTAAAAATAAGGCCCCAGAATTGACATGGGGACATTCCATTTATAAAAGGATCCCCAATTATAAACTTATAAATCTGGGTTCACATATTATCGATAAATGAAAAAAATATGGTAATTGATTCAGTTAAAAAGAAAAAGCAGCCTTTTCATGCCAGTGGTAGACTCACATTCTTTGCCCATCTGATTCCACCCGGCCCTGTCCCTCTCTGCAGAGCATCCAGCTGCCTGTTAAAAGTCCCCCCCCCCCCTTCCCCAACATTACATCAATGTTGAAGCCCCCAGCAATGAACTTTAGCAATCTCCAACAAATGTGACAGATGAGCTGAACCACGATTTCTGGAGAATGCGACCCCCCCCCCCCATTACCTGAACAAGCATGCTGAAAAAAGATGACTAATGAGAAGTTTAATGAAGTCAGATATCCTGGGCCTTCTTCTTCTTTGTTCATCGACTGTAAGCTCCAGCCAAAAGTGCTGGTTGTTTGTCCATTTGGACTTTGACTTTGTGCCAGGGCTTGAGTTCTGCATGTATATCCTGGGCCAAAAAGCACAGTCTGACTATATAAACCACAACACAAAAAAGCCAAGAACAGATTCAGAAGAAGTCAAGCAAACAGAGTGACCACTTTCCAAAGGAGATTCCCTCTCTGAAAAAAAATGATTAAGCTTCTTCTTTATCTCCTCCTTCTCTAGTCCTGTAGACTTTCAGCGTCAGGTTTTGAAGAGGCTTGGTATGTGCTAGTATTTACGGCCTTGGATATTCCATCCACCCATCGCTTGGAAGCAACTGGTCAAAATTATTCTCCAAGTGCAATTATTTAAACCGAGCAGATATAAAAATATACAAATGTTAAATGCAGCCTGGTTTCATAAAATTCTCAGAAACAACACACAAAAGCCAATGCTGAAATTTAATGTAAAGAAAATATCAATATACTTTGTGCTATACAAATACAGTTTATACATACTGGGACAATATAGGTGATTTTGTACAAAAAAAGACCACAGCGTATGATATCACAAAACAGAATCTGCTTGAAGTATTTCTTCACATGGTTAGTGAGAAATATCAATTTTAAAAAACTTAGTATTTCCCATTTAAAAAATACCAGGCTGTGAAATATAAAAAATACTCAGTCCAATACCTTTTCTTTGTGAAGTTAATCTGTCAAACCGTCTAGCTGTGGCTGCAGCACATTCCAAATGTCAGTTCAGTCGTTAATTCACAAGCTTGGCGGAAAGAATACAATGCTGCAGACTGATACAAAGTTGCAGACAAAAACGCCAGACAGTGCTGAATTACGGTTGTAAACCTGAAACCAAAAGCTGCTAGGGTGCAGCTTTGGAAAAGTGAATCACCTGGGAGTGTGTGCCTGTGAGCGTCAACTGTACGAGGTGTCCAGGGGCTCTGACTTCACTGTACTAGACACGGTGTTGGCATAACAGTGACGGAAACCTGAGAAATTCCTCTCGCCAGGTCGCTTAATCAGGGGGGAATTTTGGAGGATTTCCTGGTGGACTCGCAGCGAATCTGTGAGTCGCTCAGCTCGGGCACGTTTAGCCTCTGAAGATTCTACTTGTTTGAGTGGTTTCATGGACAGGTTGGTGGCCTGGAGCTCCTCGTGGTCCCGTCTGACAGTGAGGTTCTCTGGGTACATGCTTGTGTCCATGACGTTTGCCTGCCGTTTTAGCACTGGGGTCCCTGTACTGTAGACTCTCTTCAAAGTGATGCCTTCTGGGAGAGGAGGGGGCTGATCCAGACAGCCCAATGATTTGTTTTTGTGGTATCTGAAATGTTCTTTGGCAGCGAAAGATGAGGTATGGGCCGCCGGGATTGTCACCATCACAGGGCCAGCATGATGTTGCTGGACAGTCAGATGATGTTTATTCTGGGATTCTACACTGGTGTGGTAGTTGTTGGGGCCACCATTAATGATGATGCTGCTGTTACTGATGTTATGCTGCTTATCCCTATGGCTGCCAGCACTCATAATGGCCATGATTTCAGCAACATCAAAGTCATTCTCAGAATAGAAGACCCTTTCTGGCAATGGCTCCTGCTGGCCGGCTGGTCCCTTCTTTTTGTGCAGCATCACTTGAAGATGTCCGGGTACTCCGGTGACCAGAAGTGTATCATGTGTGGGGATGCTAACTTTCATTGGGCCAAACTCTTCTGAGGAGCAATGAAACCCCGCCATGGAGCTGAACTCTACTTGCCTAACTGTCGTCCTATCCGCCAGTTCAACCACGTCATTCCCATCTCCATAACTGTCTTCCTTCAAAGAAAAGTTTTTCTTGAGAAGAACTTGTTTCTCTGTCTGTTCCAAGCTGGCTGACTTCTTAAACAAGTGATCACGATTGTTTCCAGGGGCATTCAAACCATTTTTGTCCCCATGAGAATGCAGAATGTTCCTGTCTAGTGGAAAGTCATCAGGGATTGGTTCCACACTGCTTCTGTCAACAGGGCTACACAAGACAATCAGCTCTGTGGATATGTGAAGACACTGGTTAGGCCTGTTATATTCAACATAAAACAACATCATACATTTGAAAGAGGAAGACAACGCAAGAAGATTTTTGAGAACCTTCTGTCACTGCAAGGTGGGGTGCCTACACATGTGCTGATACACGCAGCTGCAGATTGTGGATAGGCATGATCGCCCACGCAAGTCGGCAAGGCAAATGATGATGATGATGATAACGAGATCCTTAATCTCTTAAATAGTGAGACTCTTCTACTACTGTCTGTGGGTCCTGAGAACAGTCTTTCTGCAAACTGCTAGCCGTGGAAACAAGGTTAAAGTTTGAAGTCGAGATAATCAACTTCATAGCACCGGGTTTTTTCCCCTAATGGCTCGCTCTTTCTCCTCAGAAGATCTACCGCCGGTCAATAGCATAGCTCCAGTGATGAATATATCGTGGACTGGACATGGAGGTTTAAGTGAGGGCTCAGTTTGTGGGAATGGCTTTGACTTTGAAATATTCAGAGCCCCTGCTGCTGCTTCCACATGTCATCTCCCAATGAGTTCTGCAGCCCAAATATTTCATAAATAATGAGACCAGTCCCACACCATCCGTCTTTAGTAGTCTCTTATGACATGCTTGGTAGCTTACATCACTACTTCTTTTGATTTCACCCCCTAAAAGGGCAGTTGGCATGCCGTGCTGCGGTTTACAGCTAGGCTGTGATATCTGCACCTTTTGGCTCAAAACATTCATTTTCAGCAAACCACTAATTGCTTGTTATTTACAACATGCTAGTTAACAGGAATGCTGAATCAAGATCATCAACATCATTGCACTTGGGACACTCCCACAAGCACTCCATACCCATTTTCAGCAGCAAGCAAAGAGTTTTAATTCCAATGGCACATGTAACTGTCTACTAAGATTATCTCTGGCCTTTACCTTGAGAAAAAAAAAAAAAATCGCTTTAGCTATGGAGTATGTGCTCTGTGCCTAATACTATCTTCAGCAGGTAATGAAGAGAGCTAGGAAAGCAGTGGATTTATTCATTTTACCCCCTAAAAACTGGGAGCCGGAACCCACATAGGAAACATTGTTACTATTCACTGTCTCCCACGGGCCCTAGTGACACCTGACTAATGCTAAGGTTAAGGACAAATAGAATTCAAAGACAATTTACCTCCTCCGCTGTATTGAACTCGCACAGTCTTCAACCAATCAACAAACTTCTGGATGTCCTTGACCATGAGTCCACGAATCAAATCTAGCACTTTAGTTTTTGCCTGCATCAGACCTAAAGTAAAAATGAGAAAGAGAAAACAGTTTAAAACAAGGTAAACATCAATGACACATGCAACATCACTGACATATGCAACAGCACTGACACGCAACATCACAGGCACACACAACAACTCACTGACACACACAACATCACTGACACTCAACATCACCGACACATGCAACATAACTGACACACGCAACATCCCTGATACAGTCAACAACAATGACACACGCAACATCATTGACACACTCAACATCACTGACACACTCAACATCACTGGCACACGCAACATCACTGACACACGCAACATCACTGACACACTCAACATCACCGACACACGCAACATCACTGGCACACTCAACATCCCTGATACACTCAACATCACCGACACACGCAACATCACTGGCACACTCAACATCCCTGATACACTCAACAACAATGACACACGCAACATCACTGACACTCAACATCACTGACACATGCAACATAACCGACATACGCAACATCACTGACACATGCAACATCACTGATACACTCAACAACAATGACACACGCAACATCATTGACACACTCAACATCACTGACACATGTATGCCAAGTAAAAGTAAAAAGTAAAGGACCCTTTTCCACGCCTTTAGGCGTATAGGGCATATAGGGTTAGACCTATATTTTTATAGACCAACAGCACAAGATGGATGATGTGGTCAGCATCCCGCCAGCCGCCTCTACTTCCTGAGACTGCACCCGGTACCCACTCAAGGCTGGGTCGACCTGGGAGCCAAGGTCATTTTTGAAGAAAAGTCCGGCTCTGCCAGGGAGCGAACCAATTACCTTCCGATCCGCGGTGAGCGTCTAGCTGCTCTGCCATGGCGACTCTCATGTATGTCAAACAAGGTAAATATCATTGACACATGCAACATCAGAAACGTGTATGCCAAATTTCAACAGTTTACAGCAAATGGTTTCTGAGTTAGATTTTCAAAGTTGGACACAACATCTGGAAAGAATTTTAGAACAGGACAGGGGGTAGTGGAGTATCATTACAGAAGTCTTTCAGTGTGGAGGTGGCACCTGATCATGATGATGATGATAAAAACACAATGTAAATTAAGCTAGAGCCCCATTTAAGTTCACATTTTATTGTTGCTGAAATTGGATGTGTTGGGCCGAAAAGCCCAGATATAGCAGCCTAGCTGTAAACGACAACACAGTGTGCCAACCGTCAATTTGAGGGCGAATAGAGAAGCAGAAATATACCTATCTGAAAGTATACTGAGCAAGGAAGTATGAACTACTTATTTACAAGGTATTTGCCCTCAAAATATTTTTATCAGTGTATATACAGACAGACAGACAGACAGACAGACAGACAGACAGACAGACAGACAGACACACACACACAGACACACACACACACACACAAATATACATAGATACAAATAAATATATTTTTTTTTAATTTTGTATCATTTGTTTCTATAAAGCAATGATTTTACTCTTCCCTCCCCCGCCTCACAACCCCCACCCCAATGGGTGCCAGAGCCCACATGATAATACATATAATACAATGCCCCATACAAGAATATAATGAACACCTGGTAACAATCCTCAAATGCCATATTACAGAAGGTTTACCTTGACAACTAATGCTTGATGAGCTTGGATGTTTTAGCCTCAAGGTGCAAATATTGCACATTTCGGCAGACAGGTCTGGTTGTTCATCCACTCTTCTGGACTTTGGTCTAGTTCCAGAATGTCAGTTGTGAGTGCAAATCAATTTTACAGATCTGGCTTATTTGTATGCAGACTGCTGGTTCCTAACCTCTCAGGAACAGCACTCCAATTTTGAAAGAAAAAACCCCTAATTAGTAAACAGGCTTGTCGGGGTAAGGGTTGTGGATCTATTTCTTTTTATCCCAAAATGGGGCCTGGTGCCCACACAAGGATAAGGATACAATACAAACAAGGGTTACAACCAACTGTTCAACTTACTCATGTAATCAGCATCATCGGTGTCAATGCTTCCTGACCCTACAGAGCTGGACAGTCCAGGAGTTTTCTCCCTGGATGAAATGAGGCCCCTAGTCTCAGGGTCACTATGAGTGCCCTGCATCTCTGATGTCTGTGACATTCCATCGTCACTAGACAATTCCTCGGAGGCTGAGTGTGTCATCACAGTACCTGAAGGATATGATACACTGTTAAAGAAAACTTCATCGTCTTCACTTATTTTTTTCTTTTTGTTTTTCTGGGTTTTGTTTAAACACCATAACAGATGGACAGTGCAAGGGAGACAGTGACAGAGACACTCACAGGCAGAAGAAAGGAGAAAACAGACAGGGGGTATGTGAAAGTTAAAGTCAAATGAGAGGATTGGCTTGAATGCACAAGGTTATCCCCACACAGTTCTGTCTCTCTAAACAGATCGGCTAGCTTCCTGCCAAGAGCCTAACACAGCACTGACATGACAGCTTAAGCAAGGGTCCCCAAGGATTGTCTGAGAAAGCTGCACCCAGGAACTGTGAAATGAACACACAACCTTCAGATCATGAAGCAAACCCTTGACCACTTCCCCATGTAGACCCCAGAAAAGAGAAAGAGAGAGCGAGACAGAGAGACAGACAGACAGACAGAGAAAGACAGACAGACAGAGAGAATAGTGAATGAGACAATGAATAAACAAACTTTATTTTCTTAGAGTAAGAGATAGTTATTTCTAAGTAGTGAGAGACAGTTATTTTCTAAGGGTGAGAGAAGTGAGTTATTTTCAGTCACAGTTATTTTCTAAGAGAGACAGTTATTTTCTAAAAGTGGCATGCAATTATTTTCAAGGGGTAAAAGAAAGTTATATTAAGAAATAGAGTTATTTACTACAAGTGAGAGACAGTTATTTTCTAAGCGTGAGAGACAGTTAATTTTCTAAGGGTGAGAGACATTTATTTTCTAATGGTGAGAGACAGTTATTTTCTAAGGGTGAGAGACAGTTATTTTCTAATGGTGAGAGTCAGTTATTTTCTAAGGGTGAGAGACAGTTATTTTCTAATGGTGAGAGACAGTTATTTTCTAAGGGTGAGAGACAGTTATTTTCTAAGGGTGAGAGACAGTTATTTTCTAATGGTGAGAGACAGTTATTTTCTAAGGGTGAGAGACAGTTATTTTCTAAGGGTGAGAGACAGTTATTTTCTAAGGGTGAGAGACAGTTATTTTCTAAGCGTGAGAGACAGTTATTTTCTAAGGGTGAGAGACAGTTATTTTCTAAGGGTGAGAGATAGTTATTTTCTAAGGGTGAGAGACAGTTAATTTTCTAAGGGTGAGAGACAGTTATTTTCTAAGGGTGAGAGACAGTTAATTTTCTAAGGGTGAGAGACAGTTATTTTCTAACAGTGACCAAAAAAAAAATGCCCCCAAAAATGGGAAAGAGAATCTGCATTAGGAGTGAAGAAATGGGGGTAGGCTATGGGTGAGCTGTATGCACTAGCAGGGACCTTGGCAACATTAGGAGGCTGAGAACCTGGTCTCTGTTGAGAAATGAAGGGCAGAAGGAATGGACGAATTTGGCATGAAGTCTGTTTTACATTGAGTCTTATATTCTGTTGAGACAGGGGAAGAGCGCTAGTTAACTAGCAGGGACCTCGGCAACATTAGGAGGCTGAGAACCTGGTCTCTGTTGAGAAATGAAGGGCAGAAGGAATGGACGAATTTGGCATGAAGTCTGTTTTACATTGAGTCTTATATTCTGTTGAGACAGGGGAAGAGCGCTAGTTAACCAGATGGGAACCATCAGTATAGAGACTCTTCGCTGACTGTTGAGGAGGGAGACAGAACTGATATGGGCTTGTCCTGAATGCTTTAATGTCGAATCTTTATCTAGATGAACCAGATTAATTATTCTGTACCAGATTATATTCATCCACTCCTTTTCCACACATGATGCAGCAGCACAAGAGACAAATGAAACAAACAGGTGAGACACCTGCTGGTTTGACAGCAGCACAAGAAACAAACAGGTGAGACACCTGCTGGTTTAACAGCAGCACAAGAAACAAATAGAGGAAACACATGCTGTTTGACAGCAGCACAAGAAACAAACAGGTGAGACACCTGCTGGTTTAACAGCAGCACAAGAAACAAATAGAGGAAACACATGCTGTTTGACAGCAGCACAAGAAACAAATAGAGGAAACACATGCTGTTTGACAGCAGCACAAGAAACAAACAGATGAGACACCAACTGGTTTAACAGCAGCACAAGAAACAAATAGAGGAAACACATGCTGTTTGACAGCAGCACAAAAAACAAATAAAGAAGACATGCTGGTTTGACAGCAGCACAAGAAACAAACAGATGAGACACCTGCTGGTTTGACAGCAGCACAAGAAACAGACAGATGAGACACCTGCTGGTTTGACAGCAGCACAAGAAACAAACAAATGAGACACCTTCTGGTTTGACAGCAGCACAAGAAACAAACAGATAAGACACCTGCGTGTTTGACAGCAGCACAAGAAACAAACAGATGAAACACCTGCGTGTTTGACAGCAGCACAAGAAACAAACAGATGAGACACCTGCGTGTTTGACAGCAGCACAAGAAACAAACAGATGATACACCTGCTGGTTTGACAATGTCCACAGATGAAGACAACACAGGCTGGGGAGTGGTTCCAACTTTCTCCCCTTGCAGGGCCTCATAACAAACTGATTCCAGCAGAGGAATACATGCAGATCTAATGGAGTAGTTTGTGTAGTTATCGCTTAGGCCTGAAGAAGAAAATATTCATTATTAAATCATGTTCATGTTTTTTTTTTCTTCAAATATATGTGCTACACAAACTGTTTATGGATCTCTATCAGCAGTAATTTTAGTCCTTGCAGCGCATAATTATTTTAGTATCTTTGCCATTTGCAGTAGCTTTTAGTGTTTTATGGTATCTTTTTCTTCTTCTTTCAGTCGCTTGAAATAGATTATCTATTCCTGCAATTTTGTCTCTAGTATGAACCGCACTGTCTTTTGCAATTCACTCAGCGACCCTTAATGTTTGGCTTACCCCGGTGTTTCTCTTGGCCAAAAGTCTTGCCTTGACATGTTGTATTTGGGATAGCCTTGGAGGATGTGATCTGTTGTCTCTGGTGCCAATCCACATATACACATGGCTGATTCAGCAATCTTAAATTGTGTGTACATGTGGCTGGAAGTGGATTGTGTCCTGTTCTAAAGTGTAGAATAATAACTTGGTCTGGTCTATCCATTATATGGCAGTCATCTTATGCCAGTTTTGATGGCCTTCTGTTTTGATTTTATTATTCTTTTCTTCTGTTGATAAGAGACTGTTATGTCAGGCTGTTCTTCATTTACACCTTCGTTTATCAGTTCACTCATTTCTGGGAACTCCACAGTGGGATAGCATCCACTGCATAGTTACATTACATAGTTACATTACATAGTTACATTACACTGATTGCCTAGTTTAGAGAGTTTGCAGAGTATTAATTGAATTAAAGCAGTCTTACCAGCACAGGCAAGTCTTATCTATGGTACTGACAAGTCTTATCTACGGTACAGACAAGTCGTATCAACGGTACAGACAAGTCGCATCAATGGTACAGACAAGTATTATCAACGGTACAGACAAGTCTTGTCATACAGTACAGACAAGTCATATCAACGGTACAAACAAGACTTGTCGTACAGTAAAGTCAAGTCATATCAACGATACAGACAAGTCTTGTCATACAGTACAGACAAGTCTTGTCGTACAGTAAAAACAAGTCATATCAACGATACAGACAAGTCTTGTCATACAGTAAAGACAAGTCATATCAACCATACAAACAAGTTTTAAAGTCTTATCAACCGTACAGACAAGTTTTAAAGTCTTATCAACTGTACAGACAAGTATTATAACAGTATAAACGATACACACCAGCTTGTAAAGAAATCCTCTGCATGATTTTGGTCAAGGTACTATTGCCAAGAGGAGTATGCTCAAACCAGACGTAATCAGACTGGGAGACATTACGTTTGGGCCTCTGCCAGAATGCCTCAATCATCGGGTGGAGATGTGTCACATACTTCTGGAAGGATGCAAGCGGGCATCTTGGATCTCCTGAACAAAGAAGGAAACTATAAACAATATTAAATAAATTATTATTTCTTCATCTTCTCCTTCTGCCTTTTATCCACCACTGGAGCATATGCCCTCAACCTACTCATGCCAAACGTTCTAGCTTCTGCTTTTGCATGCAGCTCATTATGTCCTCTTATTTTGTTAACTCTCTTCCTTGTACATGTGCTAGTTGTGTGTGTGTGTATGCCTTTATTTCTAAATCCTGTAGGTTCCAGACAAAGACATTTCAGTAGTACTGTTCTCACATATTCCCAATGTGTGTCCTATCCAAAGCCAGCATCTTTTCTTCACCTCTTAGTCTACTGGAAACCAACATACTGGATATTTAAAAGTTTTATGTATTGTTGGCACCTTTCCATCTTTTCAAATGACAGTGTTCCACTGCTCTATAGGGAGGCACGAGAATCCTAACCCATGGTGATACCAGTGAAGTACATGGATGAGGTTGTTTCTCTCCATAGCACAAAGCCAAGGCAAAGACCAGATGTTGCCTATAAATCATGATCCCTCCCTCAGCCTGCCTTGTCAACTCCAAACAAAACACCAAAACATTACAAATATACGCTGTGCTAGGTGTAACAACGAAAGATCGACTTAGGAAAGGTGATATCAGGAGGAGAGTTGGCAAAGAACAAATACTTAACTTTATCGACAGATCATGTGGTTTGGCCATGTAACAAGATTGGCATCAGACAGGGCACCACAGAGAGCAATGTTTTACAGATACAGCAGTAACAGTGCCAGAAGTTGACCACGCAGAAGATGGAATGCAGAAATATCAGAGACACTGGAAAGTTCTTTAAACAAAGCAAACAGAAGAGCCCGTTCCAGAGATCTCTTCCTCCCCTGATGCTGCAAGGAACTCCAAGAGTGGGGAAGTGAAGAAAACAATATATATATATATATATATATATATATATATATATATATATATATATATATATACACACACACACATATTTTTATATGTTTTAGATATATATATATATATAATGTGTGTGTGTGTATATACACACAGACATATATTTTTATATGTTATATACATATATATATATATATATATATATATATATATATATATATATATATATATATATATATATATATATATATATATATATATATATATATATATATATATATATATATTTTTTTTTTTTTTTTTTTTTTTTGGATGGATGAATTAAAGAGTGGTCCTCATCACTTGTAACGAACGAATATATATTTATATAGCAAGTAACCATCTTTTAGATCTACTGCTACCCCATATGTTAACAGACCAATCATCACACAAGGGGTGATGTAAACAATATCACGTAGATTGTCTTTACTTAATTTTGTAACTCAGAACAAAATACTCTTGTTTTTTTTGCATTTGTCCCTAACCTTGAATACTTATATATGTAAAAAACAACTTTTTAATGACCTGTATGAAACTTATTTTTTGGCTATTTCCCAAATAATTTAGACCGAAAATATACCCTAACGGGCCTCAGTCACATGTAAACTGCGGACTTCCACCACCACCTAGAGTATCTCCCATGCCGCTATGCGCAGCGTGGAGTGGGGCTAAACTAGACAGCTGGGACTTACAAGCAAATAAAATGAAGAAAGCTGCAGGAGATTCATTAGCTTTTGCTCGTGAGTTCGAGCCATCTAGTTCAGCCCCAATCCAAATCGCGCATAGCAGTGTGGGAGATACTCTTGGCGGTGGCGGTAGTCGCCGGAAGTGCGCAATTTAAGTCACCGGAAGTCCGTAATTTACATCTGACTAAGGCCCTGTTAGGGTATATTTTTGGCCTCGATAATTGTGACCATTATTCGGAAGATAGCCAATTTTTTTTCCTGAAGATTTTTTTTTTAGCATTCTCTGGGAGAAATGGTCACAAGGGTTGTTGGCACATAATGTTGTGGTATACAGATAGGCTTTGATATCTGTACCTTTTTTTGACCCAACACATCTGATTGTAACAATACATATACAGGTATCAATCACTCTTCACCACTCACAACAATAGATATATGAGCATTCATTCACCACTCACAATTCATAGCAATATATAAACATGCAATCATTCATCACTCATCATACAATAACAAAACATAAAAAGGCATTTATTCATCACCATACACTCACAATGAGAAAACGTACATACACGGGCCTTCATTCCTTACTCACCTGGCCGTTCATACATTCTTTCACCAACTTGATTAGCGGGTGGATCTTCATCAACACTTTTCTTAATCTTCAGCGACATTTCCTCTTTCCTCCCTGTGCTGTCTTTCAACCAAACATAGCGCCGTCCCTGGCTATCGGTGGAAACATCGAAATCATTTTTCTTCATGTTTCGAAAATACTCCTTGCCTTTGTTGCAGATGTACAGACTAATATCGAAAAAGACTTTATTCTGCAAGGAATCCGGTTTCTCGGTGTCCATGGCTTTACTTAGATAAATCTTTTTCAGATCGTCGGTTTCAATTCTCATTCTGTGACACTTGCGATGCGCCCGCAGTGCCAGATCAAAGGCATCGTTAGCCAGATCAAAGCATCGGTCATGAAGGATGTCAATATTCACTTCATCCAAGAAAAACTTATGCAGACCGGCTCGTAAATCCTTCAAGGTAAGGGAATCCGAACTTTTCAGCTTTATCTTACCGTAGAAATCGCGGAGGAAGTCTGCGAGCTGTGTGTTTGTCATGTGGGTGACGGAATGAAGCGTATGTCCCTTTGCTACGGCAAACTCTAACAAATTCTGCGTAGATTCAGTAACCAGACTATCCTCTTCTCCCGACACAGTCATTTTGGTACCTCTAAGTTGAGCCAGTTTAGGGCGAGCAGTGCTTTTCCAGGATTCAATGGCAACAAGTTTGTCGTTGTTGTCTGCAGACGACGGGTCCATGTCTGTTGCTGACGTCAGGCAACACTTGGGCTCAATTCTTCTTCTCCCCGAGAATAAAATCAATCTACCATTCCAACACAGCCAAGAAAACAATTACTGTGATAACTAGAACGGTAATATACTTATCTGTTGAACAGAATAATCAAAGAAATAGACAGTAATGGCAAAATAATAATCGCTAGAGAGAAAATGCGAAGCTGGACTCGTCACTGCGAGAATCCGCCTGGTCCCAGGCACTTCCGGCGTAAAACCCAGGGCATGACGTCAGACAGTGTCGTTCCAGCGCAGATTGCCTATAGCACAGTGGGCGGGCCGAAGGCCCCCCGGGATCTAGTGGCGCCCTAAACTGGGGCGTGGACACTTTGGGCGCCCCAAAATATTTAGGGTTGGGTTTCGGGCTGAGATGTTTAAGAAAGGCTGTAAACGAAAGTAGAAACAATCAAATAAAAAAGAAAAAATTACAAAAGCTATTTAATCCGTAGTCTTTTTATTGACTAGCGGACTTTTGGCTAGACATCGACCTGGCTGCCTCGAGATATGAAGAGAGATGATATTGTGTATTTGTGTAGTATATACTGAAGAAGGCGTCATAGTCGCAAGGTTCACGTTTGTGTGTGTGTGTGTGTGTGTGTTTGTTTGTTTGTTTGTTATGTTGTGAACCTCGCTGAAATACTTTTCGTTCGGAGTTATGTCTTACCCTGATAAGCGCAGTATAACAACTGTCATTACTGTCTTTGCAAGTGGGGGACGGGGGGTTGAGAGATCTTTGAGCCTGCGGGTTTGTGGAAGTATATCTAGTTAGTGCTGTTGCCATGACCTGTGCAGATTATGATTTTTGTTTTTCCTAATTGGAACAATACTTGTGATTAAATTCATTGAAAAATATTCCGCGTGTGGGTTCCGGGGCCCTGTTATAGAAAAAACAAGAATAGACTCACTGCCAACCCATAAAGCAACACTGCAACACCCAGTCTCTGGAACAGAACTGCAGTCCAGAAGTGGATGAACAACTAGGGAGTCCGGCTCCGTCAGGATTCGAATCCACGATTTTCAGATCCGCAGGCTAGCGCCTAGCCGCTACACCACGACGGCTCCCAGTATAGGGGTTATGTTGACCTCTTGTCGTGTATAGAACGTCTCTTTTTAAGTTTTGTTTAAAGATGCATTTCTTTCGAAAATATAATTGTGCTTAATTGCCATTCAGAACATTGCTATATTTATAATTATTATTATTATCAATAAATTATAGGCTTAGGCCGCTGGAATGCTTCTCTACCACCCCCCCCCCCCGATTTTTTCTTCATGTCGGCGCTCATGCCGGAAAAAAAATTCCCATACAATTCTTGCTGAACATTTGTCCCAGAAACGTGTTTCTTTAACTCTGTTCAAACGTGGCTTTTGAAATAATTCTAGCTGTTAAGTTCACAAAGGCACAGAATGAAATGGTTTAGCCATCTAGTGAGAATGCAGCCAGACTAGACTGCATACGAGACTTTTTTACAGTATAACATCTGGGAGGAAGGTGAGAGGGAGACCAATAACAGATAGATAAATTGTGTTGCTGAAACCTGCAAAAGGATGAACAACTCCATCATTCAAGCCACACGAGAAGCGCAAGACAAATACAGAAAACCACAATATGCGGTACCAGTGAGACGACAAAATAATAATAATAATAAATAATAAAAATAATAATAATAATAATAAAATAATAATAATAATAATAATAATAATAATAATAATAATAATAAGAAGAAGAAGAAGAAGAAGAAGAAGAAGAAGAAGAAGAAGAAGAAGAAGAAGAAGAAGAAGAAGAAGAAGAAGAAAAGAAAAAGAAGCAGCATCAGCAGCAGTAGTAGTAGTAGTTGCTGTGTTCACTCTAGCAGTTGTGCTTTCGTGCATATTTCTAATACCACCATGGAAGGTCTGCCCAGGGATCTAGAAGGAGATTGTCCCTGAAGATCCTTGATGAACTCCTTTTCTAGAAACGTGTTACTTTAACCCCACTCAAACACGACTGTTAATTAAACGCTACCTGCAGAAGTACCCATCCAGTTATAGCTTTCTCGATACTTCCCGTATGATTTAGTCAGTTGTTACTTCAGCACATACATTCACAAAGTTATGTTATGTTATCACAATCGACGTCACTGCACATTGGGCATTCCCATGCGTGCTCAGTCCCCCGATGCAGCAGCCACTCCAAAGTACTTCTACTAATTGTTCCCATGAGAAGCAGGCTATATTGTCTCCTATCTCTTCCATGTCACGCAATCGTATTAGTGTCAGGGATTCCTCATTATCCACTAGGTCAGTGTGTACAGCACAGCGTTGACGATATCTGCTCTATCCGTGCTTCTTCCCGCAATCTTTAGTGCAGTGCTTGCCAGTTGGTCCGCTCTCTCATTTCCCTTAACGCCCGCATGACCAGGTGTGTAGATCCAGGTGAGGGAGGTTAAGTGCGATTTTCGAATGCTGCTTCGACCACGTCATCTTTATTATTTTCGTCGTAGTCGTACGCGTGATTATATAAAAAGTCGTACAGAACGTCGCTCACATCACGGTCCACTAAAACGACCCACCGTCTGTTGCCAGTTAACTTGTCTCTCGAATTTTCATAATGTCACTGCTTAAGAATATTTTTACATTCATCTATTGCCATGCACTTTAACCTGCTTTCCACAGACTGGCATTGGTCCGGGAAATGTTTCGCCCAGTCTTGTAGCCAGAGTACGATTCTAGTGCTATATAAAGCGGAACAGTGAGGCGTTGCACGTCGACAATTTTGCACCGAAAGTATATGCGGCCGTCAAATGACAAAACTTCGCTAGTTCGTCTGTCCATTACCCCTCTCAGTAAGTCGTGTTTTGTTTTCTGTCTTCGCCGTCAGCTGGTTTGCAAAATTTTTATTCGTTTTATCCTGAGCGGGAGATATAAAGATGAACACTGTTCTATAAAATTGCACGTTGGAGGACGCTGTAACGTAATAGCTTGCACAATTGCCTGTCTGCCCGGTGTTGCAATGACTACCTAGGTAGATTTAATTTAACTTTACTTACCAAGTCGACCCCGCCCCAAATGGATACCGGGAAATGCTCTCCGAAATAAAGGCAGCCTGTTAAAAAATACACCACCTCATCCATTTACTGAGAAGTCGCTAACTTTTTTTATGTTTAGCTGCGCAAATCCCTTTTTATTATTGCAAACAGTTCTATTGATAATACTCAAGGCTGTCTTTTACTTCTTGTTTCTGTCCTTGAAAAATAAAACATGCCTATACTCACTACAAAGTGTCTATTGTAATAGTACGGAAAATAAATAATACCTAAGAAAAGGTGCGGCTACTGTGTACCGTTGCCTACCACCTGAAAGGGGCGGAAAAGCCATAGAATACTACATATCGTCCATTCTAGAAAGACACCGTCACCCATGCCAGACCTATGGCACCTGATTCAGTAAACTGTATTAAGAGTAGGCAGGATCATACACTGTTATAATGTATGTTATTTCGCTATTTTGTTGAAAAATTAATTTTCCAATTATTAACCTTCCTCTTTCAGCCGTAAAGAATACTAAAAATAAACCAGTGCACATCTTGCCATTGTGACCATACAATTCTCGGCACGAAGCAGGAATTCACAAGTGTGTAAATATAGCACGGTCAACCTGAAATAAACTGTTGTGTTTGTTGCATTCATGCGTCAGTATGTTTAAAAATCAGCGGCGTTTCTTGGGGAGGGTTTATTCCACAGCGATTTCTTAAGTGAGCTCTTGAAAAGGGCGTGTCCGTGAGTCTAGGGAGAACAAATGAGGAATTAAAGTGTGTGATTCTATCGAAAATAGCTCTGGGACTGCTTGGCAGGGAAAAACATCCCAGCACCTCTGATCAGTGCTATAAAGTTTCAACAAAAGCTTATGAGGTTAAATAAAAGAAAAGAACCGGGTTATTTTCTCAGAGCTTCAGACACGTTCATAGTCCAGACAACGGTCTCCTGGAGCTATTTATATTCCGGTGAAGGACTCAGTTCAGATGTCGGTGTATGGATTCATGTTGCTATGAGCAGGCATGTAAATCCCACACCATGGCGAGTGTGTCTAGCCAGATCTTCGCATTCATCGGCTGCAAGGCAGCTCCTGGGGAAAGTTCTGGTTATTTATCTATTGCCTCCTCGGTTTCAATCTTTTCCAGAACCTGCGTATTTTACGTGCACATTCGTTTTACAGATCAGACTTTTTTGGATGTAGACTGTTAGTTCCTCACCTCTCAGGCAGACGCACTTCGACTTTGAAAGAAAACACATAATTAGTCGCACTTTAAGATATGCTTGTTGGTTGGCAGTTGTCTATGCTCTTTTCCCCCGACATTTGACTCCGGAACTAAATTGGGGCGCCACGCCTTTAAAGGGAATTCCGAATTATAACCACTGCTACCAACTGTGTTATCGCAGTTCATGACTTCGAAGTATATTAAAAGTAAATTTATGACTTCAAGTAAAGTTAAAGTGTTTGCTAACATGTCAGTCTTTGTACTTTAGATTTCTCCCAGCTATAATTAAATGTTACAGTTATACAGCTGGGCCCAACCTGGGGTGTAAGCATTTTGAGAGTCCCTCCCCTCCCAGCCTTTTTTCTTTCCAAAAAAAAAAAAAGAAAAAAGGTAAAAGAAAAAAGGGGAGGGGAAAAGGAAGGAAGGGGGGGGGGAGGGGTCTGCCGCCTCGCTCAGTTTGCTCATCCACCCTAATCTACCCAAAATATGTATGAAAGTTCTTTTAAAAAAAAATTTTTTTGATCCATATTAGTTTAGATAATGTCCTGTTATGACGGCTCTGTGGCTAAGTCGATGTGACCGCTTCGTAATGCCGGGGTGCCGTGTTCGATCCCAGCTGCGGGCCATGCGCCTTGCGTTGGTTCGACAGTGGTATCAGAGGGTCGACCGTCCAGGAGGAATGGCAAACTACTGGATGTAAATTTGCCTAGAGAAACCACACAACAGCCAGGGGCTGCTAGGGTTGGTTCTGCAACGTCCCGTAAAGGATACGCAACTAACCTTAATGTCCTGTTATAATCTACACACCGACACTTTCGGATTGGAACTCACAGAAAGAAGTCGAGAATGAAGGAATTAAATTATATAGTAAGCCGTTTGAGTATGTGCTTGAACTGCAGTTCAAAAGTGGATGAACAACCAGAACTTTCTGTCAGAGTTTAAAGCTGGTGAACGCGAAGAAGAAGAAGAAATAAAAACTGTCACGGCTGCCTGTTATACCACATTTTAGGGCGGTGTAGATGGGGGAGGGGGGGGGGGCCTTGAGCCTGAAGTTTTAGGGCCGCCTGGCTAGTGATGTGGCCACGGACTGTTCAAGTTAGGATGTTTTTTTCTGCATAGAAAGACGCAGCAGCCAAAAATAAAAACAAAAAGGCAGGGGTTGGTTCTGCAACGTCCGATGAAGGACACGCAACTAACTTTAACCATTAAAAGGACTTCTTGACACTCCGCGTCTGTACTGATATCGATATTGTTTAACGCGCAGGGGCGACGGACGGAGCATGAGTGACTCAGGTCAGGGTTGCCAGATTAAAAACTTCATTTTATGCCAAACCATTACCCAAAATATGCCATAAAATGCCAAATAAAATATAACATTGTACCCACTTCACATCAAAAGCTCTAGATTGAATTCTTCACTGTCATCCTCACTGGAACCTATGGAAGATACAGCGTAAACCTTTTGAGATGTAAAATCTTTTAGAATTTTCTCTGGTGGGATGAAGTCTTTGCAACTCATCTATAATGATAGCATATTTCTTGTTCCGAAAATCATCAATCATCCTTCAGTGCAGGTGACATACTTTTTTTTTTATTAGGCATAAACATTTAGTTCTATGCAACCGTATGTGGTGGCATATAAGGGCAGATAAAGTGAAACATCTAAATGATCTAGCACAAGAAGCGGAGACAGCAGCAGCAAAAGGAAACCTCAGAGAACTTTACAGTAACACAAGAAAATTAGTAGGTAAATATAGACAGCCAACTGGATCAATCAAAAATAGTCAAGGAAAGGTACTTACTAACACTAAAGATCAAATGGACAGATGGGTTGAATATTTTGAAATGCTTCTAAATAGACCAGGCCCAGAGGTTCCCCCAGATATCCAGCCTTTAGAAATGGAACTGGATATCAACTATGAGATACCATCCAAAGAGGAAATTAGAAAAGCTTTAAATCTTCTTAAGGAAGAAAAGGCGTCAGGCCCAGATGGTATCCCAGCTGAAGCCATCAGGACCAACATAAACACATCAACAGAATTGCTACATAGATTATTCAGTAAAGTCTGGGAGACCGAAGAAATACCAGCAGACTTGAGAGAAGGATATCTTGTGAAACGGCCCAAAAAAGGTGATCTACAGGAGTGTGAAAACTATAGAGGAATTATGTTGCTGTCAGTTCCTGGAAAAATATTAAGTAGAATTATTTTGGAAAGATTAAAAGATGCTATTGATAAAATGCTAAGAGATGAGCAGGCAGGTTTTCGGTCAAACAGATCCTGTACTGATCAGATAGCCACATTACATATTATAATAGAGCAAAGCATTGAACTGAACTCATTACTTTACATTGGATTTATAGACTATGAAAAAGCATTTGACAGCATTGATAGGGAATCTCTCTGGAAATTGATGGGGCACTATGGAATCCCACAGAAAATTATCAACTTAGTAAAGACAACATATAAAGACATGAAATGTCGAGTTCTTCATGAGGGAAAGCTAACAGATGCGTTTGAAATAAAAACACGTGTGCGACAGGGATGTCTTTTGTCGCCTCTTCTATTTTTACTGGCTATAGACTGGACTATGAAAACAGTAACTATGAAAACTGCTAACACCAAGAATGGAATTCAGTGGACCCCTACAAAACAGCTTGATGATCTGGACTTCGCTGATGATATTGCCCTTCTGTCCCATTCACGGAATCAGATACAAGATAAATTAAATATACTTAATGCGAGATCACAGCAGCTTGGTCTGAAAATCCATAAAGGAAAGACAAAGATAATGAGAATAAATCAGGCAAATAGTAATGTGGTTTCTCTTAATGGCACCCCACTCCAAGACGTGGAGTCGTACACCTATTTAGGCAGTAATGTAGATAAAGATGGAGGAACTGATAGAGATATTAAAATAAGAATACAAAAGGCAAGAGGGGCTTTCATGGCACTAGGGAATTTGTGGAGGTCAAAAGAAATTAAAAGAAATACTAAACTAAAAATTTTTAATTCTAATGTCAAATCAGTACTATTGTATGGGGCGGAAACATGGAGAACAACGAAGGCAATTACTAATAAATTACAGACATTCATTAACTGGTGCCTGCGCAGAATAGAGTGAATAAAATGGTATGATAGAATAACTAATGTAGAACTTTGGGAGAGAACTAAACAGGCTCCAGTGGATCAGGAGGTGAGGAAAAGACGCTGGCGTTGGATAGGGCACACACTGAGAAAACAGGAAACTAGAATGTCTTTGCATTGGAACCCACAGGGGCATAGGAATATAGGAAGGCCAAAAAACACATGGAGAAGAGAGCTGGAGAATGAGGTTAGAAAGATTGGGAGGACATGGGGAGAGCTCCATGTAATGGCGAAGGATAGAACGACTTGGCGTGAGTTGGTTGAGGGCCTATGCTCCATTGGGGGATAGAAAGGCAGAAGAAGAAGAACCGTATGTGGTAGACACAGCCATACAAAGGATAGGTTTAGACAAAAGTCAATGAACTTAAAGTTCATGTTAAACGTTTACAAGAGAGTATCTAAAGTCAGTGGCCTAGAAACCTGCGGGCTAACGTGGAGGTAAAACTCACACAGCAAAGGTTAACTGGTTGACTATTCCTATCTTTAAATTTAAAGAGGCATGACCTAAGGGACAACGAACAAAGGCAAATAGAGAATATTTCCTGGGGGTTTTCTATCCAATTATGCAAAGTGGCTTAGAAACCTTTCTTTGGCGAGAAAGAAAAAGGATAATGAACCTAAGAAGACACTGTTTCATGAACTCCGGTACAAAGGAGAGAGGTAGAACCTAGTAGCATAAGGAGTATTTACACTGCCAGCGACTATGCAGGAAGACACTTGTGCTGAAATCTAACGGAGGAACCATGAAAAAAAAAAATGTGAGCACATCTTGATAAGAAAAGCCAGGAAAAACCAAAATATGCCAATATATGCCAGTTCATTATCTCATAGGTTAGTTGCGTATCCTTTACAGGACGTTGCAGAACCAACCCCAACAGCCCCTGGCTGTTGTGTGGTTTTTACTAGGCAAATTTACGTCCATTAGTTTGCCATTGCTTACTGGACGGTCGGCTTTCTTGATACTACTGTCGAAACCAACGCAAGGCACATGGCCCGCAGCTGGGATCGAACCTGGCATCACAGCATTACGAAGCGTTCGCATCGACTTAGCCACAGAGCCGACTCATTATCTTATGAAAGTTCAATTTCAAATATGCCAAATGTGTGGAATCTGGCATCAAAAATGCCAATATGGCAACCCTGACTGAACATGGGGGAGGAGCCATAAACGCCGCCCAACATGTAAAGAAGCTCTCTTTCTTATGAGTTTAAGCATCTGTTGATACATTTTATATTATTTCAGACTATTATTATATGTATTCGCCACTGTGCACATTTTTCTTCTTCTTCCTCTTCTTCTTCTTCAGCATTCCGAGCCCTTAAGGTTCATTGCTGCAGATATCACCCACCCCCATTCATCTCTCTGGTTGGCCTTCTCTTTCCAGTTGGTGATACCAAGTGTTTGTAGATCTGTCTGGATATTACTTTTAAAGAGGAGATATGCTGACATCTTTAAAGATTTGAACGTCAAGGAAGATTGGTTAATAGACAGCATCCATTAACAGCATCCTGTCTCGGAGGCTGAAATGTTTTGGTCATATCAAGCGCCTTGATGAATTGGAAAAAAAAATTATAGCAGAAAGCATGGTACCAGGAAGGAGGGGCAGGGGCCGATCAACACGAAAATGGGCACAGGATATAAGTGACTTCTTGAGTATAAAAGTACACGAGGCGGGAGAGCTGGCGAGAGACCGAGTTTCTTTCAGGCAGACCGTGATGAGAGCGACGTTCTGCAAAGGACCTGCCACATGATGATGATGACTTACTTGACTGTTAACATTCTCCTTACTTCCAGGGCTTCTATTTATTACTGCATTTCAGCTACAAGATTGGTAGTACGAGTCAAGGCTGAGTACACATCACACACATTGAGTCCACAATGACGGGTTCTATACAAATAAATAAGGCAACAGGTGGTGAAAGGGAGACAATAGAAATAAGTGCTGCTAAACTGCGAATGACTTTAGTAACCTGCTGCGCGAGTGATCTTCTCTTGATTACGTTCATTGATTTTTTTTAAAAGTATCCAGAAACCATGCGTTCTCAACCCTTTGGCTCGGTACTATAGAAATCAAAACCCTTCGGCCTTGATTCCCCTTCTGCCTACCCCCGGACCACAAGGAGTTTGTTACCCGGTCACCGCACAGTCCGGTTTAGCCAACTGCGCTAGAGAGCCAGGCATGTTTATTGATAATCTGCGTGCATTTACTGCCACCAGAAAGATCTTTCTATGAAAGTAAAAGTAAAGGACCCTTTTCCCCAACTTCATGCGTATTAGGCATATAGGGCTAGACCTATATTTTATAGACTAATCGATACTTGGTGGGTGATGTGGTCAGTAGCAACCAGGCGCCTTTACTTCCCAGGACTTTACCTATCACCCATTCAAGGCTGGGTCTAACTGGAAGCCCAGGTCAATTTTGAAAGAAAAAAGTCCAGTTCAGTCATTACCTAAACCCACAACCTTCCGATCCACAGGCGAGCATTTGTCCGCTTCACTACGGCGGCTTGCAATGCTCTCTGTAACCTACAGTTGTTGTTTTGTCACTCTATTTCTTCCTCCTCTTCCTCATTTTTCTTCTTCTTCCTCTTACGTCGCCATGCCATAGCGGTTAGACGTTCACGCGCCAATTGGATGGTCGTGGGTTCACTCCCTGGCGTAGCCGGACGTTTTTTCAAAAATGACCTGACTCCCAGGTCGACCCAGCCTCGAGTGGGCACAGGGTGCAGTCCCACATCACCCATCTTGTGATGTTTGGTCTATAAAAATATAGGACTAGCCCTATATGCCTGAAAGGTGTGGAAAAGGGTCCCTCGCCTTTTTTCCCCTTTACGTCTCCTTTCATGCTGTAAGGTAGAGTTGGCATACATATGTTTTTGTTGACACCTTTCCGTCTTTACCGATGATAAAATGTGTTATACAGTGCTAAGTAGAGGCATGGGAATCACCACCCATGGCGAGGACGAGTGTGACTAGCAAACCATCTCGCGCTAAGAAAAGTCTACCACAATTAGAGGATGGGATTTCAGGATCGTTGTTGCCATTATATGTATTTAGTGTGCGTCTTATCAGAAGCTCAGCTCTCAACTTTTCTGTAGTCATGTTCCTCCCTCACTTTATACCCATTCCCTTCCGGATCCCCCCCCCCCCCCCTTCCTTTCGCAAAACGGTGGTTGGCATTTTGTTCCAATGAACCTACCTCAAAACCTGTATCATGCATGTCCCGTTTGCACACATCTATATAGTAGTAGATGCCAACCTTGACATCTTCTTACTCTCTGTAGTAGACCAGAAACAATGTCCTTAGTGACTCTGCCATCATCTGTTCTACAGGCGTGACTCCGCCACACGAGCCTTCGGAGACTTCGCTAACATACATAACACACACGGTTAACTTTGTTGCTATAGTCCCCCCACAATGCAACTGCTTTATACGGTTCAACAGAGATTCTAGATCTGGCTGCTTGTGGATTCTTATCTCAACTGTTATTCTTTGAGTCACCAGATATCAATCTTTCAGGCCGCAGTTCTGAAGAGTTAAGAATATGTTAGTTTTACTACTCCCCCTCCCCCTTCTCTAACAGAAGTAAACCAATGGGGAATCTTGAAGTCGCAGAAATATTATACCAGGTGTCTGTAGAGTCTCAATGCACGTTGTATGCATGACAAATTTGAAAAAAACAAAATACACGATGTCATCAACAATTTGCACAGCCACAACAATAACATATCTGATGCTTCAGGTCAAAATGGACGCTAGGCACGGCCACCTTTTTTTTTTTTTTTTTTAGCCGAGGATATAGTTTCGTCGCCCAGTTTCTGAGTTGAGTGCATGGCGTTACACTGTGAGCTACATGTGTTTTTCGTTGGCACAGGAGCATAGCAACTATGAGGTGACCCGTTTGCTATGAAGCTGAAACTAGGATTACCAGATTACAAAAAATCTGAGTCATTAGAGTCAATTTAATGTCTAATCCTGTTTTGTGGAAGCTAGGGGGTACCAATATTCATTATAACATGTCTTCAAAATGTCCATCACAGGCTTCAAGACATTACCATCCATGCTGGAATATCTGTTCAACAACACCAAATTTTGTTCCTGTTGTTAACCTCATTTTTTTTTTTTTTTTTTTTTTGAGTGCAAAGACTTACTCCAGCAGAAGACAGCCATTCACTGCATACTGATTCAGGATTCACTGTGGAGCACATATTTTGATGACACAATGTGTGTCATTTTTCAAATGTATTCTGCATAAGTGTAATGAGACTTTACAAACACCCTGTATATAAGTAAATACACATCTATTCATCACATGTGTGTTTTATTATATAAATCTCTTTACTCACAGACAACCAGTAAAAGACACAGTTTATGATGGGTTGCATAAACAGTTTATTTGTGCAAGGAACGCCATTTATTGCCTTCCCCGCCATTCCCAGGCTTACTATTTACAATCAACTCAGCGGACAACCTCAAGGGAAGTAACTTAACAAGCAGCAGACACATTTTCAGTCCATACTGCTTACAGTTACATCCCTTATATTTTTAAAGAACATGCAACCTTGTTCCATTTCACTGTTGACAAATGTGCCTTCTGATTCTAAATATGAACTCTGTCAGTCATTTGTTATTGCTGTCATAAGTTTAGATATTAACCATTTCATCACTGACAAAATTTGTAGACAAAAATATTAAGCTCCTTAACATAAATAACTTATCTGATATGTATTTTCAAATGAACCGTTGAACATGTTTTTCAGCAGCAAGATAATTGATAATCTTATAACTGAAAACTGGATAACTATAATTCAAACTGTAATAACAGTCTAACCGGTGAGTTTTTGTTTTAGAAAATTGCCTTTCTTTAGAAACCATTTTGACTTTTTATTTCAAAAGAAAGAGAACCAGGATTACCCAAGATAATGTGACCTAAGAGTTACTTCCTCGCCACTTGTCACGAATATATACAATTTATAGATGTTAATCTGAGCATTTAACTGTTCCAGTTACACCTGCCAACAGACAAAGCACACATTCTCATTCTTACAGTCAGGATATTTACACTCTGTAACTATTCAGATCTTGAAATCATTACCAACCGTCTGCTTTCTGTATTTCATATGAACAAAAATGGGGATACAACTATGTTCCGGAGAATTTCAAACATATTAATAAAGGAAAACAAATCAATTAATGTAAAATTATCCCCATCATACATGTGTGTTACACATCAAAGATTGTGATGTATGTAAATCAAGCCTTCCCTCCTGATTTACGCACACAAGAGTCTTTGATTTTAATTTAGCAAAAGTGTTCTTCTTAATTTGTTATTCAAGGTTTTTTCCTAATATGCTATTCAGGGAAACAATTTGAACCTGCGAACGCTTGACCAAGAGGTACTAGCTGCTATTCAACTATAGCTACATTAGAAACATTTTTAGATATGTCAATTAAGCAGTAACTTCTTAATGAGAATAAGAGATGTTTATTAGAATAATACTGTTTCAGGTTAACCAAAGCAACATCCTGGTACTCAGGATATGCCAAAAGGAACTCTCTCTTTCTCTCTCTCTTCCTGCAGGTTTCAATGTTTATATCTGAATCATTTTCAATTTTGAAGCAAGTCACATGACTAGATGAACTGCGATAGCATCATAAAGTCACATGATTACAGCATATGATTAAAAACGTGAAAGCAGAAGGTGGTGAAAGCACAAAACAATGTTCAAACAGCGGGGAAGACAAGAAACCTATGTCCCTGATCTCCATGACAACACATGAGCCGCAAAAACACAAATGCTACATTTTCTTCCAGCTTCAATGTGACCACAAATTACAGCGGCGACAGCGATAACAACAAAAAACGACGACAACAGTATCACAGGAAACGACAAAATATACAACGTGTTCATGTCTAGATTAACTAATCTAATAATAAATTAAGTCGCGACGTCAAATTTCTCTCCCCACAGTTCGCCACAAAATTCAACCCCAACTTCCCCTTATAAATTGTAGTATTCCCTTACTTGTACTACAAATGCATACGTCACGTTTATTGTGGACCTTATTGTTAAGTCACCAAATTGCTTATTTTGTCTGTCTGTCTGAGCCCTCCGGGCAGTTACCTGGGGTCTGACCATCCTTCAGACTACAAGAATCTAATCCTGGACAGCAAACCAACAGAGCCAACCCTAGATACCCGGTTAAAACCTGTAAAGAAGTTACAACTGAGGTACCCCTATCAACCAAGCACTGCCGTGGTATGCCTCCCCGTGTGAGCAAACGTACAATTGCTGACTGAGGTATTCCTTACGAGAAATCAGCAAGAGATGCACGAGTAATAAATAAATTTCCAGAAATCAGTCCAGGAACTGATATGTCCGTGTATAAGTTAGCTTTATAGCCAAGCTATAGGCACCCAGCTGTGACAGTCCTGGCACTGAATTTATCACTAGCTATAAAACTATTACAATGTCATTATGTCTAGTAGATCTTATATATGTGAATTAACTCTAACTATATGTTAACCACATTTCATCTAGATTGATTTAAATATTGTTGTAACGAATATCTGTAAAGCTATCAAGATCTCACTTTGTCCTTTTGTCTAGAAGATCTTACAGACAATGAATTAACTCTCTAGCTATAGTTAACAACATGTCATCTAGACCAAAATAACATTTATTGTAATCATTAGCTATACAGCTATCAAATGTCATTCTGTCTTAGATCTCACGCACAAAAGTTTAACTCTAGCCTGTAAAGTTAACCATACATCATCCAAAGCAAAGACAATATTACTTTAATGGCTAGCTATGAAGCCATCCAGAGGTCACTGTAGCTAGATTACTTTATCTAGTTACGCTAAAGCAATGATTGGTTGGCCGAGCTAAGCACATGTTTTATGATGAGTCTGAGGTGGTCTAACATGAATGAACTCCTGGATATTTAACTTTCCCTGGAGTGGCTTGTTTAGACCAAGGAGGCAGTCATTCAATGTGTTAACCTACGGCGGAAAGACTATCTGTACGTCATCTTATCTAGATAAGCATTTCACACTACTGGGTATTTAGCTGTCCAGATGTCATCTGGTGTAGATAGCTATGACATTTCAATCAATTGATTACAAAGTATTTAGCTGTCCAAATGTCATGAGGTCAAGATAGATGTAACCTGCATTGAATTAATCATTAGGAATTATGCTGTCAAATGACATCATGTCTAGTTTGATATGACATGCAATAAATTAATTATTGGGAATTATGCTGTCCAAATGTCATCTGGTCTAGACAGATATTGACACACAAGGAATTATTAGGTATTTGGCTGTCCAAATGTCATCTTGTCTTACACAGCTGACAAACAAGTCAGTCTCTAGCTATAAAGCTATCCAAATGACATCCTGTTGAAATAAAGCTGACATGCAAGAGTGACTCTTCATCTGTCTCAGTTTATGTCACTCCATCTAGACTGACCTGACACACTGTCAGCAGCTCACACTGACACACTGTACACTGTCAGCATACACTGACATACTGTCAGCACACACTGACACAACATCACAAACAATGGTTCAACATCTGGTTAAAGTCAACAGTTTAGGGCCACACATCCAAGATATGCTAACAATTAGGAGTAACTTTTTATATTAAGAGAACTCACAACTTTCTTGATTACTTAAAGTTAGAAAACTACAACTCTGAGACCTGAGGCTGTGAGGCCTCCATCAGTTGCTATGGGCCTCCTGTTATCGTTTTGGGTCTCAGGTACCACATTATTTCTGATCAACTATTGTCCACATATGTTCAGCAACACATAATGTGTCCTCCAGCTGTCCACATTTGGCCTCAGAAGGGTGAAAAAATATATTTTATTTAAAAGCATAGCACAGCATAAATGAATGCCGTCTCTTTTCATCATTTTTAACCAGGATAATTTTTCCCTTTACACATCAACTGTAAAATTATCTGGTAATGACAGTTCTGCACCTGTAAGCTACACATGCCTTTAAAAAAAACCCACCCCCCAAAAATAATACAGCTAACAGCATAAATAAATGTTTTGGTTAAATATTCTCTGTAAAAATGTGGAATATTATGAGCAATAATTCTATTTGATGAGCTAACACCATTAAGGCTGTGAGCAATACTGAATTTCACTATCATGTAATTTATAGCTCTACCATTTGATTATGCCCTGAGTAAAAAATAAGTGCCCTATAAGCTAACAATGTGTATGTTAGCACAACTTTGGGGAAACATTCCCTGAGTTCCAGACTCTGGGAGGACTGTGTTGACTTTAACCATCTGTATGTCATAGAAAGCTTCCAGGTGTACGTGTTACTACGGTGACGTAACTACACGTACACCGGAGCATTGGTTTCTTGTTCTTGTTGTGAAGGCACAGAGCAAGGGTGTCCACCATCGTCGAAAAAACGACGGAAGGTGAATTCGAAAAATGCGTGCTCTGGGTGCTTTCCATTTTCTGACTTAGAGTTAGCCTTCTTGGATCCATCTGAGTCATTCGATTGTAGCTTATCTGGATCAACCGGATCAAAATTGGATGTATCCGTGAGGAATTTGATTGTGGGCTTCAGAGGTGCCGGTAATTTACGAAGTCCTTCAAAGTTGACCCCTGAGAAGAACTTGTGTTCTTTAACCTCTGTGGCACCATTCCGACCGAGTCTTGTTTCAGGGCCTTGCAGCAGCTGAGCAATGAGGTCTATGGTGACAGGAGAAATGTTGGTGCAGTGGGGAACCATCAGCGTCTCCTTCCAGTTGATCACCTGCAATGATAACGAAAAGATGTCAACACAGAAATGGATCTATTTTTTTGGGAGACTACAGTGTGAAGGATGAGTATTCTCACATGTAGGCAAAACCCATAATGATGATGATGATGAATAATGAGAGCAATAGCATATTAGTGCCAATAAAGGATCACTTAATGCATTGACTGGTCCCTGCATGGAACAGAAGGAATCAAAAGATAAGATAAAAATCACTAATGTGGAGCTTTAGGAGAAAACAAATTCCAGTCAATTAAGGAGGTAAAGAAAAGCACTGCACTGGATATGACCTGAGAGCAATATATGCAGGATGTCTTTACACTGGAGCCCACAAGGGCACAGAAAAAAAGGCAGAACAAGAAATGGAGAGAAGAGCTAGAAAGTGAAGTTAAAAAAAGATGAGGAGGACATCAGAGTGAGCTGCATGTGACACGAAAAAAAGGACAACCTGATGTGAGTTCGTTGAGGACCTATGCTCCAGTGGAAAATAAAACACAGAAGAAGAATAGGAAAAGATCGCTCAACTGCACATAGTTGTCTTCGTAAATACCTCAGTCATTAGACCCAGATCATAGGAGAATTTCAGGACCTGCACAAAATCTATATTATAGGTTGAAGTTAAAGACAGGGATGCTTCGAGCAGAGTGGCAAGCTTCACTGGGAAGGTCATGGGTAGTGAGCATACTTTGGATCTTTTCTCTAGGCCATGCCCGCAAAGTAGGTAATGAACAGGCAGATGTGGTCAAGGCCCTTTTGGGAACAAGCAATGGAATCAGTAGAGAAACAAGATTATTATGTCCTGAAAATAATGAGGCACTTGGGTGTCACCAGAGGGTCTGGCCAGCTCACTACACTCAGAGGAAAGGCAAGACGGAGCATTAGTATTGGAACTCTGTGTTGGCTGCTGAAGATGAGGATGAAGCACACATAGGAATGCCCCGATTTCTGATGTCAATTCTTGACTCCACTCAACTCAACAGGTTGAAGTTAATGTGCATCCTTTACAAGATATTTCAGAACCAACCTCAGCACTGTTTGACAGTTTATGATTTCACTAGAGAATATTCAACACAGCTCTGCTGTAAAGAGACATAATATAATTGCTTTCAGCATTCTGAAAAAAAAAAAAAAAAACAGGACAAACACAGAAGAATAAATACAGGAAATATATAAATACACAGCTGGAAACTTCAGTTACCTACCTTATACTGTGTTTCTGCAGGGGAGGGGGCATAAAAGGGAGGCTGACCAATCACCATTTCGTACAGAATGACACCAACACTCCACCAATCACAGGCTTTTGTGTATCCTGTCAATTAAATAACACACGCCTCTTAAAATCATATATATGTTTTTTATGCATGCTGAAAATAGAATACTAAGAAAATCTTTTATTCAAAATCTAAACTCATCATTATCATGTAGAAGGTCCTCTGTACAACACGTCCATACAAATTACCTGGCCTTACGTGAAAACATGGTGAATGTGTCTCAAATCTTTTCCTCCTTCTTATGTGTTTGTCCTTAAAAAAAGTGGTTGGCATGTTGTGTTGTGGTTTACAGCTAAGCTGTGACATCTGCACCTTTTGGTCCAAAATGTACGATTTCTGCAAACCCATAATTATTTGAATTTTATGTTAGAAAGGCCCGGAACGCACATGGAGAGACTTAAATATCCTGTCTTCCTCTTTATTTTGGTAGACACCTGTCTCCCCCTCCCCTTCCATCTGAATGATAGTTAAAGACAGCTGAATGACACCTGTCACCATCCCCTTTCTACCCCCATGGACGGAGCTGGGGCATACATAACTGTTCTTTTAAAGCCCCTGTGGTGATTCAGGATCTCTTCCTCGTCATTCTTCTTCGCATATACCAGCTATAAACTCCGGTGGAAAATTCTGGCTGTTCATTTACTGCTGGACTTTAGTCTTGTTTCAGAACTTGAGTTCTGCACGCACATCCATTTTACAGATCTGGTTTTTTTGTATGCAGACTGTTGGTTTCTTGTCGCCTCCTATGACATGCTTGTTAGGGAGGCAGTAGTTCTATTATCCCCACCCCCCCCCCCCCCCCCCCCCCCAAAAAAAAAATTGGGCCTCAGGACCTATCTGTGAATTCTTTTCTCCTTAGTGTTTACCATCTGTAACCTCTGGCAGAAAGTTCTAGTTGTTCATCCACTTTTGGACTGCAGTCCTATTAAGAACCTGAGTATTAACATGTGCATCCGTTTTACAGATCTGACTCATTTGTATGCAGACTGCTGGTTCCTTGCCTCGCAGGCAGATGCACTCCGACTTGGAAGGAAGCTCCCAATTAGTCGACTCTTAGGACATGCTTTTGGGTAGGCAGTGGGTCTATTCCTTTTTGTCCCCTATAACAGGGCCCTGGAACCCACACGGGGATATGTGCTTTCAGCATCTCAGTAAGTAACTAAGTGACCCTTTTGAGGCCTTCAGGGGTATTGGGCATACAGGGCTAGACCTATATTTTATAGACCAATCAGCACTTGGTGGGAGATGTGGTCAGCACTACGTCGGCCACCTTTACTTCCCAGAACAACCTGGCATTCGTTCAAGGCTGGGCCGACCTGGAAGCCAATGTCTTTTTGGAAAAAAAAAAGTCTAGTAACATTCAGATCTCTTGAGTGACTGGAGCCTAAGGACAAGATACTTCTTGGCTTCATGTTGACCTTCATGTTGTCTGTTGAGTTTTCCAGTCTCAGTTTGTGTTGTAAGTACTGAGTTGATAAAGACTTTGGTAACAACATTTTGTTGTATCATCTCCGTTGTTGAGTTTTGTAGTCATATTTTGTTTTGTATTTAGCAAAGAGACAGTTCTTGAGATGTGTTGCAGTTTACCTCCACAATGAGTGAGTGACACTGTCTGAGGGACCAGTGAGTAAATCTGAAATAAGCCCCGGGGAAAGTCATCGGAAGGATAATCTGGAGGACCTATAAGTGATCTCCACTGACCAGGTTAAGGAAGGAAGAAGTGCTTCACTGATAAGAAAGACAAAAACTGGACCATGTTCAGCTAACCCCCCCCCCCCCCCCCCCCCCCTCCCGAGGGGTAGCTATCGACTACACTGTGGTCTGTGTTTATTCTGTTCCATATCCATGGTTTCAAATTGCTTATCACCAAATTGCCCTGAAAGGGACTCTTGCAGTTTTGATGTGATGGCCAGTCTTGACCACCTTTCCAACTGGCAACCAAGCTGCCCATAGCAAACAAAAAAGCCACCCCGAGGCCTCTGAGGAGCCAGTGGGCCTGAAAACTGTCAATAAACTTTGCTCTTACCTAAACGCAGCAGCACCTCCGGAGCGATGTAATTGGGTGTGCCCACCAAGGAATGTGCTAGGCAGCGTTTCTGTTCCCGCTGACGCCTTTTCTCCAGCGGCTTGAGGATCTCTCCATGAGAGGGGTCATCCAGCTCACAGCTGACGTCCATTGAGTCCTGGCAGACATGACCATCTGGGGACAAATAAAAGTCATTATCAACTCTTTCAATAGCAGCAGATTTCACTAACTCTTGTTAGTACCAAGGAACTCACCAAGCGCTCACTGTAAGTAAAGTAACAGCAAAGAATCCTTTTCACACCTTCAGGTGCATTGGGCATATAGGGCTTGACCTATATTTTAGATTTTCATTGGTTACACATTTCTTAACGTTCCTATCCCATTCTTGTCTTGTGTTAACCCCCATATTTTCCAGTAGTTATTATAATAGCTTCTCTCACAAAAACCTGTATTTTTCAGCTCTATGAGACTAACACATTGTTGCTTTAGGATACAAAACCCTCATGTGGTTTCCGGGGCCCCATTGTGGGGAAAACAAAAATAAACCCATTTCCCAAGCATTTAGTAGGAGGTAGACTAATTAGGGATTTCCTTCAAAGTCAGAGGGCGTCTGCTCAAGCGGCAAGGAGCAACCAACTGCACACAAATAAACCAGTAAAACAGATGTACAAGCAAAAACTCAGGCCGTGGCACCAGAAGAAGAGAATGATCAAATCAATCAGAATGCCACCGAAACTGGCACAAGATGATTACCATATTATGGACAGACCAGAGCAAGTTATTATCCTTCGCCTTAGAACAGGGCACAATAGACTTCGCTCCCACATGTACAACAAATTTAAGATTGGCCAATCGGCCATGTGTACTTGTGGACTGGCACCTGAAACAACAGATCACATCCTTCAAGACTGTCCCATATTCAACGCTTTCAGGCAAAACATTTGGCCAAAAGAGACACTTGTGGAAGTCAAACTTTACGGGCCGCTTAGTGAATTACAAAAGACAGTGAAATTCATACAAGAGACGGCTTTGCAGATATAGACAATTTATTTCATGCGAACGAAAGAAGAAGAAGAAGGCCGTGGCACAAAGTCAAAGCCCGAGTGGACGAACAACCTGTACTTTCTATTGAAGCTTACAACTGGTGAACAAAGAAGTAAAGGATACAAAAACTATAGCATAGATACTACTATTGTCTATGACTCTATCTTTCTATCTATAGTTGAGTCAGATTTTGTTGTAAATTTGCCTAAGGTGGACTTAGTCTAAAACAGATACTCGGTAATTAATATCCTGAGAAGTAGAGGCAATTAGGGTGAAGTTTACCGTGCAAAGTGTAGACTTGTCTACACAAACATAGGTCTAGCACTATTTGCCAGGTGCCTCATAGGCATGAAGAAGTTCCCTTGTCATGAAAGACAACAACCAACATGACCAGATTTCAAAACATTTAACTGGGCGCCGTAAAATTGGCCGGACTAAATGAGTATAAGGATATTTTTCTGATAAATCTTCTTCTTCTTCTTCACATTCACCGGCTGTAAACTCTGGCAAAAGGTGCTGGTTGTTCGTCCACGCATGGACTTTTGGTTTTGTTCGCGTGCACATCTGTTTTATCTATATGCAGATTACTGGTTTTCCACTCTTAGGCAGATGCACTCCGACTTGGAAGTGAACAGCCCTAATTACATAGTCGTTTTACGACTTGCTTGTTGGGAAGCTGTGGGTCCCCCCCCCCCCCCCCCCCCCCTTCTCTCTCTCCCCACACACAGGGATAATGGAGCCACAAAACCGCTCACGGAGTTCTGAGAAATCAAGTCAGCTGGTGAAATATTCAAACATCATCATTAAATGCCAAGTGGTGTTTTCAGAAATGTATAAAATAAAGTTGGTGCCACATATTCAATAAAACACAAAGTGAGGATTAATGTTGGTTACTTTGCTTGTTATGTTACAAACTGTTGAAGGTTATATCGCATGCCTATTTTGTTAGGCACTTTTTTTGGTGGGTTTACTGGGTTGACTCGATGCTGTATCCCTGCCCTGTGACTAGACACCCACAATACAGTGACCTGACACCCACAATACAGTGACCTGACACCCACAATAGAGTGACCTAACATCCACAATACAGTGACCTGACACCCACAATACATGATGAAAATTAGATTCATGACAAGAAATGAACAACTCGATACAAGACAAGAGCTGAAGACACAGATACAAGACAAAAGCTGAACAATCAGATACAAGACAAGAGCTAAACAACTGGATACAAGACAAGAACTGAACAACTGTATACAAGACAAGAGCTGAACAATCAGATACAAGACAAGAACTGAACAATTGTATACAAGACAAGAGCTGAACAATCAGATTCAAGACAAGAACTGAACAACTGTATACAAGACAAGAGCTGAACAACTAAATACAAGACGAGCTGAACAATCAGATACAAGACAAGAGCTGAACAACTGGATACAAGACAAGAACTGAACAACTGTATACAAGACAATAGCTGAACAACTAAATACAAGACAAGAGCTGAACAATCAGATACAAGACAAGAGCTGAACAACTGGATACAAGACAAGAGCTGAACAACTAAATACAAGACAAGAGCTGAACAATCAGGTAAAAGACAAGAGCTGAACAACTGGATACAAGACAAGAGCAGAACAATCAGATACAAGACAAGAGCTGAACAACTGGATACAAGAGCTTAACAACTGGATACAAGACAAGAGCTGAACAATCCGACACAAGACAAAAACTGAACAATCAGATACAAGACAAGAGCTGAATAATCAGAAATAAGACAATAACTGAACAATCAGATAAAAGACATTAACTGAACAATCAGATACAAGACAAGGAGTGAACAAACAGATACAAGACAAGAACTGAACAATCAGATACAAGACAATAACTGAACAATCAGATACAAGACAAGAGCTGAACAATCAGATACAAGACAAGAAGTGAACGAACAGATACAAGACAATAACTGAACAATCAGATACAAGACAATAACTGAACAATCAGATACAAGACAAGAGCTGAACAAACAGATACAAGACAATAACTGAACAAACAGATACAAGACGATAACTGAACAATCAGATACAAGACAAGCTACCTAGTGACCTACCTTTCTGGTAATACTTGGAGTTGTGTGTCCACCTGAAGCCTGTACAGAGGCCAAAGTCTGTGAGCTTGATGTGTCCATCCTTGTCAATGAGGATGTTGTCTGGTTTGATGTCTCGATGGATGAAACCCATGCGGTGAACACTCTCAATGGCCAGAACCAGCTCGGCAATATAAAACTGGGCCAGGTGCTCCTCCAGAATCTCCTTACGGATCAACAAGCCCATGAGGTCACCTCCGGGGACATAATCCATCACAAAGTACAGGCTATCGCTGTCCTGGAACGAATAATACAACTTTACCACCCACTCATTGTCAGCCTCTGCCAAGATGTCCCGCTCGGCTTTCACATGTGCCACCTGGTTCCGCTGGATCACGTTAGATTTCTTCAAAGTCTTCATGGCATACAGTGAGCCCACATCCTTTTTGCGAACTAAAGCCACTTCCCCAAATGCTCCCACTCCAAGCGTTTTGATCTTTTCAAACATGCTTGCGTCCATTTTGGCACGTTTTAAACGAATATAGTTGGACTCTTTCTGATGTAGCATTTTTCTCATTTGCCGAGCAGCTTCTTCTGATAAGTTCACTTTTGCCATTTCTTTTTCAAGCTGCAGCCTTCTGTTCATTCTCTGAGCATGGGACTTGAGCACATTCTCCACGTGTTGCTCCATGTAGAACTTGAAAGCTTGAGGTGAGTACATTTTCACTTTAGTGTCACAGCGGAGTCTGTCTCTCTCGTGAGCGTCAGATCTGCGTTCTGGTAGTGGAGACATACACCTGTGTTTTTCCTGTCCATTGCAGTTTGAGCACTTGGTAGACGGAGAGCTCCGACTTTGACTAATGCTACTTGTATCAGTATCAGTCTCATCTGTTTCTGACGGTGCTGCATTTCTGTTCATCTGGGGGAGCAGCAGATGTGGACAGCCTTCTGTTGGAGCAGTCAGATTATCTACATTTGGCTGTCCTGGACTGTTAGTATTTGAGTTCAAGGATAGAGAGCTATTTTCTGAAATGGGTAAAGATAGAGGTAAAGAAGAACTGCTTCCCACAAGAGATGTGCCTGGAGATGATGGTGGAGATGAAGAGCAGCAGCTTTGAGCGTGGTGGAGATTTGCGGAGAAGTATGACGGTGGGAGATGCAAAAAGTGGGTTTGTGTACCAGGCTGTGATGAATTATCTTGATGGCCAACATGTGGTGGAGGTGGAGGAGGAGGTTTGTCCTTAAGTGGAACTCGTGGTGGAAGTACGGGTGGGTTTAAATGAGGAGGCATCCCCAAGTTGACGATGCCCCTGCCTGGGTAAGGAGGTGGTGGTTTGTCTGGCATATCTGAGTTTGTTGACGGCGAGGAGGTAGTTGACATCACAGACATTGGAGACTGATTTGTGGCTCGAGATACTGGCGAGTCAGAGCGAGATGTAGATAGGTTTGAGTCTCCAGGAAACTGCTGGTACAAGGTGCCATTCTGCAGCCTGAATGCCTGGGTGTGGTTCGGTGAGAAATGGCTCTGCCATTGATTGTGAAAAGTCTGAATGGTTGGCTGACCTGCTGTAACTGCCGCCAGTTGCTCTAATGTGTAGCTTCCCCCGTTGCGGATTATCTGTGACCCATTATGAGGAGAATGAATGATTGGGATGGGCACATCTCTTCTTGTTAAATGTCCTGTGCCTACAGCAGGGTGCTGATGCTTCAGTTGTTGATTTGGCATTGGAGATAAAGTGTTACTGTGTGCCTGGACCTGTGCCAGCTGAGCAGGCGATGTTCCTGCACCGAGGTTGAGAGTTTGGGGAAGAAGCCCCACAGGGGCCGTGGCTGTCTGAGGCACAGGTTTGGTAACTTCTTTACTGTGAACTGAAGGCATAATGATTGGCATGTGGTTAAATCCCATAGCCATGCGAGTTGCTGAAACTGCTGTGGATGCGACTGACTGTATCACCTGTGTGGTTTCTGCTGGGACTGATATAATCTGGACTTCCAGACCTGAAGGGACACCATGAACATCCTGAAAGTGGTCTCTGTGAGCAGGTGGACCTCCTGTGGTTCCATTTAATCCTATTGCTGTAGTGACCTGAAGTCGAGCTTGGCTGTAAGGCGGAGGTGGAGCTTGTGTGTGGTTTTGCAGCATGGTTGAGCCACCATTTGAAGTTGCCGGTGCTGGGCCAGTTTGAGAGTGATTCACCTGAGTTCCAAGCATGAGGTTCTGTAGCTGTTGGGACAGCTGGTGATTGGGAACATTTACACTTCCATTGCTACCTGGGTTCAAAACTGACTGCTGGGTGCCTAAAGTAGGAGAGGGACTAACACCTCTTTGGTTGACTACTGCCCGAACCCCTCCGTTAACATGTGCTGTTACTTGCTGCTGATGCTGCTGCTTCTGCTGCAAATGGTAGTAGGGCTGTCCGGGTGACATTCGTTGGATCAACTGTTGCACATGACCCTGAGGTATCACATGGTTCTGACCGGGGACCAACAGACCTGCTTGTGTCATTCCAACTGCATGACCTTTGCCCTGACTTATTGTCTGCAAAACTGGGCTCTGGCCTGGGGCAACCTGCAGGAATAGTTTAACATCTGGTAATTACACAACAGATATGAAAAGACATTTGTGGAAAAACTAGTGTCACGTAAACAACACACGGAAAGAACACAGTGTATAATTAGCTTTACAATAACACAATCATAAAAAACAAAAAACCTGCCCATTAATGCATGTTTAACAACTTTCCTTGTGTGGGCAGAGGAGGAGGAAAAGGAGATGGAAGGGGGAGGAGGAGGGGTTGTTACCTGAGGATTAAGGACAGTATGGCCAGCGCTGTTGCCACAGACTGTGCAGGTTAAGATTTTATTGATGCCCCGAACAAAAAAACCCATTAACCTTACCAAAGATTGAAACCTGAGTCTCCCGCATGGAAGTCTAACATTCCGAACCACTGAACCACTTTACATAGCAATAACAAGAACAACAATGGAAAACAACAAAAGAAAACCAGAAATGACACTCAAGTAACTACATTAAAGCAAAAAATATGCAAACATGTGAAATGAAAATGAAGCAAGCAGAACCAAGTGAATTGTGAGTTACTTCCCTTTGCAGACCTAAAAAGAAAGAACAAACTATTCAGTAAACCTTCAGAATGATACAAAAAAATAAGGCACTTCCAATACGGTAGGGTGACATAGGATAAAACACAACATCACATTGTGGCAGCATAGGGGATAATGTACTTTTATCATGGCACTGGGTATAGTGTACTTTTGTGCTGGTGCTGAGTATTATGTACTTTCATGGTGGTGATGGGTAGAGTACTTTCATAGTGGCACTGGGTATAGTGTACTTTTATGCTGGTGCTGAGTATAGTGTACTTTTATGCTGGTGCTGAGTATAGTGTACTTTTATCATGGCACTGGGTATAGTGTACTTTCATGGTGGTGCTGGGTATAATGTACTTTCATGGTGGTGCTGGGTATAATGTACTTTCATGGTGATGCTTGGAATAGAGTACTTTCCTGGTGGCACTGGGTATAGTGTTAGTTAATCACAGTTCCAACTTCAGAGCAAATAGGTAACCCCATAATTAATACAATCTGGCACCAGCAAAAACCTACACAGAATGTCCATCACAGTCCCTTGTGAAAATTTTGAAACAGACTGCTGTCTTCGGCAAAGCCAAAAGCACACAAACACATTGAATGCATAAGGCAGCTGTCTGAAGTGCCAATAAACACCCACAGTCCACTGCTAGAACTGCAGTTCATCGTCAACGGAAGCAGCTTGCCACAACAAATCAGCAGCTGCACACGCAATAATGTATAAGATACAACCAGTTATGTAGCAACAGGCCACATTTGCTAATCTGCAGTTCACAACACAAACTATGACCCACACAATGAAAAGGCTTTCCACATCTGCAGCTTACTCGGTAAAGTATACTTTAAATGGAGGCCCTTCGGAGGACCCCCACAACAATTAGGTTAGGCAGCTGAGAAGCCCCCTTTAACCAGGTAAAGAAATTTTCTTTAAAATATTGTCTTTATTTATTTCATATTATTTCACCTCTCCGCCTTCTTCACGTTCACCGACTGTAAACTCCAGCAGAAAGTTCCAGTTGTTCGTCTACTGCTGGACTTTAGTCATGTCCCAAAACCTGAGTTTTTCATCCATTTTATAGATCTGGCTTATTTGTATACAGAATTTTGGTTTCCTTGCCTCTCTGAACTCTGACTTCAAAGGAAACTCCCAATTAATCTTTGCCTCTCTGAACTCTGACGTCAAAGGAAACTCCCAATTAATCTTTGCCTCTCTGAACTCTGACTTCAAAGGAAACTCCCAATTAATCTTTGCCTCTCTGAACTCTGACTTCAAAGGAAACTCTTAATTAGTTGACTTTTAGACATGTTTTGTGAGGGAGACAGGAGGTCTACCCCCACCCTCCCCACAGCGGGCCCAGTACCCGCACCAGAAAATATTATTTCAAATATATTATTTTATTTAGTTACCATTTAGAGCATGAGTATTATTACTATTATTAATATGATTATGTTCTTAAATTAGGATAAGGTCCCTAAGGCCCCCCCCCCCTTTCTGCCTACAATATATACATGAGACATTTTGAACATGGGCTCAGCTAAGTGCTGATTGGTCTACAAAAAATTAGTCTAGCATCATATGCGCCACGCGCCACAGGCATAAATATTGGTATTTACTTTTATTTTTTTCAAATCAATTTGCTTTCTCCATGTAATCAACACAAATCAATTTGCTATCTCTATGTAATCAACACAAATCAATTTGCTATCTCTATGTAATCAACACAAATCAATTTGCTATCTCCATGTAATCAAAACTAATTAATTTGCTATCTCCATGTAATCAACACAAATCATTTTGCTATCTCCATGTAATTAAAACAAATCAATTTGCTATCCCCATGTAATCAACACAAATCAATTTGCTATCTCCATGTAATCAACACAAATCAATTTGTTATCTCCTTATAATCAACACAAATCAATTTGCTATCTCCATGTAATAAACATAAATCAATTTGCTATTTCCATGTAATCAACACAAATCAATTTGATAGATACCTGATGACCAATACCGTTTGGTACTGCAGAAATGCCTGAAACATCAATGGACGCAGGAGGAGTCTGACTCTGTGAAGTGTAGTTAAACTGCGAGGTGATTGGTACTCGTGGTGGTATAGGGGGCGGAGTCTGCAATCCGTTGACTAATACTGGACGCTGCTGCTGCTGCTGGGAGGGGGAGGAGTTCACACTAGGGCTGTCTGACCGCACACTGTTGGTTTCAGAGGCAGCCAGACTGCTGCTTCCAAAACTGGGTCGCTGATTGTGCGAATACCCAGGATAACCTGCAGCAGATACATTTACAATTATGAATATTAATTGAGTAATTATTATGCAAGTGCTAATTTTACTCAGCATCATCATGTCATCAAGAGTACTTGGCATTAAGTGGCAGGACAAAATCACAATCACTGAGGTACTGGAAAAAGCAGGTACTGCTACAAGTCTTTTCCATGCTCAGTCTACGAAGGCTCTCGTGGTTGGGTCACAGCTGGAGAATGGAGGATGGCAGAGTCCCTAAGGACATCCTTTACAGTGATATAAAGACAGGAAGAAGATGTCGAGGCTGACCTCTACTATGGTATAAAGATGTGTGCAAGCGGGACACGAATGATACAGGTACTGAGGTGGACTCATAGAAACAAAATGCCATGGACTGTGTTGTGTGGAAAGGGCATATCAGGAAGGGAATGAGACTGAAGGAAGAAATGACTGCAGAAAGGATGAGAGCTAAGTGTCTGAAAAGAAACGGATTAAACACCAATGTTGACAACAATGGTCCTGAAATCCCATGCTATCATCGTAGAAGACATTTCTTGACAAGGGCGGGTCTTGCTAGTCACACTCGCCATCGCCATGGGCTGTGAGTCTCATGCCTTCTCATATGGCAACATAACACTATCGTCTGGAAAGACGGAAATGTGCCAATCATCATCATCATGTGCTGTGCCAATATGCCTGAGCACTAATGGATCTTGGATGCTGCTGCTGAGACTAGGCCACAGCACAGCTAAGGACAAGAATTTACAGACCCTTAGTGTCTGTATGATCGTCTGCTAGTCCGAGCGGTCAGGGTTAAATATGCATGGTGTTGTACACTTAGACAGACTTTTGTCCTCTTCAAGGCTTAGCTCTCAGGTCACTCTAATCTAAAATGGGTCCCAGGTTATGTCCTGTGAAGTAAAGGTGGCCGGCGTGATGCTGACATATCATTAACCCATTTCGCATTTTTCTATGAATATATACGTCTGGTGCCATATTGGTCAAAGACACTCACAAAAGTTACAATATTTATTTACAGACGTGAGGCAACAGTAACTCTCTGACTCTCTGAACATCATAATTGAAGACAATAACTCAGATACACTAGGCAAAATTACACTCTTTGCTTAAACTTCATGACTGGGGACAAGAAGTGAACAGACACCAGACACCAGCAACCCCCTATTCCCCAAACACTGCACAGGAGGACAAGAAGTGAACAGACACCAGCAACTCCCTGATTCCCCAAACATCATGAGGGAGGACAAGTACTAAACAGACACCAGCAGCTTCCCGATTCCCCAAACATCACTAGGGAGAACAAGAACTGAACAGACACCTGCAACTCCCCGATTCCCCAAACATCACGAGGTAGGACAAGAACTGAACAGACATCAGCAGCTCCCCGATTCCCCAAACATCACTAGGGAGGACAAGTACTGAACAGACACCAGCAACTCCCCGATTCCCCAAACATCACGAGGGAGGGCAAGAACTGAACAGACACCTGCAACTTCCCGATTCCCCAAACACCACCAGGGAGGACAAGTACTAAACAGACACCAGCAACTCCCCAATTCCCCAAACACCATGGGGGAGGACAAAAACTTACCGGCACACTTAATGCCCCCGCCTAATTTCTCCTCCATGATGAAAAGCAGCAGACGTAGAGCAGCATTGACGCTGTGGTTGCCGCTGAGCTGCAAGGCTCTAACCGCAATATCCTAAGGAAATGAGAAACAAATTACATCATGGGTAAGTCTGTCAGTAAAGGACTATTTTCCAAATCTTCAGACGTATTGTTAATATTGAGCTACGTCTATATTTCATACTGGTGAGTGATGTAGCTAACGTCACGCCCGCCGCCTTTGCTTCACAGGACTGTACCTGATACTCATTTAAACCTGGGTCGACATGGAAGCAAAGTTTTTTTTTTAAATATAAAGTCCGATTCCATCAGGATCTGAACCCACGGCTTTCCGATCCGCAGCTGAGTGCCGCTACACCACGGCGGCTTCCACATCATGGATACAGTTTGGAAATAATCTTAACTTAGATGTCAAGTTTTCTGGTCACGTGATGGCCAGCATCAGAAACACAAGACCAAAGGTTTGCACATGAGTTGTTAGCATGATGGCCTGAGACAAGGTTACGTTAGCCTAGATCACTTCAGAAACGAATTATTCCTAAATGTGTAATTAAAGTCGATGATGACCCACACAATGAAAAGGGACAAGTACAGAAATTGAAGTATCTGGGCACATGGTTAACATCAGATGGAAGATGCATATCTGAGATAAGAAACAGAATAGGACAGGCAAAAACTGCATTTTATAAAATGAAAAACATCTTGTGCAATATATCCTTGTCATTGAAAGTTAGAAAAAGAATTCTTGCCTGCTACATACATCCAGTTTTAACATACGGCTGTGAATCCTGGACAATCGGTAGGCAGGCCAAACAATTTCTTGAGGCCTCAGAGATGTGGTTTTACAGAAGAATGCTTAGATTACATTGGACTGCAAAAAAGAGCAACCAAGAGGTTTTGAAAGAGGCGGGAGCCCGAAGACAACTTATCACAGACATCAGAATGAGACATCATTTTTCGGCCATGTTATGAGAAGAGAGAAAACATGTTGTGACCACTGAAAAGATATGTGGAACGAGGGATAGAGGAAGACAATGAGAGAAGATGCTTGACAGTCTTGTTGCATGGCATGGAGGTGTGTTGACACACGAACTGATACATGCTGCAGGAGATCGCAGATTGTGGAGAGGCATGATCGCCCACGCCAGTCGGCAAGGCCCCTGATGATGATGATGAGGAGATCACTTTAAATATTTCCAAAGACAAATTATACAGAAAACTCTGAAACAAACCAAGAACTTCGCATAGTTAGGAAGCATAACACCCTCATCTGTCAAAAGAGAAGACGAGATTGATGGTAGATGTAACAAAACAACCCAATTCATTGGACAAATGGCGCGCGCGCGCGCACGCACGCACAAACACACACACATTATGTCTCAATAGAAACCAAAAGGGTACTCTATGACACAATGTTTTTGCAACACACAACACATTACACACAACACAAACACACGCAAACTCACACACACCAGCACTGACACATACAATCGCAAACATTCAATTTTACAACAGCCTATACATGTCGGCGTCTGTGGCAAAAGGCGTCGCGATCGCGCTTCGTAATGCTGGGGTGTCAAGTTCGATCCAAGCTGCAGGCGATTCAGCAGTAGCCCGTCTGGCGTTGGTTTCGACAGTGGTACCGAGAGCCGACAGTACAGAGGCAATGGCAAACTACTAACAGTAAAATTTTGCTTAGAAAATCACAACAGCCAAAAAATGCTGCGGTTTATTCTGCAACATCATATAAAAGATATGCAACTAGCTAACTATAAATGTTGCTGTTTTTCTTACTACTTGTCTTCAGGCACTCAATAACTGTTCCTTTTATTTTCCTAACGCAAATTCTGCAACTTGTTATTCTCTTCTTTCTTCTTCTTTTTCTCTGTCACCGTTTATCTTAGCGAGGTATTGGGGAAGATGTAAGGATCGTTTGTGCGCTTTTTTCCAATGCATTGTATAAGTTGGTGTTCATTTCTGTTAGGTTGCTCCTCGTGATGTTGGTCCATCTCTTGCGTGGTCTTCCCATTGCTCTGTGTTCATTATATTTCTTCAGTGTGGCTGACTGTGGCATCTGGACCTGGGCATTCTCGTCAGACAGCTAAACCATTTTTCATTTGTTGTTCTTTAATGAATTGTATGACTGGCTTCAGTCCTAGTCTTCTAATTTCTCCATTCCTGATTTTAACTTCTTCTTCTTCTTATTTGGTTGTCCTTAAAAGGGCGAATAGACCGCTGTGCTGAGGAATACAGTTTGGCAGCGCTATCAGCAATTTTCGTCCCAACACATCATTCTCCTTCTTCTTTTGTTGTCTCATTGATTCCAGGTTGTAGCCCAGTGCCGTGATCTTCTGTGATGTGTCTGCGCTTGCCGGGTGGCTTGGGTGATGGATTTGTTCATCTTTTTGCAAGTTTAAGCTACACCGTTTATCCACTACTTTCTTGGTCCTCCCCTCACTTTCCTCTCAGATCTTCTGTTTAAAAAAAAAAAAAATCTGTTAATTCAATATTATTTCTTGTGCAATAGCAGTTGATTACATCACTGCCGGCTTGCTAGGCCCGTCGCGTGACGGTGAAGAAAAAAAAACTCCGATCTGATGATGCCTAATACATCTGACTTCATCAAATCACCGGTTAGTTGTCTTTTACAACATACCAGTTTGGGTGTGGGAGGGGGGGCAGTGGATCTAACCCCCGCCTCCCCCACCCTCCCCCAAACCTTCCATATTGACATGGGGTACGGAGCAGGCAGTTTTTAAAAATTAAATGTTTAGCCTCTCTTGTGAGACTAGTTTGTCGTGCAACCGATGATTCATGTTGATAAGTACATCCGTTTTTGTAGTAGCACATCGTCGAAAACATTGGAGTAGTTCAAGTTGTTTGTGAGATGTTTGTTTTCCCTCCCTATCCACCACTCGACAGTCATGTAATACATTCACGTTTACCATCAATCAGAAGCATTGCGCGTGGCAGGGATTCCACAGTTGCCCACATTCTTGTTGAGCCTGCACGGTAAAGTGCACACATCAAACCCTGGAACCGCGAAAAGTACACGATAAATTTCCGGATCCTGTCTCCGTTCTACAGATGGGTGCGCCAAACGAACTGGGTCAACATTCGACGGCTGCATTAATTAACGAACACGGAGCGTAACCTATGACCTCCGCTACGTCCTGTCGCGGGATTAAGTCATGTCTGAGCCATTACTTCACCTGTTTTGTTCAAAGTATGTATATAAAAGTTAAGTAAAAGTTAAGGACCCTTTTCCCCGCCTTGCATGTGTATTGGGTATACAGGACTAGGCCTATATTTTATTGACCATACGGCACTTGCTGGGTGATGCCGGCCGCTTTGACTTTCCAGGAATGCACCTGGTACCCACTCAAGGCTGAGTCGACCTGAGAGCCAAGGTCTTTTTTTTTTTTTAAAGTCCGGCCCCGGTCAGGAACCGAACCTACGACCTTCCGATCCGCAGGCGAGCGTCTAAACCACGGCGGCTCCCTAAGTATGTATATACAAGTCATAATTTATTGCACATTACTTTAACAGTAGCAGCCTATATAATGCAAAAGTTTGTAGGTTCATCATCATCATCATCATCCCGTAACCATGCGTGTTGTTGGGTCACCAGTTGCTGTCGACTGTCTGATCAGCTCCCTCAATCTCTGACGGTCAGATGCGATGGACTTCATGGTTGCACGCCTATGGCCTGTCCTGGTGCAGTCAAGTTCTGTATCCAAGTCTTTCTTGGTCTGCCTCTTCATCTCTTACCCTCTACTGAGCCCTGGAGTACTGCTTTCGAGAGGCCGTTAAATCTCATTACATGTTCGTAATATTGCATTTTCCGTCAGTTCATTGTAGTTAACAGAGGTCCATAGTTGCCGATGAGCTCGGTAATTGTACGGCGAACCTTGTGATGTGGTCTTTGTATATGGCCTCTGTATAACATTTACCCGTCGTTAAGGTTGACAGCCTCGCGTACTACGTCACAACATCCAGTATGAGAATGGAGGTGGGGGCAGTAACGGCAGCTTTCAGATGATTCGACTGCAGCACAGCCCGACATGTTGTAACAGGCACAGAGTGGCTTGCGTCATTTGGTAAGACTCAGATCAAGAGCATATCATGGGTTTTCTGTTCAGAACACTCAGGTGTGCGAGGCAATGAGTAGGCTGTTAGGTTAGCTGCTGTCGCTCCTCTGGGCGATGAGCTTCTTTATGGTAAACTCTGGTGAAGGCTCTATGGGACCAAACGGACAGTGCGAAAGAATAGATGTAGGGAATTCATACAATGAAAGACTAATTCAACGGAGTTGGGGGGGGGGGGGGGGTGTAGATGTTCTGGAATATAGTCAACGTTGAAGGGGAAACAAAGGCGGACTTTTAATGAAGTTGCAACTACTAATAGCATATCAACTCTTCGTTTGTTACCGAAAAAGGGAACGGAGCACCCGTGGGAATGTCTCGAGTGCAATTGTGTAAATTCTTCATTCATTTGTTCACTGAAGGTGGAAAAAGGTTCGAACATCGACGCATTTTAAAGATTATGTGCACTTGAGGTCGACCTAGCCTAATAATGGGTAGCGGGAAGTGTTCTGGGAAGGAAAGACGGCTGGTGTAATATTCGACAAAACGCACATCCAGCGTCGATTTGTCTACAAAATATGACCAATATTCCTTAAAGCGAGATAAAGGAGGCAGCAGTGTCATTATTTTGTCGACCTGTTGTGCGCTAAGAAAGACTTGTCCATACTGTGAAAGATTTGATGAGAGAGAGAGAGAGAGAGAGAGAGAGAGAGAGAGAGAGAGAGAGAGAGAGAGAGAGACAGACAGACAGACAGACAGACAGACAGACAGACAGACAGACAGACAGACAGACAGACAGACAGACAGACAGACAGACAGACAGACAGACAGACAGACAGACAGACAGACAGACAGACAGACAGACAGACAGACAGACAGACAGACAGACAGACAGACAGACAGACAGTGAAAGAAGGTTCCTGCCAACCGTTCACTGTGACACACAAAAGTGTGGGCACAAGGACTAATACATTGTACTGAAAAGGGTGGGGTGTTATGAAACATACTAGTCGACAAGGCACTATAAGATGATGATGATTTCTGTAAAAACACATAGGCGAGAGCAGTTTTCACTGCACTAGAAGATCTGCGTAACTCAAAAAAAAAAAAAAATGATTACGTCAACCAAGTACTGCTGTATTGAGCGGAAACACGGAGAACAACTAAAACAGTTACTAATAAACGACAGATATTCATTAGCTGATCCTGCGCAGACTAAAAGGGAATTGGATGGTGTGATAGAATCACTAACGTTGAGTTTAGGGAGAGAATTAACCAATTCTAGTGAATAAAGAGGTGATGAAAAGACGATGGCGTTGGATAGGAAACACGATGAGAACATCTGAGAACAATAAAACCAGAATGTCTTTGCACTGGAACCCGCTGTGAAATAAAGGCAGAAAAAACAACACATAACGCACACACACATGGAAGCTAGAGAGTGAAATTAAAAATATGAGGGGGGGGGTGTGAGGTGCATGCGACAGCAAAGGATAGGATGACTTAGTTGGTGGCTTGTGTTCCACTGATGGATAAGGGACAAAGAAAGAGCTAAGACGGACGGAAAAAAGGGGAGGGGGGATCCTTTGTTTTTAAAGAGAAGGTGTCAATATTAGTAGTAGTGCGTAATAGTAGTATTATTTTTAGCATCAAGAAGAAGAAAAAGGGCGGCGAAGAAGAAGGAGGAGGAGGAGAAGAAGACGTAGCAGCAGCAGCAACAGTAGTAGTAGTAGTAGTAGCAGCAGCAGCAGTAGTAGTAGTAGTAGTAGTAGTAGTAGTAGTAGTAGTAGTAGTAGTAGTAGTAGTAGTAGTAGTAGTAGTAGTATTAGTAGTAGTAGAAGAAAAAGAAGTAGAAGAAGAAGAAGGAGGAGGAGAAGAAGAAGAAGAAGAAGAAGAAGAAGAAGAAGAAGAAGAAGAAGAAGAAGAAGAAGAAGAAGAAGAAGAAGAAGAAGAAGAAGAAGAAGAAGAAAAAGAAAAAGAAGAAGAAAAAGAAGCTACTATCGATGCCGTAGGGTCCCTAACTACAACTGCTAAAGTTTGAACAGGATAACTTAGATCGGTCTCCGATATTTCTCTCATAGAATCAACATGTTGTCAAATCTTAAAACAACAGATGCAGTAAGATATTTACCTTGACCTCTGCCGGGGTCACAATAGTTTGAAAATTGTAACCTCACGTCCCCCCTCCCCCTCGTCCCATACACCCATTCTAAATTCAAACAAAGGCAATGCAAAAGAAAGAGGGGAGGGGGGGATTAAGAAAGGCACATACATACACACTATATGTACATGCGTACAGATTATGGAGAAAGGACGGAGGAGGGGGAGACACACACACACACACACACACAGAGAGAGAGAGAGAGAGAGAGAGAGAGAGAGAGAGAGAGAGAGAGAGAGAGAGAGAGACCTGCGGGGAACAAGCCACTACACGCTGTCGAAACATGTTTACCTTCCAGTGCTTCAGGTATGCCGAGAATGTCCGGAGCTGAAAGTACGCCAGCATTGAGGGAAGTACCACACAGTACTGACAAATCTTAGCCCCCCCCCCCCCTTTCCCTCCCCCACTCCCATACCCCCCCCCCCCCCACAACCTCGCCTTTCTGCTGCCGTCAAACTCGATTACTTCTTCTTTGGTTCACAGCGCCGACCGTTTCAATGGAGGATAGGACAGAACTGAAGTGTTTCACGAGGCGGTTTTCAAACAGGCACAGATGTGGCTTTGATTACGAGGTCTACATCTGGTAGGAGCAAAGTCCCGGCGTCAATGCTAACGGTATAGGAACAGTATTCCATGTGCGGAGAGAAGCCAAGAATGCTGGAGTGGATGCCATCCATTCTTCTTCTTTGTTCACCGGCTGTAAGTTCCGGTGGGAAAGTCCAGGTTGTTCGTCCATTTGGACGTTGGCTTTGTGCCAGGGCATGATTTTGCGTGTACATCCGTTTTACTAGCTTTTACTAGCACACGTGTGTGCAGTTGGTTATTCCTTGCAGCTCGGGCAGAAGCACTCCGACTTCGAAGGAAGCTCCTAATTAGGCGACTCTTACGACATGCTGAGGAAAAAGGGGGGGGGGGGGTGTATTCTTGTTTTCTCCACAATGTGACCCCGGAACCCACACGTATTTTTCTAGGCAAAATGTTACTGTTAGTAGTTTGAAATTGCCATAGACTGCCAGCCCTTTGTCAAATAAAATGACACAGAAGGACAATGAATTAATTAATGCCTGGGTTCTGTGGTCCTATTGGGGGAGGGGGGGGGGGGGGAGACAAGACCTACTGCTCTTTTATTTTAAAAAAAAATAGTTGCGTGTCCTTTACAGGACGTTGCAGAAGCAGCCCCAACATTTTTTGGCTGTTGTGGTTTTTCTAGGCAAATTTACGTTCAGTAGTTTACCACTGCTCACTGGACGGTCGGCTTCTCGGTACCACTGTCGAACCCAAAGCAAGCGCGCAAGGCCCTCAGCTGGGATCGAACCCGGCACCCTGGCATTACGAAGCGCTCTCGCAACGCCTAAGCCACAGACGCCGACGCTCTTTTATTAACAGGTCGGGGGGGGGGGGGGCGATTAATTAAGGGTTCTGTGAAGTCGGGTATTCTGGGCCGAACGGTCCAGCCATGACCTACTTAACTCTTTGAGTCCCAGGGAGTTTAGCATAACAGGCCCAAGGGGTAGTAAAGAGAGATTTAAAATCGGCGCATCTTGCGTTCACTGGGCTTTATGTATGAATCTATGAACGTATGACGCGTTCATTGGGACAAAGAGTTAAGCAGGTCATGGTCCAATCACCTCTTCGCCCTCCTTCCTTGTTGGTGGGAATAAAAATACCATGGAACTTTGGCTTGGAGGGAATTAAAAGGGAGAAAATGATAAACAGGTCAAGAGCTGGCAGTGTCAGAAGGTGCACGTGAATGCAACGGCAAAAAATGAGCGTGAAATGCAAGGCACTAGCTGTGCAAGACAGGCCCGAATAACTCGAGCTGGTCTTGCTATTCTCTATACAGCACAAGATAACAGTATGGCATGACAAGATGGAAAGGTCCCAACAACAGTGAGCCGAAAGCGGAGATATCAGAGACTAGCTGTAAACCTTGACACAGCGTGAAACCGCCCAGCTATGGGTGAATGCAGACGGAGACGAAGGATGAGGAGAAGAAGAAAAGGGAGGAGAAAGGAAGAAGGATAGGGAGGATGAGAGTGGAAAAAGGATGAAGAGAAGAAGATAAGTGAGAAGAAAAAAGAGGAGGAAGAGAAGATGAAGAAGAAGATGAAGAAGAAGAAGAAGATGAAGAAGAAAAAGAAGAAGAAGAAGAAGAAGAAGAAGAAGAAGAAGAAGAAGAAGAAGAAGAAGAAGAAGAACAACAACAACAACAACAACAACAACAACAACAACAACAACAACAACAACAACAACAACAACAACAACAACAGAGGAGGAGAAACAGAAGAAGAGAAATAAGGAGCTTGACAAGACAGAACAGCAGTCGGTCCTATTTACGACACACTATCGTTTATCCAGTAATTTTACGGACACTCTCACCAAATGAAAGCCACCAAATCAGCGTTGTGTCACGTCCCAACATTCCTAACACACCGTTTTCTGCAAGCAATCAATCGGCAGATGAAACCAGATGAGCGTGGCAAAAACATAATTGTGTGACCTACATATCTGACATGATGGCTAAGCCAGGATGACAGCAGTTTTTATGTCAAGTAGGTGGATGATCGGTGTTCAACGGTCTCGTCTGGCAGACACATCTTACCATACCTCGGCAACAACACACATGATGGGTAGTCGAAACCAGCCTTCTTCAATCACTGGGTATCATCGTAAAAGCTTTTATTTTTAAAGTCGTCCCCTTGTGCGAAGCAATTTTTCATTATTTGGAGCCCTACCCTGGCTTTTGCTGGGGACCCGAATAAAACCGTTCCTTAAATATAGCGGCTGAAAGGGGTTTCTGGGACCTCTCCACGGGTCATCCTTATCCGCATGTTGGCACTTTGTGTCACAGGGTGTTTATCGCCTGTGTGATGTCCTGGACCGGTATAACGAGACATTCAGACAGATCACGGCCCACTGACGGGTCGGGGAAAAGTCCAAATGGGCCACCTAAAATGCCTGTCCAATCATGTACAGGGTCGGGTAGATTGTCGTTTTTTTTCCCTGTGACTGCACTTTGTATGATTAACATCTCATGAAAAGAAAAGGTAAAAATCTCGGGAACACCGTTAAACCGCAAAAAGGTTGTTAAAAACCAAACAAATAAATAAATGGATGTTACTGTAGCGCTTCCTCTATCAGAAACAACACTCCAGAAACATATATATCAGATTGTCCAACCTCTAAGAAGCAGCAGAAAACTGTTATTTGGTGACATCGGATTAAAAAAAAAAATTCTGCTTCCCAAAATCAAGACTGCTCCCAAAATCTAGGTGCGTCTTATACATGAGATCGTCACATACTTGAAAGATTGGGGGGGGGGGGGGTGCTGTAGTTCGTAAACAGTATATCGTGTCTTGAAAAGAACTATTTTGACCAGGTCAAACATCTGTTTATAACAAAGCAACAACAAAAAAATCGCTTGCGACTGTCTGGTACACAAGGTTGTGTCCTTCATTAACCGTGAACGATTTAACTAGGGTCGAGATCAGGAACAAACAGAACCAACGAATGAACTTTAGTTTCAAAGGGTCACAAATTGGGCACGCAAGCCCGTCTTTCATTAGGCCCTTCCAGACACCCATCTTTTACACAGCAGTTGTAATTTATCAATAATATGCATGTAATAATAAATATCAAGCAAAATTACAAAAGCACAAGTGGTAAAATGTATGCGCACACTCGCACACACATACACCCACATATACACGCAAACCCACTCGCACGCGCACTCACACACACATATGCATCCAGATACATACACACACACACATCCACATACATTAATTCATGGATACATTCATCCATCCATCCACACACACACACACACACACACACACACTCACGCACACACATACATACCTACCTACCTACATACACATTCACACACACATATACAAACAGTCACACACTCACAAACATACACACACACACACACACACTCAAAGACACACACTTAGCCACACCCCCAGACACACACACACACTGACATACACAAACACACGCATACATACACACATACGCAGCCACAGACACACACACACCGACATACGCACATACACACACTGACACACGCAGACACACACACTCACACACACACACATTCACACACACACACAAAGGCACAGACACAAACACAGGCAGCCACACACTCAGAAACTTATTGTGAGGGACAGTCAGCTAGGCAGGCAATCAGATAGGTAAACAGACAAGTAGGCAGGCAGACAGGCAGACATACAGGGATAGACAACCCTGTCTAACAATGCAAGCTGGTTGATACAACCAGACTCACAACAACTAACAACACTCGCCGACATGACTGCTACACAATCACTAAACGCAATCACAACATACATTCCCCAACTAACAACACTGGCCGACATGACTGCTACACAATCACTAAACGCAATCACAACATACATTCCCCAACTAACAACACTGGCCGACATGACTGCTACACAATCACTAAACGCAATCACAACATACATTCCCCAACTAACAAACACTGGCCGACATGACTGCTACACAATCACTAAACGCAATCACAACATACATTCCCCAACTAACAACACTGGCCGACATGACTGCTACACAATCACTAAACGCAATCACAACATACATTCCCCAACAACACTGGCCGACATGACTGCTACACAATCACTAAACGCAATCACAACATACATTCCCCAACTAACAACACTGGCCGACATGACTGCTACACAATCACTAAACGCAATCACAACATACATTCCCCAACTAACAACACTGGCCGACATGACTGCTACATAATCACTGAACGCAATCACAACATACATCCCCCAAAAAACAACTCTCGCCGACATGACTGCTCCACAATCACTGAACGCAATCACAACATACATCCCCCAAACAAACAACACTCGCCGACATGACTGCTCCACAATCACTGAACGCAATCACAACATACATTCCCCAACTAACAACACTGGACGACATGACTGCTACACAATTACTGAACACAATTACAACATACATACCCCACTAACAACACTGGCCGACATGACTGCTCCACAATCACTGAACGCAATCACAACATACATTCCCCAACTAACAACACTGGCCGACATGACTGTTACACAATCACTGAACGCAATTACAACATACATCCCCCACTAACAACACTGGCCGACATGACTGCTCCACAATCAATGAACGCAATCACAACATACACCCCCCACTAACAACACTGGCCGACATGACTGCTCCACAATCACTGAACGCAATCACAACATACATTCCCCAACTAACAACACTGGCCGACATGACTGTTACACAATCACTGAACGCAATTACAACATACATCCCCCACTAACAACACTGGCCGACATGACTGCTCCACAATCAATGAACGCAATCACAACATACACCCCCCACTAACAACACTGGCCGACATGACTGCTCAACAATCACTGAACGCAATCACAACATACATCCCCCCCCCCCCCCACTAACAACACTGGCCGACATGACTGCTCCACAATCACTGAACGCAATCACAACATACATCTCCCCACTAACAACACTGGCCGACATGACTGCTCCACAATCACTGAACGCAATCACAACATACATCCCCCACTAACAACACTGGCCGACATGACTGCTCCACAATCACTGAACGCAATCACAACATACATCTCCCCACTAACAACACTGGCCGACATGACTGTTACACAATCACTGAACGCAACAACATACACCCCCCCCCCCCCCACTAACAACACTGGCCGACATGACTGCTCCACAATCACTGAACGCAATCACAACATACATCTCCCCACTAACAACACTGGCCGACATGACTGCTCAACAATCACTGAACGCAATCACAACATCATCACCTTCTCACCAGTCGATGATACCCACATCTGCTCCTCCTACCTCTCCCAGCTCACCTCAACGTGGCTGGAACCATTAACCCACGTGCAACACCGACCCCAGGCACAGCCAGCCACAGCGCTCCGCAGTTCTAATAATTCTCCTCGCAGTACATGTCGCCCACCCCCACACATTCCTTCCCCACAGTGTGCCAACTTTAATCCAACTTCTACCACTCTCGCATCCCTCTCCACCTGAGGCGGGGCGCCGACACAAGAAAAACTGAAGAAAAGATGTCAACAACAATGGGCGGAAAGGCCGGGATACCACAGTCTAGCTGTAAACCACGGTAGAACATAAAAACCGCTTTGTTGTGGGCGAATGCAGACAAAGAAAGGGGCAGGAGGAGAAAAAGGAGGAGGAGTAAAAGTAGCAGGATGATAATTATGATGATAATAATAATACACAGAAGAAGAAAAAGGGAGGAGTGTGAGCGAAGAAAGAAAAGAACAAGGAGGAAAAGAACGCAGAAGAGACATGGGTCTTGTTTAAGTGCCTAGTAATAATAATGTTCTGAATAGTAAACATATATATTACAAATAATATGAAACAGATAAAAAAGAACTTAAACAGAAAACTTCTGTACATTATTTGAGAAAAGGCACAAAATGGGGTTGGGGAGGGTGGGGGTGGGGAGGGGTTCCTTAATCACGGTGTCACATTTTTCTGTGGGAAGGCATCAATGGGTCTAACACTGTTTTAGTACTTAATAATACTAGATGTGGCAGAGCGAACTCCAGCAATTTGTTTTGGCTGCTGTGGTGTTTCTAGGAAAATGTTACGTTCAGTAGTTTGCCACTGCTCTTAACGGTCGGCTCCCGGTACCACTGTCGAAACCAACGCAAGACGGTCTGCTGCCAAATCGTCTGCAGCTAGGATGGAACCCAGCACCTCTGGCATTGGGAAGCGCGTTCGCAACGCCTAAGCCAGAGATGACGAATAATAATAATAATAATGATAATAATAATAATAATAATAATAATAATTTGAATGGTAAATTAACATAATAATAAATTTTAAACAATATGACATGTATAAACAGGAACTTGGAAAACATAATGTGGTTGAAAATGGGCGGGGAGGGGAACAGCCCCGCCTCTACATTCCGGCACCCCTGACCCGAGAAATGAGTGGGTTCCTCTCGGGTAACCAGATAATCAAAGGGTCCGATGAGAACGTGGAGAACATAACTGCTATATGTAGTTGAAAAGGGGCGGGGAGGGGAACAGCCCCGCCCCTATATTCCGGCGCCCCTGACCCGAGAAATGAGTGGGTTCCTCTCGGGTAACCAGATAATCAAAGGGTCCGATTAGGTAAGCTGGAACTGTTTCTGTGGGAGGAACATCACAGGGGATTCCCGCAGCACACCAGAGCGCCGTGTGACACCAATCCTGTGATACCGCCACACATGGAGACTATCAGGTATACTCTGTAATCAATCAGATATAATCTGTTTTCAATCAGGAATAATCTGTAACCAATCAGGTGCCGTCTCCACAATAAAGTTTGGCTGCAGTGGATCTCCAACACTCTCGGTCTCTTGTCTTGGTCGTACACTCTCTCAGCCTGTTGTTGGTCCATCTCTTGATGCTCTTGTCCTGCCACTTGTTTCAGTATAAACACCCCCCACCCCCCTAGAAATATGGATCAGCTATAAGGACAGACAGCAACCGGGTGCTCATCAAAAGATACATACAGTGTCAGCGGTGCAGACACAAATATATCAAGGGGTGGGGGAGACGTTCAGCCCACCCCCTCCACCACCACTATGCCCCGGCGCCTATGCATGGTCTATTAATCACATACCCGAGGTCGCTCAAGAAATGAATTCATAACCTGGTGACGTGAGGGGAGTCGCCTTGGCATAGAGGCTAGAAGCGCGCCTGCGTATCGGAAGGTCGTGTGTTTGATCCCTGGCGGAGCCAGACTTTTTTAAAAATGACCTTGGCTCCCAGGTCAACACAGCCTTAAGTGGGTACCAGGTGCAGTCGTGGGAAGTAAAGGCCGCCGGCGTGATGCTGACCACATCATCCATTTTGTGCCATTGGTCTATAAAATATAGGTCTAGCCCTATTTACCCATTACGTCTGAAAGGCGTGGAAAAGTGTCTTTTACTTTACTTTACTGGTGTCGTAAGAGGGAAAAGGGTGGGTGAGGGGGGGGGGGGGGATGAAATCACTGGACAGATTCAACTTAATTACCAAGTTGGGGATAATCAATTATAATCGTGCGTTTCTGTATTCTGCAGGTCGCGACCCTTTATTTTGTGTGTGTGGGTCGAACGATCCATTCACAGGGGTTGCCTAAGACCATCGGAAAACAACGTATTCATTGAAGTTATGAAGAAGTAACAACAATAATTGTATGTCTGTGGGGTCAAACAAACGGGTAAATTTTAAACGGTCTTCCCTTTTACACATCGCTATGCCCGGCTCTCTAGCGTAGTTGGCTAAACCGGATTGCGCGGAGACAGGGTGACAAACTTCTTGTGGTCCGGGTTCAATCCCGCGGGTAGGCAGGAAAGCCACACTTTCTCAAAGATTTACAGTATTTACAATGGAATCAAGGCCGAAAGGTTGCGATATCCATAATACCGAGCCTAAGGGTTAACAACTCATGGCTTCTGGATACTAAAACATATAAACAAACAAACACATCGCTACACACTAGCTTGCTTCTGATTGGACGACCTACTGACCACTCCACTTCTAATAAGTCGGCCTTGGGCGATCCGACTTTCACACAAGGTCACAGGGATATTTCGCACTCGCCCTGATACCGCGTGTTGTATATTTCACCACGCAAGAGCTTTTAACACTTCTAAAACATTTAGATGCTGAGTCTAACACACAACCCCCCTAGAGAGTGGCCTATGTCACAGGACGTCTCTTTCTCGGAAATTTAAAAGAAAAGTATATGCAAGACGACAACCGACTGCGACACCTATAACCTTGACCACGGTAGCCTAGTCCAACCAACTTATCAATAGAGTTGACCTACAACCAGTGGTGTTTAAATGGGGAGACCATCGTATAAATAACCAACAAATGTTAGTCTCTCAACTTAAAGTAGGTCACGTTCCATTGACAAACTTCTTAGACTGGTCTAACTGGACGTTATGGGTGTTATGGCTGTTTGCTTTCTGGGATGTCTTGCATGAACTTTTTTTTATTCCGAGAAAGAGAATGCCTGCGACATAGGTTTCATCACTCTCTAAAGGGGATGTGTGTCAGACCCAGTTTGTCGATGTTTTTGTAGTGTTGAAGGTGCTGGAATGGTGAAATATAGAAGATGCGATATCAACGGCACTGAGGGGGGGGGGGGAACACCCCCGTCACCTTGTGCCAAGTCAGGTGGCTTAAGGTCGACCAATCAGAAGTGAGCTAGGCTGAAGATCGACCAATCAGAAATGAGATAGTGTGTATATGGGCGGTCCGTGGGCCGGGGGGGGGGGGGGGGGGGAAGTCGACTAACGTTTCTATTACCGTATGTGGCTCGCCACAGCATGAGGAATTGTATTAATGAGTCACGGCATTAGGAAGGTTGAGAGCCACTGGTCAAGTGAGTCTAATGCAGAGTGGGCAAATGTTTTCCACTGGTCAAGTGAGTTTAATGCGGAGTGGGCAACTGTTTTTGGACCACTGGACGAATGTAGAATTAGGAACTTGGTCCAGGGCCATCTCGGAAGAAACAAAATTCATCACAAACATAACACTTGTCTCCTAATATCCGAGTTTGCCGGCAACACGTGTTTCACTAGCAGCATTAACGATCTGGCAACATCAGTGACGTTTATCAATGTTTCGGTTATCACTGTTTTTATTTTTATTTTTTAGATGCTATGTTTCCCCATCGGCTCTGTGGCTAAGTCGATGCGAACGCTTCGTAATGCCGGGGTGCCGGGTTCGATCCCAGCTGCGGGCCAAGTGCCTTGCGTTGGTTTCGACAGTGGTATCAGGGGGCCGACCGTCCAGTAGCAATGGCAAACTACTGGACGTAAATTTGCCTAGAAAAAACACAATACAGCCAGGGGCTGCTGTGGTTGGTTTTGCAACGTCCTGTAAAGGATAAGCAACTAATCTTCTGTTTCCTCCGCATATGAAGCAGGGTGGTGGCACCCCTGTGGGCGTTCCGGAGTCTCTTTGAGTGGGAGAGGGGGGAGGGGGCAGAACAGACCCACTGCCTTCTATCGTGTGTGTATGGAGATGTATTAGGTGGTGGATATGTTGGTAGGTGGGTGGATATGTATATGGGTAGACAGGCCGGTAAGTGTGTGGGTGGAAAGGTAGTTGGGTAGTTATGTGGGTGGGTATGTATGTGCGTGGGCAGGTAGGTGGATGGATAGGTATGTAGTATGTGGACAGGTAGGTGGGTGGATGGGTATTATTTAGGTGTATGACTCTAGCGTCAGGTACCCGTCCCGCGCTCTGGCATAAAAAGGGTCTTTTACATTACTACTCACGTAATGCTGACGTCTAGCGACTGACTCATTCACACGAACTCCCACTCACTCGGCCTGTGTGATTGAACACACCACAGTGCTGCTGCCAACACTCTAACACACTCCGTAACGGTGAGCGCACTTCCGTTTTTTCCCCCTTTCACGAGGAAGGCATGTCAGATCTTTCTTTCGTTCGTCCTTGTTTTGTTTTTTAATTCTGGTGTTGCTTCCTACGTTAATTCTTTCTTCTTATTTCTACATTCTTCATTTGCATACTTGTGTTGTCTTCTATTTCTGTGGTGTCTGTCTGTCTGTCTGTCTGTCTGTCTGTCTGTCTGTCTACCTTGCTATCCATCTATTTATCTATCCACCTACCTATATAACTATCCTTCTACTTTCTTACCTCCTATCTACATATCTATCTATCTATCTACATCTCTACCTCTCTGTCTGCACATAAGTATGTCTGTGCGTCTATTTATCGGTATGTATGTCTTTCTATCTACGATTCTAATTCCCTTAAGTTGGTAACATTCAGCTTTATATCTTGTTTGGAAATCCAGTCACGTGTGCAGCAATACGTAGTGGCTATTTTGATAGGCTATCCAACATACAATGAAAATCTGTGTTCACGTAATGCTAGCTGATCGTTTCCGGGAACACCTCTCCGATATTGACAAGAAGACAAACCAATTCCTCTCCATTTTAACAGCTCTGACCAAAGAGGTAAAGAAGATATATCTGTCAAAGCATTAAAATCTTGCTCTGGCGATCATACTACGCGCCTCGCTTCGGAAAATCGCCTCATCCACAGCCTTGGCGTTCTTAGTCCAGATGGTATCAATATCCAACATACCTTCATCTAAATAGTTTTACTCTTTTTCACATTTTAAATGTTAATTATTTTATTTTCTTTTATTTCAAACTCTTATCAATATCATTTATGGGTCATAAACATTGGTATATCGTTTATTCCCACTTTTATATTATATATTTAAAATATTACTTTTTATTTTTTGCGACTATATTTTTTAGCCATCGTTTATTTTATTTTATTTATTCCACATCACATTTAAAAAAAAAAAAACGTTGCTTACGTCACCCCTTAGAGATCTGTATACTCTCCTCGTTGTTATTTTTGCATAGTTTGACAATGGCTGCCCGGCCGAAACGAACGTTACGTTAATTGTGTTGTTTTGTGCACGTTTTTCTGCTTCCTCATTTTGTTGAGCTTTTTATTCCAATTTCTCTGGAATTCCTTGACTGCAGTCACCCCCCCCCCCCCCCCTTATATTTTCACTATTTTTGGAGATGACTATCTGCGAGTGAAACGCATACGAAACAAGTGCAACTGTACGCTTTGGAAAATTCCCCTTCCTCAGTTAACCGTAAGCATGCTGTCTGTTTGCTGTGAATCGGGGCTGTTTCCCCCCCCCCCCCCTCTATATACCGCAAACAAGGCAAAATAAAAATAAGATGTTTGTTTACATTTTAAAAACAATATTCTTTCAATGACATGATTATTATAACTGGTTACATTGTAAATTTCAACAACTAAACCGAACAGTTACTGAGTTACAGATTTTTAAAGATGGGCACGACTTCTAAAATAGATTATACAACAAATTTCTAAAGCCTTACTAGGTAAAAACAAATTCACCCTGCACCGGGTCACCCACTGCAACAAATTCACCCCGCACCGGGTCACCCACTACAACAAATTCACCCTGCACCGGGTCACCTACTAAAACAAAATTTCACCCCGCACCGGGTCACCTACTACCACAAGTCCACCCTGCACCAGGTAACCTCGGAGAAGAAAGTCGGTGCAGTACTTATCGTTCCCATACATATTCCACGCCAGTGACTTTCCCGCAGGCCGTAACCGACGAAGGAACAATACATTCCACGGAGGCAGGATTAATGATCTGCGACCGGAAACCACATGTCTTTCTGTCGGTAAATGTTTTACTGTAAACGAAACCAGCTCAGAGGTGAGAAGTCACAGTACAGGAATGGCGTTATTATGCACAGATCATGACAGACGGAAACAACAGCTCAGGTCATTTCACCCCCCCCCCCCCCTTTTCCCACTGCGAGCCCTCATTTCAAACAAGGACCTTATTTCTCCATTTCGTTCTACCCGTGCAATCTCTTCGATTGGATGCAATTCCTGTCCAGCAGCTTTGGCCTCTCTCAGCAACGTTCGTTTTAGGGTTTCTTTTTAACATCTCCGCTGCCTAAATCCCTGATAGTCTCTCTCCACAGGGCGGCTAGCCGCCTGCTGAGAGCGTCACGCAAAGCAGATTCCGTAGCTCCGGCGACGCTCCCAAGGGATCTCCGTAAAAATTGCACTAGTGGACCCAACGACGCAGTCATGAAACGAACCAACGTCTTCAGAGCGCCAGGTAATCGGTTTGACCACTTCGCCACTGACAGTGATGTTCTGAAAAGGACCTCCTTTATGATGATAAAGGGTTTCTTCTTCTTCTTCTTCTTCTTCTTCTTCTTCTTCTTCTTCTTCTTCTTCTTCTTCTTCTTCTTCTTCTGTGTTTGTTTTTAACAGAGCGATGGGCAGGCTGTGTTGTGGTTTACAGCTAGGCTATGATAGCTGTGCCTGTCAGCTCAACAAATCGGATTTCAGCAATATCCTTAATTAGTCACCCTTTGCAGTATGCTAAGGGAGTAGTGGGTCTGTTGTCCCCCCACCTCCCCACCCCCACCAAATGGGACCCCGTAATCCGCTGATATTTTCCCGCAGCAGACGAACTATCTTTAGAGTCAAACAACAGAACTCTAGTCCCGTTCAGAAATCGTGCGCAGCTTTAAAATCTGTAACTCAGTAACCGTTTTGTGAAGTTATTTAAATTAGGCATACAACCTGTTAATAATCATGTCCTTGTAAGAATTTTTGTTTAGGTAAAAGAGCATCTTGTTTTTATTTGTCCTAATTTGATTATATGAACAAAAAGTAACCAGGCACCATTTCACAACAGACAGTCAGCATGCCATGCGTTACTGGGTAACGAAAACTTTTAAAAGCATAAAACTGCACATGTTTCAAAGACGTGTTACTCTCATGTTGTAATCTCCAAGATTAGTCACCCGTGAATTGTGGATTTTTTCCCGTGTATGCGGGAAAGGTTACCAAAATAATCACCATGCATCGCTGCACATGCGAACTGATTTCCAAACAAACTAAACTTGCATGTAAATTACAGTATATTCTTTTTTTAGCGGTACATAAATTATTAGTCAAACGAAGATCAAAGAGATTCGCCGCTTTAAGAAAGCAGCAGAAACTGTGCAATTATAAATTATAAAATCACAAGGACATGGGAAATCTCAGGCCACATGCAAAATTTTGTGTTCCTCTATACAGGAGTTTTCGAGATGTTTTTTTTTTTTTTTTGGTGACGGCACGAGTTTTGAATAACTCTATAGTATATTTGCTTTGCCATTATTACCGAAGCGTTCTAAATTTAGAACTCTCTAGGGGTAGACCCCGTGCAGGATGCATGCTTATCAAGAAATGGGGACAGTAGAGCTTGAAAAACCGCAGATAACTGAAATGTTTGTATGATGACTAACACATCAGCAGTCGTCGAATCTCTGGGGGCTGTGATAATAACATCAGACAGTGTCGACGTGTTAGGTTGTCACCGTCTGTTTTCTTAAGAACCGACGCGTGGCGGTTTTTGTCCATGAGGAAATCTGTCTGCTGACTTGAAGGCGTCAGTTACACGGCTTGAAAGTTAATTACCTTACGGGTAGGGGCCTGCGGGGTCTCGAGGCATGGTGTCCGCCTCGAGTGCTAGAAGTGCCGGGTACCCCTGGTAAGGGCTGGGATTTTTTTTCACATGGACTTCTAGTAATTCTCCCCGGACTCTGGGTAGTGAGATCGGACGCCCGTGTGCCATGACGTTGGTCCGTTGTTCAAACCTCAAACTTTACCTTACTTGGGTGTTTTTACTTGGCAGAACAATAGCTTTTACAGTAGACTGGACTGGATCGTATTTCATGGAAAAGATCGAATACAGAATTCTAGCAAACAGCCAAAGTCCAACCAGGACCGTTTCCCGGAAGCTTACAGCCGGTGAACGAAGAAGAACGGGCGGGAGGCGGGGGGACTTCTAGCAATTTTGAAATTGAGTGCACTGTACTTGTAATAATCGGGATTTCCAGCTTCAACAGTCAAGAAAACAAAATAGCTTTGCCAGCTTGGTGTGGAGAGTGATCTCCGCTGTGCCTTGTAAAAAATCAGACCATAAACATCAGATATCATTATGACAAAACAGTGTCAACCATCATATTGATATTTGGACAGTAATTTGCCAGTTTTTGGGGATCGTTTCTTTGTTATTTGACACTTTGAATTACGTGCATGATTTTTCTTCAAGTTACTGTTAAGAGTACTTGGGATTTATTATTTTGGGGTCACGTGTTGTTATATTGGGAGGGGGGGGGGGTGGCGGAAGGGCCTTACTATATAATCAAGCGGGCGCCACCTGAAAAAAAAATATCAGTTGACCATTCTCGTAGAATCGCGCATGCCGATCAATACATTGTCTTCTTTCTTCTTCTTTCTTTTGTCAAAATCTGCTTGTGCCGCTGGGCGTCGCAGTCTATCAGATGATCGGCAACCGAGCCAGGGCGCGCTCAGTCGCTTCATATGCCGTGATGTTATGAAGTCTCAAGTTGTCCGTGACTCCTTCAATCCATCTTCTTCTTGGTCTTCCCCTGCCTCTTGGTGTTTCGATTTTCATGTTGTATGCTCTTGATGCTGGCATCGTTGGTTCCATTCTCATTAGGTGACCAAACCATTTCATTCTTTGCTTCTCATTAAATTTAACGATGGGTATGGTTCCAATAGTTCTTGTAATCACATCGTTTCTCACTCGATCTCTTCTGGTTTTATTCGCAGCCATTCTTAAACATCTCATTTCACAGGTGGTTAGTCTTCTCTCGTGTTCTTTTGTTAAAGTCCAAGTCTGACATTGATAACCTAATGTCGGTATAAAGATTGTATTTATAATTTGTCTTTTTATCTCAACTGGGACAGCAGGGTGTTTTAAAATTGGGGCAAGCTGGTATGCGACATTGTTGGCTTGTTGGATTCTTGCTTCGATCTCTCTGTCTATTTTACCATTGAATGTAAAGATACTTCCCAAGTATTTAAAGTATTATACGTTGTCTGTTTATTCTAAATGACGAGAGAATAATATTAGACACAAGAACCAACGACGAATACACACAAACTACCTCATCAAATCCGTACTGCATGATGTTCTGCACTTTGTTCATGCTGCTCTCTGCATCGCTGGCGGCCGGAGAGCTGGCACAGCTGGTAGTACTGCTGTTGTCGCTGCTGCCCCCACCACTGCTGCCTCCACTAGCCCCACTGCTGGACCCGTTGATTGAGTTCTGGTATGGCCGCAGACTGTCGCGAATCTCCGCCAAGGCTTTGTGGTGTTGATTATCTCGTCGGGTCACCTTGTTGCCACCACCCAGGCCGGAACCAATCTGACAAAACTCCGGCTTGAGCTGCACGTTGGAAAAGTCGCTGTAGCCCTCCAGGTCATTTTTACGAAGATGGCTTAAGCTGTCGCGGATTTCATTCAACATCTGTCGGTTATTCCCGACAAACGTCACAAGCAAAGGCCTTCTACCGCCCGCTGTTTGCCGTTCGTTCTCCTTCCGGATCATGTGACAATGATTTCCACGAACCGAAAATCACCAAATAAAGAAAGACTTGACTGCATCTGATATTCCTCAGGTTGGTGCGAATTAAGACTCATTTGGTAAATAATTTTTTTTTTCGTATTTTTTCTTCTTAAAAAATTAAGAACGCCTGAAGGAGATGAAGTTTACCATCAACTTTGTTGATGATATCAACTTTGTTGATGGTATAAACTTTCACACATCCTATGTGCTGCGCTATGTGACTACCGCGGCTTTGGAATCAGGGAGTCCAGGAGAATGTGGCGATTCTCTCTCGAAATGAAACAAGTGATATCCGGGTATTTATTCCATGCTTATATGGTAATCCACTGGTGGCGAATCTGTTGTCTCGGTGGCAAAACTGTTAGCTTGTGGAAGCCTGAAAGGAGTAAAATCAAATATAAACCACATATTAATACGGTTCCAGTGAAATGCGTACACTACAACTAAAGATCTAGGTTCTTTTATTTTATTTTACCCTATCTCTGAACTCTGAGATTTCGTAGGGAATTCACCGGGAAAGTCCAGTAGTATGGGTAGTTAAGGTGCGAAATGAACACTGACTAACACTAATCATAGCCCCCCCCCCCCTTTTCCCCCTATATTGAACTTTCCCGTATGAAGTCCATACGAAATCTCGATGCCCCCAAGGAGGGGTGGAATAAAATAAAAGAACCCAAAGAAAACAGACCCTCCAAAATGCAACAAGAAAGTAAATGGGACGATCCTCAAGCAGTTTGATACGTTTAAATGTTCTGTATCCAAATTCGCAGAGGTCTGCTTCTGCTTCCTTTTCATGAAACTGTACCCTCCGTCACACCATTCTCTCCAGGCCACCATGATGTTTAGCATGACCAAACTATCCCAGCTTCCGGGACAGCATGCTGCTGCTTATGGGCTAATTCTCCTTGATATTCAGATCTTGTAGGATGTCTGTGTTTATATTATTCTTGGTCTATGTTGGGGACTCATGCATCAGTGGTGGATAAATGGCAAAACAAGAACTATGCTTCAGTGGTGGATAAATGGCAGAACAAGAACCATGCTTCAGTGGTGGATAAATGGCAGAACAAGAACCATGCTTCAGTGGTGGATAAATGACAGAACAAGAACTATGCTTCAGTGGTGGATAAATGGCAGAACAAAAACTATGCTTCAGTGGTGGATAAATGGCAGAACAAGAACTATGCTTCAGTGGTGGATAAATGACAGAACAAGAACCAGTGGTGGATAAATAGCAGAAAAAGAACCATTCTCCGATGGTGGATAAATGGCAGAACAAGAACCATGCTCCTGTGGTGAATAAATGGGCAGAACAAGAACCATGCTCCAGTGGTGGATAAATGGCAGAACAAGAACCATGCTCCAGTGGTGGATAAATGGCAGAACAAGAACCAGTGTTGGATAAATGGCAGAAAAAGAACCATCCTCCTGTGGTGGATAAATGGCAGAACAAGAACCATGCTTCAGTGGTGGATAAATGGCAAAACAGGAACCATGCTTCAGTGGTGGATAAATGACAGAACAAGAACCAGTGGTGGATAAATAGCAGAAAAAGAACCATTCTCCGGTGGTGGATAAATGGCAGAACAAGAACCATGCTCCAGTGGTGGATAAATGGCAGAACAAGAACCATGCTCCAGTGGTGGATAAATGGCAGAACAATAACCATGCTCCAATTGGTGTATAAATGGCAGAACAAGAACTAGTGGTGGATTAATGGCAGAACAAGAACCAGTGGTGGATTAATGGCAGAACAAGAACCAGTGGTGGATTAACGGCAGAACAAGAACCATCCTCCAGAGGTGGATAAATGGCAGAACAAGAACCATGCTCCAGTGTTTGATAAATGGCAGAACTAGAACCAGTGGTGGATTAATGGCAGAACAAGAACCAGTGGTGGATAAATGGCAGAACAAGAACCATCCTCCAGTGGTGGATAAATTGCGGAACAAGAACCAAGCTCCAGTGGTGGATAAACTGTGGAACAAGAACCAAGCTCCAGTGGTGGATAAATGGCAGAACAAGAACCATGCTCCAGTGGTGGATAAATGGCAGAACAAGAACCATCCTCCAGTGGTGGATAAATGGCAGAACAAGAATCATCCTCCAGTGGTGGATAAATGACAGAACAAGAACCATCCTCCAGTGGTGGATAAATGGCAGAACAAGAACCATCCTCCAGTGGTGGATAAATGGCAGAACAAGAACCATCCTCCAGTGGTGGATAAATAGCAGAAGATAACGATTTGTGTTACTCTCTCTCACAAACACACACACGCACACTCCCCCTACACACACATACACACATTATATATTCCCAATGGAATGCTTGACGTCTGTGGCCTAGGCGTTGCGAACGTGCTTGACAACACCGAGGTGCCGGATTAGATCCCAGTTGCGGATGATCTGGCAGCAGAACCCCTCGCCTTGCGTTGTTTTCGACAGAGGTGTCGACCGTGCAGGTGCAATGGCACAAACAACGGCAAACTACTGGACGTAAGAATTGCGTCGGGAAAATCACAAGCGGGGAAAACATGCTGCGTTTGGTTCTGTAACATCAAGTAAGACATGCCGCTACTCTAGACGACTAATTGGAAATTAAAAATAAAATGTATACATTTAAACACGAATGGAAATAGCCAGCGATTTAAATCTAACACGGAAATGGAAACTATCCATCCCTATGAGAAATCAGGTAGAAGGAGGAAGTTGATTGTGTGTGTATGTTTGTGTCTGTGTGTCTGTGCTTGTTTAAGAACATTAAAATTCATAGCAAAGGCAAAGATATACACAAACCAGACAATGAAGTTGTGTGTTGTGGGCCAGGACATACAGAAGTTGATGTAACTAGTCTCCTTCTTCACTATATTTCTGTAAAGAAATAAATCTCTGAAACTACCCAATACCTAGAGTATGAGGCTGGGTCGATCCCGCAGCTATACTGATGTAGGGTGACTATATTAAAGACCTACACTGTACTACAGGTTATCCCGCAGCGTTTTTGTGGTGTCCCAATATAACTGTGCTATATGACTATATGCGGCGTCCGTGGCTAAGGCGTTGCGAGTCCGACTCGTAATTCCAACGTACCGCGATCGAAACCCACTGCTGGCTGCGTGGATTTTTATTATGGCACGGGGCGTCGCGGGTCGACCCAGCCTAAAATGGGTACCAGGATGTATGTTTTGAGGAAGTAAAGACGGCCGGCGTAATGCTGACCACATTACCCACCTAGTACCGACTGGTCTGCTAAATATGGGTGCTCTTCTCATATGCCCGATGGGCCTAAAGGCGTAAAAGTGGATCTTTACTTCTTGTCTTTATATGACTATATGACGGAACGGGGTTTCCAGGATTTGTAGCTGTTTGATTCTCATTCCTGGGGTGTTAATCCTATAGGCTTCAAACATAATTTTTTTTTTTTTACTTCTATTGTGGAAATTAGAATATGAGATGGTTTAGCCATGTGACGAGAATACCCTAGCACCAAGTGCCACGCAGTGTCATACTGAAGAATTATAATGGTCATCGAGCAAGGGTAATACAGCGGGGAAAATGGAATGACGGGAAAAATGGAATGATAGCTTCCAATGACGGGGAAAATGGAATGACAGCTTCCAATGACTGGGAAAATGGAATGATAGCTTCAAGAAGAGCCTTTAAAATGCACGCCAACTTAGGCAATATATTGGAAAGAGCAGAGAGAAGATCCTCACATCCCTACAACATCTTGATGAGGTAAATGGAAGAAAAAGGTGACGAAGAAGAAGAAGAAGAAGAAGAAGAAGAAGAAGAAGAAGAAGAAGAAGAAGAAGAAGAAGAAGAAGAAGAAGAAGAAGAAGAAGAAGAAGAAGAAGAAAAAGACGTGTGGACTAAAGTGTCACCAATGTCTAGATTAAAGCCAACGTTCAACGAACGAACCACTATGACACTCTAGGTCTTACCTAGTGCATGGAGCAGAGAGAACTAGCCTAGGTGTGTTAGCGCAGAATGAGTTAAAAGCAACAACTTGAAAGAGAAGAACGAGTTACAGCGAAAATAAATCATGAAATAACGCCATAAAATGTGTGTGTATCAGGTCTCTTCAATGAATGTAAGGACATCCCGATGTCCTACTTTCCGCGGTTGCTGGTTCCCTGTTGTTGTTTCTTTATTCTGCCAAGTTGCTGCCACCACCTGCATCACATTCCAAGCACAGATACGAGATAAGTTTGGGTAGGTCGCACTGCAAGAAATGCGGGATCTCTTTGCGCAAACCCTCACATCTCTTACCCCTCTCTCTTGTCCCCGTTCAATTATATCTTTTTTAACTAGATATCAGAAATCAATTATCTTTAGATGTAATTTATTCAGTCACAACAAATGAACATTTTAGTTCAGGTAAAACCAGACAATAAAAGCATTAGTACTTGCAAGAGGAGAAGTACAAATCCACGGTAAATAGAATGCTCTGGCTCTCGTTTCTCCAGCGCTCCGCCATGTTGATCTTAAATAGCAGACGTCGCGCCTAAAATTCACAAATAAACCCAATCAGGGACTAAATTAACAACTTCTAGCAAGTTGGCCGCCACAAGTACAACAAAATAAAGATGTTCAACCACTAATAAACAAAATAAATCGATTTACTCACTGCAAATTCAATCCCAAATCGCGTCGTCAGGACTCCCGTATTCCAATGGCGCGGATGAAACTTTCAGAGGGGTGTAGGCATACCATGTGAGGATGACTTCTCAGGCAAATATTTTCACTAAAAATTGAAACTTTATTGGGAATTTATTACAACTGAAATAATATAGTATTAGTAATATTTTTAGCTTTTTGTATAGTAATAACAGCAATAATATAGAAGGTAAACCTGTTTACAAGATGCTAACCTGGCGCCCCCTCGTAAGAAGTGGGTCAGATTTCCACATTCCAGGTCGGCTTGATTGACAGAGGCCCCGCCCCCTGTGACATAGTTGACATTCCACTGTGATCTGGAGATGTTTCCAGGTCCGTTGGACATTCTGCGCCCTGGCTGGGTCCAGGGGCGCCGGAATCTGGATTAGAGGGGGGAAGCATTCAGCGCCCCTTAAAAAATTTTAACAGCGTTAAACCATACTTCTTGCCATGTAAAGAAAAACATTAGTTTTTTTTGGGTGGGTAAAGTATATGTTTATGAATTTCAAATTATTTTGTATATTAGGTTAGTTGCGTATCCTTTACAAGGACGTTGCAGAACCAACCCCAACAGCCCCTGGTTGTTGTTGTTTTTTTTTTTTTTTCTATGCAAATTTACGTTCAGTAGTTTGCCATTTCTGGACGGTCGGCTTTCTTGATACCACTGTCGAAACCAACGCAAGGCGCATGGCCTGCAGCTGCGATCGAACCCGGCATCCCGGCATTATGTAGCGTTCGCATCGACTTAGCCGACCTTTTGTATATAGCCGAGAAAAAATAGTCTGATCATATCTAGCGCAATGACTGATTAGAAAAAAAATAATACCAGAGGCCGACCAACACGATGATGGGCTCAAGATATAAGTGACTCTTTGAATATGAATGTACAAGAGGTGAAAACGCTGGTGAGAGACTGAGTTTCGTTCAGGCAAACGAGAGCGACGTTCCGCAAAAGACCTGCTACATGATGATGAGAGGGGGAAAGGAGGAACGTATTATAGAGGCCCAAAAGGAACTCAAAAGATCTGATAGTGAGGCTCCTAGGCCAGGCAGATACCAAACACAAACTGTGGAAGAGAAAAATGAAAGAGCAGTTAAGGAAGGAGATTGTAATAACGGCCATAATGTGCTGAAATATTTTGGCCATATCAAGCCCCACGGAGGATTGGAGGAGGGGGGGGGGAGATTGCAAATGGGCACAGAATGTGACTCCTTGGATATGAAAATGCACGAGGCGGTAAAGCTGCCGAGAGACAACTTTTCTTTCAGGGAGACCGTGATGGGAGCGACGTTCTGCAAAAGACCTGCTACATGACGATGAGAGGAACAAGTGAGGACCCTTTTTCACGTCTAAAGGCGTATTAGGTATATAGTTCTTGACCTTTTTTTTCCAGACCAATCAGCACTCAGTGGCTGATGTGGTCAACATCACGCATGTCGCGTTTACTTCCCATGACTTTACCTGGTAGCCATTTAAGTCAGTGTCGACCTGGGAGCCAAGGCAATTTTTTTCAAGTCCGGCTCCGTCCTGATTTGATTTCAACCCAATATTTTACCATAGTATTGAATCTTAATTGTGAACCGAGGTGGCGTAGAGACTTGAGGCTCGCTTGGCGAACCCAGTATCTTGGGTTCGAATTCGCATTGAGTCTGATGTTTAATTTTCTTAACGAAAATGATTAGACTCCAGGGTCGACCTACCTAAGATGGGTGCCAGGTCATGTCCTATGAAATAAAGGCTATCGTTCGAGTTCTGACTGGTCAACAATAAAAATTTAGTGAAGCGTTGTACGCCGGATAGGACACTAACATCGAAAGGGTATTTGTAGTATCAATTTTTTTGTTTAGCACATTATTATCATTCTCCTTTCTTTCTATGTGTTCACCAGCTGTAACTCTGGTTAAAGTTCTGGTTGTTCGTCCGCCTCTGGACTTTAATTTTGTTCTAGAACCTGAGTGTTACGTGCGATCCTTTTTACAGATCTGACTTATCTGTATGCAAAATGTTGGCTCCTTGCCTCTCAGGCAGATGCACTCCGACTTCGAAGTAAGCCCCCAATTAGTCGACTCTTACGACATGATTGTTGGGGAACAAAGGGAACAGAACTCGTGTGAGTTTCAAGGTACATTGTTATTATTGCACACTTAAACACGGATTAAACTTCCCAGGGTAAAAAGTAAAGATAAGGACTCTTTTTCCACGCCTTCGGCCTATTGGGCATATAAGGCTAGACCTATATTTTATAAACCAATCAACACTTGGTGGGTAATATGGTCACCATCACGCAGGTTGTCTTTACTTCCCATGACGGCACCTGGTACCCACCCAAGGCTGGGTCGATGTGGGAGCCAAGGTGATTTGGAAAAAAGTCCGACTCCTTAGGACCCGAACCCATGATCTTCCGATTCACAGGCGAGAGTCTAGTCGCTACACCACGGCGGTGCCCTCCCATCAGGATCATGCTAGAAAATGTGTAATCGGAGTGAGCTCAGCTCCCCAGGTGTTCTGTTTTTTTAAATTCGTCGGCGCCGCTGACTGTGACGATCCCGTCCACACAACTCTACTGAAAACAAAGAAAACACGTCGGCATTTCGGACACGAGATATTTCAGAGTACCCTGGCTTCATTTTCACAGGGGCCGTGTGAGATGAATAAGTGAAAGAAATTTAGCCTGACACGCATAACTAACCTACTTAAATGTTCTACCTATTTTCCTGTTTGAAGTGTTCCTAATTTAGATCGACATTAATTTGTTGGGGTCGTTAATTCTGTCTTTTGCATCCAGAGAACGAATACGTACAATGCAATTTATTTCTTAAGTCTATTTATTAAAATATGTTGACGATTAAATCTTGGGCCTGCCATTTTAACCCTTTATCCTAAACTGGAGCAAAGGTCCTCATTACGACCTGTTGTGTTTGTAAATTGTTGTGTTTATTTTTCGACTGATTCTTGTTAATATAAATGTATGTAACCCAAGGTGCCACTTCAGTGGTTTGAACTGAATTCTGTCAGTATCCCATAGATGTGGATTTCAAGCTCTTCGATAGACATGGCCAGTGAAGACATCTTTTTGTGGTGCCTAGTTGGTCATGTATTTTAGTACACATGTTTCCATAGTGAGGCGCACATGTCATTTAGAGGTGACAGGTTTGCCCGGCTCTCTAGCGAAGTTAGTTAAACCTGACTTTCGCGGCGGCCGGGTGACGAACTTTTCTCCCAGATTAACGGTACCTGTAATGGAATCAATGACGAAGGGTTGCGATATCCATAGTACCGAGCCAAAGGGTTTACAACTCATGGTTTCTGGATACGTAAAAGAGGTGACAGGTTCGATTTACGGCACGGAAACTATAGTTTCCGTTAGGGCCTCAAAGTTTCCTCTTCTGTTTATTTATGCGTCAGTCAAATCAGCCCAAGTCTTCGCTTCAGTCTTTATCTATTCCCTTCTTTGTGTATTTTAAAAAAAGTAAACAGGTCCCTTTTCCACCCCTCTTAGTGTATTGGGAATTTAAGGCTAGACATGTATTTTTATAGAACAACCGGCACTTAGTGTCAACATGGCACCTGCCGCCTTTACTTCCCAGGATTGCACATCGTACCCACTCAAGGCTAGGTCGTCCTAAGAGTTAAGGTGATTTTTAAAGAAGAAAAAAGTCCGGCTTCGTCAGGACGTGAACCAATGACCTTTCGATCTGTAGGCGGGCGTCTAGCCGCCAACACTACGGCGACTCCCCTTCGTGTTTTTTGGCCTTTCTCATTTCATGCAAATTAACATCCGGTAGTTTGCCATTGCTTCCTGGACGGTCGGCTTCTCGATACCCCTGCTGAAAACCAGCAAGGCCCACAGCTGGGATCGAGCGTGGCACCTAGGCATTACGAAGCACGTTCGCAACGCCTGAGCCACAGACGTCGACTACTGGTCTACTACTGATATGATATTCTTATTTTGACAGCTTAAGTAGAAGATGTCGGTGTCGACTTCTGCTACGATATAAGGATAAGCGCAAATGGGATATGAATGATAGAGGTCAGACCAACATTAGACCTGCTTCTTCTTCTTCTTCGATCCTTCTGTCAGGAAACTTGTATCAGGAGGCCGGTAGCCTTTATGAAAGCTATCGTGCAATCCATATCCTCTCGTGTACCATACAGCTTTGTCTTAATTGTGGTTGGAACAGGCCAGATTGCGTCTCTGTTGTCAGCATACAGTTGACAGTGTTGGAGCACATGCTCAGCATTTTTGGGTGCCACTGCATGTTTCCAAGTTTCCTACACCGAAAAATCTCAACATATGTTGACAAAATCTGTTGTGCCCTGTCCTTAGTCTGAATATAATACACTGTCCCTCTCTAGAGAGGCGATGAAGCGAGTCTTGGAAAGAGAATTCTGTGTCTAATCTGGTCATCTGGTAATTTTAGTTTCAGCTTCATAGCAAACGGGTCACCCCATCTTTGCTCAGCTCCTGTGCCAACGAAAAACACACAGAAATGTTTATCACAGTCCCTTGTGGAAAGACTGACAGATTGCTGTCTCAGCATTAAAAAGCATATGGTAGTCATCCGAAGTGCTAACACAAACAGTCCGACATTAGAAATGCAGTTCATCATTGATGGTTGCAGAAGTCACAAAAAGATCAGCAGTTGCAGACGCGATCAATTTTAATCAAATAATGGCCCCACCAATCTTGCGATAACCGGCATCGCACCATTTTCTGAATCTACAAATCACATCACCACCTGTGTGTGTATCCAGCCACCTTTCTTGGATACTAGATTGTATTAATTTTTTCGTCTCTTGGTGGATTAAGTCGCTATTTTCTGCAATAACAGATATCACGACAAAACAGCGTTAGACATCACAATGACATTTGAACATTAAATTACGAGCTGCTGTTTCTTTGAATATTTGACACTGTGAATTATGTGCGTGACTGACTGACTGACTTTCTACCCCACCAGGACATCACACAAGCGATAAACACCCGATGACACAAAGTGCCACCATGTGGATGAGGATCACCGTGGAGAGGTCCCAGAAACCGCGTTCAGACAATTGGCCATATTTATGGCCTGCCTATATTGCGGCCCCTGGCAAAAGCCAGAGTGGGGCTTCAAATAACAAAAAATTACGTCCTAAGAAGGACGTAAGGATTTTTATCAAGCATTATTATGTGCGTGCTTTTCTTCCACTTTATCCGTGCTTGGGATTTTTATTTGTGTCATTTTTTTAGTCAAAAATTTTTATATGTTTTGAAGAAAAAAAAAAGAGGGCGGTGGGGGGAGGAGTGTTTGCACATATTACTTTCCGTCCATTTTATTTATGCGAGAGCTGGAAATCAACGAAAACTCTAGACATAAAATTAGACAGTTTTGAAAATAAATGCCTTAGAAGAATACTAAATTTCAAATGGTCAGATTTCCGAACCAATATACAAATAAGGCAAGAATCCAGGCAAGAGTATGTGTCTAATTTTATACGGAAACGCCACTGGAACTATGTCGGCCACGCCCTTAGAATGGATAAATCAAGACTTCCTTACCAAGCCCTCATTTGGACACCACAGGGAAAAAGATCTCGTGGAAGACCAAGGGAAACCCTACGTAGAACTATCAACAGGGAAGGCTCGCTCATGGGCCACTCAAACATCCAAGACCTACAACAGATTGCAACGAACCGCCATGCATGGAGAGTCATGACCTCTGCCCTATGTGCCGCACTCGGCACAAGAGGAAAGACTAACTAACTAACCAATTTTATTTGAAGACCTACTCTGGCTTTTGTCAGGGGCCGCAATATAACCTGGCCATAAATATGACCTAGAGGCTGAACGCGGTTTCCGGGACCTCTCCACGGTGATCCTCACCCGCATGGTGGCACGTCGTGTCGTCGGGTGTTTATCGCTTGTGTGATGTCCTGGTGGGGTAGAAAGTCAGTCAGTCAGGGGTGTCTGCAGTGTTGATTTAACTGAATCACTGATCTACATGAGTGCTTTTGTATTCTTCTTCTTCTCTGCGTTCACCAGCTGTAAACTCTGGTTGTTCACCCACTTCTGAACTGCAGTCCTGTTCCAGAACCTGAGTGTTGCGTGTGCATCCGTTTGACACATCTGACGCATTTGTGTGCAGATTGTTGGTTCCTTGCCTCTCGGGCAGATGCACTCCGACTTCGAAGGAAGTGCGTTTGTGATTTCAATTATTTGTTTTTCTTCTTCTTCCTCATCCTCCTCCTCTTCTTCTTCTTCTTATTATTATTATTTTTCTTCTCTTCCACCTTGTACCTCAGCGAAGTTACAGGGGTGGGGGGATGGGGGGGGGGGGGGGAGATGTTTCATTCGTTGATGAACTCTGTCAAGAGCACTGTTAAGACTGATGTTCATTTCTTTAAGGCTATTCTTAATGCCATCACTTCATATTTCCGAGGTCTTCCGCTCGCTCTATACCCGCTGTAACCTTTCAGTGTGGCTCGCTGTGGTAGATCGTACCAGGGCATTCTTGTTAGATGTCCAAACCACTTCATTTGTTGCTAATTTATTACCTGTAAGACTGGCTTTATTCATAACTTTCGTCTGATTTCGTATTCTGTCTTTCCTTAAAATTCCTGCAGCTCTTCTAAGGCATGAATCTCTGTTGTCACAATTTAACGTTTATTTGAGGATGTAAGTTGGACACTGATAGGATAGTGTTTGCAAAAAAAAAAAAAAAAAAAAAAAAAATTCTGATAAGATTCACTTTAGTACTTAGGGGTATCTGCTTGTGTGTCAGGGGAGATAGCCCCATTGCTTGATTAGCTTTGGCACTTCGCGAGCTAACTTCTCTGTCCAGTTTTCCCAAATAGTTAAATTCCTATGTTTATCTTAAGGTGATGTTTTTTAATTTTATTCCTAAATTGTCTTCCTGTTTTTATGTCACCATTGTCTCCCTCTTTGTAGTATTTGTTCTCATATTAGACCCCCCCCCCCCACCCCTCTTTGTTATTATTTTGATTTAGGTGGTTCTGTGGGCATTCCGTACTTTCTGCTATGATTACCTGGTCGTCGGCGAATAGTAATTCTGGCATATCTTCTCAATATTATTTGTTTACACACTTTAAAATGGTATCTTGCGAACTTATGCTGGGCTAATACCTTCTGTTAAATGCCGGTAGCGGTGATTGGATGCTAGTTACTTTACACCATCCTGGGAAGTAAAGACAGCCGGGCCGATGTTGTCAACATCACCGATGGAACATCGTTTGGTCTACAAAAATATGTCTTGCACCACGTGCTTGAAACGTCAATGGCTCTTTCCCTCCTCACTCTACTACCTATTTACCACCAATTGCTGCCTTTATTATACTACTTTAGCTGTAAACCCTATTACGAGGCAAACACCCTTCAAAAGGCGAAAGCTAAATCAATCAATCAGTTCAAACACTAATCAGTTGACGATGAAAGAGAGGGGCAAACAAGTTTCAAATCAAAATATTTTAGAAAAAAAAAAACAAATTATATAATTAAAAACAAAAAAATCGCCCAACGTGGGGCTCGAACCCACGACCCTGAGATTAAGAGTCTCATGCTCTACCGACTGAGCTAGCCGGGCAGGTATGGTAAAGTTTTAATATAGCTTTATAACTCTAAAATTTAAACTAGGGCGGCTTAACGTTAATTATTATAAATTATTTTTGTTTGTGTGCTTAATTATACAGGTTGCCATAATACATAATTTGGTAATGCTCGATTCTATAAATAATAAACCCAACAAAATATAGTACTTGCTTAAATAAACAGCAACCCCACCATCCCTCAAACCTTGAATGACCTAACACTGCAAGGGAAAATAACGACAAATGTAAAACCGCCAAAATCGCCAGTAGTCTCCCATGTTTAAGTGCTACAAGCCTGGGCTGGCATTAGCGACCACACTTCTCCAGCCTCTCTACTTTCAGATATCTGAAAGGTGTTCTTCTTTTTCTTTTTAGCCAACACCTGTGAAAAGTCCTGTTGCTTGTAAACTTTTAGACTAAGGGCTTGTAGAAGTTATATTTTCAGATCTATGCAGACTGTTGGTTCCTTGCACTCTTACTTTGAAAAACAAATCTCAAGTTAGACCTCTTTTTATGACATGCTTTTGGATTGCGATTAATGGATTGTCATCCAATTTCGTCCTTTTTAGGACGAAATTTTTTGTCATTTGAAGCCCTACTCTGGCTTTTTCCAGGGGCCGCAATATAAGCAGGCCATATATATGGCCAAATGTCTGAACGCGGTTTCTGGGACCTCTCCACGGCGATCCTCATCCACATGGTGGCACTTTGTGTCATCGGGTGTTTATCGATTGTGTGATGTCCTGGTGGGGTAGAAATTCAGTTCAGTTCAGATTAATGGATTTGTCTCTTTATCTTGTCTTAGCTAGCACACACTCTCAGATTGATGTTTGTCCATCTCTTTTTGATGTCCTCCCACTGGTACCACTGTCCACATTTTGCCCTCGACATTTCCCTTCAATGTGGTTTTTAAGAGTGAGTGTAATCTCTTGTAAAGTGGACAATCTTCTTTTCTTTCAGGAACTCTGTTTTCCTTTAGATTTACCCAGAACTCCTGTATTCAAAATCCCCCCCCCCCCTTTCTCCCAACTAACATGTCCAAAAACCACTATTCCTAATGTCTGTAATCAGTTTTTATTTGTCATCATCATCATCATGTAGCAGGTCCTTTGCAGAACGTCACTCTCATCACAGTCTGTCTGAAAGAAACTCAGTCTCTCGCCAGTTCTCCCACCTCATGAACTTTCACACTCAAGGAGTCACTTATATCCTGTGCCCATCTTCGTGTCGGTCGGCCCCTGCCCCTCCTTCCTGGTACCATGCCTTCTGTTATAATTTTTTCCAATCTGTCATGGCGCTTGATATGACCAAAATATTTCAGCTTTCAAGAAAGAATGCTGTTTATTAGCCATTCTTCCTTGATGTTCAGATCTTTTAAGATGTCAATATTTCTCATCTTCTGAGAATCTTTCAGCTCAAACGCCCCTATTCTCTTTCTTAAGGACTGAGAGATAGTCCACGACTCACATCCGTATGTAGCCACAGGGAAGATGCATGCTCTCAAAATTCTGATTTTTATCTCCTTGCTGGTGCTTAACCATAGACTTTTAAGGCTGTTCAATCTTTGCATTGCTATAGCCATCCTCCTTTTAATTTCTGTCGAACAGTCTCTATTATTGTTTATTATAGAGCCTAGATATTCAAAGTTTGTGACATTTTCAATTTCTTCATCATTTATTGGTTTTTTTGGGTGACAGCCAGTTTTATCTATGGACATTATCTTCATTTTCTTTATATTCAAGAACAGATTTTGACCTTCACTGTGCTTTTGGACAGACAATATTAAATTTTCTATTCCCTTTACGCTGTTCGAAAGGAGGACTGTGTCATCTGCGTAGCGGGGTTCCAGAATAGGGTTGCCACCAATTTTGAGCGGATAATTACTGTCACAAGTCTGGTCATTTTTGACATTTCTCATTATATTTTCTGCGTATATATTGAATAGGTATGGTGAGAGAATGCACCCCTGCCTCACCCCCTTTTGCACCTCGAACCAATCAGATGTTTCACCAGCTGCTCTGATGGCTGCTTGTTGTTCATGATAAAGATTTTCAATTAAATGCACTAAATGCGCTGGAAACCCCATACTTTTCATAATAGTCCAGTTTGTGGAGCTGGACACAATCAAATGCCTTGCTATAATCAATAAAACAAGCATAAAGATCTACATTGTATTCTCTGCATTTTTCAAAAATTATTCTCATATTAAAGATGTGATCCCTAGTTTGAAACCCGCTTGTGCTTCATCTAGCTCATATTGTAATTTCCTTTCAATCCTTTTCATGATAATTCGTAAGAGGATTTTGCTAGCATGACTTATTAATGCGATGGTATGGTAGTCGGAGCATAGTTTTGGATTTCCTTTCTTTGGGAGAGGGAAATAGACTGTTCTTTTCCACACTTTAGGCCAAATGCCACTGTTCCAGATCTTCGAGCACAGTGCATGATAGATTCGGACACTGGCCTCTCCTCCTGCTTGAATTAGTTCTGCCGGTATTTCGTTGCAACCTGGTGACTTTCCTTTCTTTAGGCTGTGCATTGCTGTAAAGGCACTGGTTCTTTTTTATTACTTTCACAAGTCGTTTTTGAATTACCTGTTACATCCTCATACATTTCTCTACAGTATTCTTTCCATTTTTCTAATATGTCTTTGGTTTCCGTTAATGTCTCACCGTTTTTATCACTTATTACATGTAAAGAAGGCCTGAATTCGCATTTCAATGTTTTAATTCCTTTAAACATGTCTCTGTCTCTTCCTTGCATCTGGAATTGTTCAATTCTATTACAGGTATTCATAATTAACAGTTTTTTTTATCTCCTCTGATAGCTCTTCTGATTTCTTTCGTGTAGTTCCTATATGGATGGCTATTTTTGTCTGTCCCTACTTGCTTTAAATTTCTTCTTTCTTCTATCAGCTTGAAAGTTTTTTTCTGTAATGTAAATCTGTTTCTTGTGTGGGTTTTTTTAAGGAATCATGTTCTGAGCTGTAATGATGATGTTTCTTGTTTCATCAGCCAACTCATCCGGTGTCATATCCTCCTGCACTGCCATTAGTGCCTCAAATTTGATTTCAACCTCAATGCTGTGATCATTTGGCAAATTACTCAAATGAAAACGTATTGGCTTAGGCCCTTTCAACACTTTTTCAGTTTTATTTTAAACTCTGCAACAAGAAGTTATTTGTCATCAATATATAATAATAAACATAACAAAACACAAAAATGGTTATAAAGAATACATCTGTTTTTATTTATCAATGTTTGTATTTGCTCAATTCACACCAGAAACGTCTTTTGACATCTGATAAAGTTCTCATGAGAGATATGTATACACACATATAAAAATATGTATATTATGAAGGTAAAGATGCATAAACTATTTATATCTGCTGTATAGCACAACAAACTGGTAAAACAACAACCACATCAGGGAAATAGAAGAACAAGTGCATAACAATCTAGTGTCATTTGATGAATACAGAAACATCACAACATATTTTAGAATACATAGTTCAGAAGATAGATGCCTGCGTAGTACTGGGGGTTTAGATTACATAGTTCAGGAGATAGATGCCTGAATGGTACCGGGGGTTTAGATTACATAGTTCAGGAGATAGATGCCTGAATGGTACTGGGGGTTTAGATTACATAGTTCAGGAGATAGATGCCTGAATGGTACCGGGGGTTTAGATTACATAGTTCAGGAGATAGATGCCTGCATGGTACTGGGGGTTTAGATTACATAGTTCAGGAGATAGATGCCTGAATGGTACTGGAGGTTTAGATTACACAGTTCAGGAGATAGATAAGATGCCTGAATGGTACCGGGGGTTTAGATTACACAGTTCAGGAGATAGATAGATGCTTGAATGGTACTAGGGGTTTAGATTACATAGTTCAGGAGATAGATAAGATGCCTGAATGGTACTGGGGGTTTAGATTACATAGTTCAGGAGATAGATAGATGCCTGAATGGTACTGGGGGTTTAGATTACATAGTTCAGGAGATAGATAGATGCCTGAATGGTACTGGGGATTTAGATTACATAGTTCAGGAGATAGATAAGATGCCTGAATGGTACTGGGGGTTTAGATTACACAATTCAGGAGATAGATAGATGCCTGAATGGTACCGGGGGTTTAGATTACACAGTTCAGGAGATAGATAAGATGCCTGAATGGTACTGGGGGTTTAGATTACACAGTTCAGGAGATAGATGCCTGCATGGTACTGGGGGTTTAGATTTCACAGTTCAGGAGATAGATGCCTGAATGGTACCGGGGGTTTAGATTACACAGTTCAGGAGATAGATAGATGCCTGAATGGTACTGGGGGTTTAGATTACACAGTTCAGGAGATAGATGCCTGCATGGTACTGGGGGTTTAGATTTCACAGTTCAGGAGATAGATGCCTGAATGGTACCGGGGGTTTAGATTACACAGTTCAGGAGATAGATAGATGCCTGAATGGTACCGGGGGTTTAGATTACACAGTTCAGGAGATAGATAGATGCCTGAATAGTACTGGGGGTTTAGATTACATAGTTCAGGAGATAGATAGATGCCTGTATAGTACTGGGGGTTTAGATTACACAGTTCAGGAGATAGATAGATGCCTGAATGGTACTGGGGGTTTGGATTACACAGTTCAGGAGATGGATGCCTGAATGGTACCGGGGGTTTTGATTACATAGTTCAGGAGATAGATAGATGCCTGAATGGTACTGGGGGTTTAGATTGCACAGTTCAGGAGATAGATGCCTGAATGGTACTGGGGGTTTAGATTACACAGTTCAGGAGATAGATGCCTGTATAGTACTGGGGGTTTAGATTACATAGTTCAGGAGATAGATAGATGCCTGTACAGTACTGGGGGTTTAGATTACATAGTTCAGGAGATAGATAGATGCCTGTATAGTACTGGGGGTTTAGATTACATAGTTCAGGAGATAGATGCCTGCATGGTACTGAGGGTTTAGATTACATAGTTCAGGAGATAGATAGATGCCTGAATGGTACCGGGGGTTTAGATTACATAGTTCAGGAGATAGATAAGATGCCTGAATGGTACTGGGGGTTTGGATTACATAGTTCAGGAGATAGATGCCTGAATGGTACTGGGGGTTTAGATTACACAGTTCAGGAGATAGATAGATGTCTGTATAGTACTGGGGGCATACCACAACACAATCTACCAGCCACCCCTTTAAGGGTGAACGTGAAGAAGAAGAAATGTAACGTTAACACAGGGCAAGATTTGCAGACATAGTTGTTTCATGTCCATGCTAAAGAACCTGGCCATGCAACTAGAGAATCAAAATATGTACAGGCTACCTGTGAAGTTTCTTCAGCAATTATTTTTGATATGGTCAGTCAGTGAAGCTGTATTTGGTCTGTGAAGCAGCAGCAGCCAATCAGTGAAACTGTTTATCATTCGTCAAAGCAGTAATCAGTCAGTGAAACTACAATAAATCAGTGAATGTGTAGTTGGTCAGTTAACATGTCACCGGTCAGTTAATCTGTATTCATTCAATGAATCTGTAATCAGTCAGTGAATCTGTAATCAGTCAGAGAATCTGTCATCACTCAGTGAATCTGTTATCACTCAGTGAATCTGTCATCATTCAGTGAATCTGTAATCAGTCTATGAATGTATAATCAGTGAATGTGCAATAGGTCCATGAATGTGTAATTACTCAGTGAATGTGCAATAGGTCCATGAATGTGTAATCACTCAGTGAATGTGCAATAGGTCCATGAATGTGTAATCACTCAGTGAATGTGCAATAGGTCCATGAATGTGTAATTACTCAGTGAATGTGCAATAGGTCCTTGAATGTGTAATCACTCAGTGAATGTGCAATAGGTCCATGAATGTGTAATCACTCAGTGAATGTGCAATAGGTCCATGAATGTGTAACCACTCAGTAAAGCAGTAATCCGTCATTGAGGCTATGATTTAAAAAAAAAAAAAAACCACCAATTACCAGTGTTACATGCAGTCAAACTAAAATATTTATATATTTAGATGTGGATATGAACAAGACCAAAAAAAAAAAAATATTCACATTAAAAAAGTATTTAAATTCACAACAGATGTATTTACACAATCAAATGCCTAGTATATTTCTCAAACATAAAATATTTATATATATGAATATGTATGTAGATATATATGCAGCTCTCAATGTTGTCACAGAATCATATGTAACAAGAAGGACAACATAACATTACAAGATGAAGCTAACATTGGTTAGAATGACACGGAAGATTTCAGAGGTTCTCATCCTTGCATATGAACAAAGGCATTGTCTCCATGTGCTTTTGGTAACTCTTAGTCTGTCTATGGACACGTTCACAGTTCACTTCTTAGGATCAGGGCAGTGTTACCTAACGTGGGGCCTGTGCTCTACAGGAGGGCGGTTTGATTGTTAACGGGGCAATTAAGTTACACTGGGTAAGGAAGGGGGGGGGGGGGGGGGGGGGGGGGGGGGGGGGGGGGGGGGGGGGGGGGGGGGGGGGGGGGGGGGGGGGGTGGGGGGGGGGGGGGGGGGGGGAGGGGAAGAGCGTTTAAGAAAGCTTAGCTGGGGCATGGCACTCAGAAGGCTGGGAAACACTGGTCTAGGGTAAGGTCATGGTAGAGGTGCAGCCAATGATTACAGTAGTGGAAGGCCAGGGTTTGGTTCCCCATAGGAAATCAAGCCGGGTTTTGGGAGGACACCTGCTACAGACCTGTAGTTTTGAGTCTAACTGTTGGGCGGCCATAAACTATAGGATAAAGAATATAAAGATATCTTCTTAGACTTCTTCTACCAGTAATAAACACAACGGTGTATGAGTACACAAATATCAGATATCACTGCTAAACTTTCCTTCAAAGTCAGAAAATGCATCTACCTGAGAGATTGAAAGGCAAGGAACCAACAGCCTGATTACAAACACATTGAAGCCAGATCTGTAAAACAGATGTGTATGCAAAACTCAAGTTCTGGTTCAAGATAATAATCCAGGAGAGTAGAAATAACCAGAACTTTCCGCATGAGTTTACAGCCGGTGAACGCTCAGAAGAAGAAGACTGTTGAACCTGCTTCATACACTGAGACAGAGAGGCATGGGGAATGCTAAGAAGAAGACTGTTGAACCTGCTTCATACACTGAGACAGAGAGGCATGGGGAATGCTAAGAAGAAGAAGACTGTTGAACCTGCTTCATACACTGAGACAGAGAGGCATGGGGAATGCTAAGAAGAAGACTGTTGAACCTGCTTCATACACTGAGACAGAGAGGCATGGGGAACGCTAAGAAGAAGACTGTTGAACCTGCTTCATACACTGAGACAGAGAGGCATGGGGAACGCTAAGAAGAAGACTGTTGAACCTGCTTCATACACTGAGACAGAGAGGCACGGGGAATGCTAAGAAGAAGACTGTTGAACCTGCTTCATACACTGAGACAGAGAGGCATGGGAAAAATAAACCCGGGCAACAAATGCATGAAGAAGTCGGGTGTGTTAGGCTAAAGGTGCAAATATCGCAGCCATGTAGTGAAATGGGCATAACACATTGACATCTTTGAAAAAATGCAGAAGAAGAAGAAACAATTAATAAAGTATTAAGCATTTCTTGACAAAGGAGAGATTATGAAGACCATTTATAAATGAATACTGATAGAAGACATGAGGTTAGATGAAATACCGTGTATAAGAATATATGAAGGAAGAATCAGGTGTGGATTTGGCAAGGAAAGGGTGGAGAGGATAGAGAGCGAGAAGGATCTGTGTATAATCAGTGTGCCAGGGCAACAGTTAGCGTTTACATTTGAAGATATTGGCTGCGAGAGACTGTGAGTGTGCTATGACCTCAATTATTAATCAGTAATCTGTGTTGATTTAATAAGACACTGTCTAGTCCAAATATGTCTCTCATTTCTTTTGCGGTAACAGTCTGTGAACTCTTCTATTTACCCACCAATGCACCATGTGTTTGCTGACTTCTTCTGACACAATCTACTAAATCCCTCATGTGGGCTCTGAAGGCGCAATTTTAGGGGGGAGGGGGGGAACAAAAAACAGACTCACTGCTCCTAGGAACATGTTGTATTATAAGGGACTGAACAAGAGTTTGCTGGATGGATGTGTTGGACTGAAAGGCACAGATGTCACATCCTAGCTGTAAACCCCAACACAACATACCAACGTCCCTTATAAGGGTGATCGCAGAAGAAGAAGAGGAGGATTACTTCAGACATCAGCCATGACAAACACACAATGATCTGGTCAGAACATGTCAGTGTTAAAAAGAAATTAATTTATATAATAAAATTGCTTGCATCTCGATAAAACATTAAATATTTGCAAGTTGATGTTTATGAATATTGTCTGGTCAATGAGAATCAGAACAGACAATATTTTCTGGAGACAGTGAGTTGTTGACGATGTGAAAAGACAATATTTGTCAATGACAATGTGAACAGACAATGACATTGTCTGAATGTGTCTGGATGAATGAGAATTAGAACAGACAATATTTTATGGATATGTCAAGTCAATGACAATGTGAACAGACAATTTTGCCTGCACATGTCTGGTCAATGACAATTATAAACAGAGAGACAATATTTCAATCAATGACAATGAGAACAGACAATAATATGGACGACACTATGCCAAAGTACCTCGATGCTAACTCCTTATTTCGAGAAAATTTTTGTTCAAACATTCAGATCTCTATAAAAATTTAAATACAACAAATTAATATTGTGTACGCATTAAAGTACTATTTCATTTTCATTGCCCAGACTGTGCCAGTCATACAGGAGTAATATGGCCTGCAGGAGTGCCCCTACAAGATAAATTATGGGGTACACGTGAAGACGTATAGCGCCTTATCCTGTTTATGACCAATACTGGAATAGATACATAGCAATTGTTGATTCCCAGAGAAGAAGTGACATAATGTTCACCTATCTGGAGCAGGAATTGATATGTGCGCTTTTGGCATCTTGTACCGTGATTAAAGAAAAAACATTGTTTAAACCTTAAAAGTGTAGTAAAGTGACTTTGGCACAGTGTCAACAACACATGTATTGTCTGGTCAATGATAATAAGCATAGATAAATTCACAACCATCAGTTGACAATTTAACTGCACTTTCTGACTGGACGGTTCGAGATGACTGCGTAAACAGTAAGTGAAACAATGTAGTTCCCCAAACAACAGTGATGGCTCCGGAGAATGTGTCGGCAGGGAGCTCGGCTGAACAAGTGTAGTAAATACATCGTCATCACTATCATATAAGGCATGTTGCTCAGCGAATTCGGTTTTTAAACAAAAATCAAAGAAAGAAAATTTGCACAGCAGTTTTGGTGTAGAGGAGCAGCAAAAACACATTAAATCAACAACCAGCTATAGGACACACATACACACAATCACAGAAGTAGCATTACAATCGGCAGCAGTAAGCAATCATACAATCTCATTCTTACAGGAAAATAAATCTCATAAGACTGAAGAAAAACTAGACCCCAAAAAAAATAATAATAATGGGCATTAACATAATGACGCAATATTAGCAATCATACAATCCAATTCTAACAGACAATTTACACCTCACATGTGATTGTGGAAAAAACCCAGGAATGACAACAGGGCATTAACATTTTTAAACATCTCCCTTGAAACCCATGCTGAGTGGCGTTGGTAGTCATGTCTTTTCACAACCTTCTGTCTTGTATTTTTAAACATGAGACATTTTTTCCAACCACACAATTTCATTCTTGCAGGCAAAATACCTCTACTATAAGACTGTGAAGATAAAATATACATGATAACAGGTATTAACATGGTTAAACATAATGAGGCATTATAAGAACATATTTAAAAGTGGATGTCTTTGTAAAATGAAAAAATGAAAAGAAAAAAAACCACAACAATTTAGGGGGGTGGGGGGGAACTGGCAATCGAGCCTTCGAGGATCAAGAAATTGTTAAACGCATCCCCTAACCTCTCAGCTACAAAGCAACATGAGTGTGTATTTATGTTCTCACAATTCCGACATTGGCAGCCCAGACTAAGTGGTGACTCAGAAATGTTTAAAAGCTGTATGGTTGAGAAAGTGTTCAACAATAAATCTAAAAACATGCTGGACCTCTCCCCCCACCCTCCAAATCAACTTGGCTCCCAGGCTGACCAGCCTTAAACTGGTACCAGAAAAAGTTCTGGGAAGTCAAGGCGACCAGCTGCGATGCTGACCACATTACATACTAAGAGCCCATTGGTCTAGCCATACATGCCCAGTACTCCTGACAGTGGACAAGTGTTCTTTCATTAAAAAAAAAAAAATTTTCTGTTCTAATAAGAGCTACACTGTGGCAGTAGCTACAACCATGCATACACAAACATTTACAAAACAAAATAAAAATAAACAATCATTATAATCCCTGTGAGCTTCCATTCAAATGCTAATAAAATAATCTCCTACGAAGAAGCTTTTATTTCACTAAATTTGTGAGCCGCAATGATGTAGTGACTAGACGCTCGTCTGCGAGCCCGAAGTTCTAGGGTTCAAATCTGCAACATGGAAAATTTCTTTTTCTAAATTGAATAGTGCTTCCAGGTGGATCCAGTGTAAAATGGGTCCCAGCTAATGTCCCGGGTACATAAAGGTCACTGACCGCAACCACACAATCCATGGGCGTGGACTGGCTAATAAAATGGTAAGTCTAGCACTATGTGCCCAATGTGCCAAAGGCCTGAAGAGTCCTGTATTTTAAAAACATTAACACTGAACTCCTTGGGCTATAAACTTTTTTCCCTGGATGTTCACAAATATTATCCATCTTGTTATAAAGAAAGTAAAATATCACAACCACAGTTATAAGAGAATACACACAAAAATGTAACCACAGTTATAAGAGAACTACCAAATACCTAACCATAACCTTGGTTAAATGAGAAATAAAAAAATAAAAAAAAACACACCCATGACCATAAGAGAACAAAAAATAAAATCACACCCATGATCATAACAGAACTACCAAAAACTATAATAACTACATCCACGTTTATAAGAGAGCTAAACACCAAATCATAACCATGGTTATAAGAGAACTACCAAAAACTATAACTACACCCATGGTTATAAGAGAACGACCAAAAACTATAACTACACCCATGGTTATAAGAGAACTACCAAAAACTATAACTACACCCATGGTTATAAGAGAACTACCAAAAACTATAACTACACCCATGGTTATAAGAGAACTACCAAAAACTATAACTACACCCATGGTTATAAGAGAACTACCAAAAACTATAACTACACCCATGGTTATAAGAGAACAAAAATATTGTAACCAAAAGAAACTAACAGCTAAGGAGAGTCACTACACTGCAAAATGCAACCAGAAAATGACACCAACATTATTCATCATTATGAGAGAATTACCTAAAAAAAAAATACCTGCAACTGGATAGAAAATGACACCATTGTTTTTCCTTGTTCTAATCATCTTAAAAAATGTAACCAAAATAAGACAGGATTACATGGTTTAGGAGAATTACAACAAAACAAATATCAAAAAGACACTGATGCTATAAATGGTAATCAGGCAATTAAAAAAATATAACCAGGGCAAAAAGAAACAAGGAAAAAAAAAAACTACTGACATTATATATAGTTGAAAGATAATTTTTAAAACATAAACCAATAAAATATGACAATGACGTCCCACAAGGTTCTAAAAAGAACTGCAAAAGACAACCTAGACAAAATAATTTTTTTTAAAAGGCTGGTGACAAGTAACCAGTTAAAAACTATCATCTAAATACACTTGCCTGGGAACATTACAAACACCTGCCACCCTTCCTCCAAACATTAACTCATCAACTACGCTTTTGCTTTGGTGGCGCAGTGGCTAGCCATTTGTATGTCATCTGACATTTTTTGGGTTTGATTACACATCAAGGCAGACTTTTTATAGGTGCTCAGAAGGACTTAAGCTCAAATAGACATCAAGCCTGATTTTTTTTGTTGGGTGCTCGGAAGGACTTAAGCTCAAATAGACATCAAGTTAGATTTTTTTGTTGGATTATGGAAGGACTTAAGCTCGAATCCACATCAAGCCAGATTTTTTTGTTGGGTGATGGAAGGACTTAAGCTCAAATCCACATCAAGCCAGATTTTTTTGTTGGGTGATGGAAGGACTTAAGCTCGAATCCACATCAAGCCTGATTTTTTTGTTGGGTGATGGAAGGACTTAAGCTCAAATCCTCATCAAGCCAGATTTTTTTTTTGGGTGATGGAAGGACTTAAGCTTGAATCCACATCAAGCCAGATTTTTTTGTTGGGTGCTCGGAAGGACTTAAGCTTGAATCCACATGAAGCCTGATTTTTTTGTTGGGTGCTCGGAAGGACTTAAGCTTGAATCCACATCAAGCCAGATTTTTTTGTTGGGTGATGGAAGGACTTAAGCTTGAATCCACATCAAGCCAGATTTTTTTGTTGGGTGATGGAAGGACTTAAGCTCGAATCCTCATCAAGCCAGATTTTTTTGTTCGGTGCTCGGAAGAACTTAAGCTCGAATCCACATCAAACCAGATTTTTGGGGGGCTGGGAAGGACAAGCTCAAACCCACATCAAGGCAGAATTTTGAACCCTATTGCTCGGAAGGTTTTAACAAAAAGTCACTTCTGAATGTGATATAGTGCCGTAAGTGCTGATATATGGATATTTATGCAGTGACCCGTTTTAGAATAAAAGTAAAAAAAGATTACGTCCCATAATGTGACGGGAATAATCTTTCTTTTTCTTTGCTGCGTTCACCAGCTGTAAACTAAGGTGGAAAGTTCTGGTTGTTCGTCCACTTCTCGACTGCAGTCCTGATCCAGAACCTGAGTGTTGTGTGTGCATCCGTTTTACAGATCTGACTCATCTGTATGCAAACTGCTGGTTAACGATGATCTGTCTACTAACTAACATTCTTTCTTTTAAAGTTTACATATATGGACAATAAAATTTGAGAAAATGATAGTCATGAAGATTACCACATTTTCTGAATGAAGATATTTTGTCATGAGAAGGCACATAAGGTTTATTATTGGTGTTTTAGAAGTGTCTACAAAACATGAACACACAAAATATTGCTCAATATAATAGGTTTGGGACCATGTGACATGACAAGGTTGAGATGTTAGCAGGTCACTGTGTTGTTACCTTGTCAGGACCACGGCCAGCTTCAGATAAAATTAAGACATAGAAAGATAAATAGAAAATATTTATCTTCAAAATGATAATCCATTTAATAATACATGTTAAAAATTAATTAAACTGTAGCTCAATTTGTGTATAAATTTACTCGATAACAAATGTTACCACGGACCGGCCACGCCAGCCTCACAAAAACGGGAATTCCCATTTGAGCTGTACAGCCTCATATCTGGAGCTGGCCGTGGTCAGGACATGAGCCAGGATAATTTGCCTGCTGGCGCATGCATCAGGTGACTTCATGTGGCACGGACAGAACTAGGCCGCATGAATGACAGGTGAAGAGAAAACTTATGATGCAAATAGGCCTTGTCACAAGGCACACACACGAGAGAAATTGGGCTGGGCACACACTACCAGGCACTGGCACACACCCATATAAATGAGATCCAACTGGGCTTTTTTCACAGATGCATGATGGACCTCTTCTCACACACACACACACACGAACAAGCCCGCAAACACACTCAAGAATCAAAGGTCTCATTAGTGATGACATAATCAGATCTGTCGACACACACACACACATTTTTAGCAGCCAGACTTTGTGAGCAGTACGACTTTGTGAGACAGACAAGAAACAAAGGTATTACTGAAAACATAATCAGGTCTGCCAACATAAATACACAAACAAATGTGAAACTAGACCTAGAGACACACAAAACAGAAAGGTATTACTAAAAACATAATCAGATCTGCAAATACACACATCAGCAACAAGACACAAAAATGTACAGGAACATACAAATGAGCAACCAGACCCAAGACAAGACACAACCATGCTAGATGAACAATGAGAACCAAAAAGTCAAAGACAAAGATAAACCCCTTCTGAGTTTGAAGAAAATGACCTACATTAATAATAAATCTATGACTCATAAATCAAACTATAAACACATAAAAAATTAATGAGGGAGCCTGCGATGAATCAGATGACAAGCATAAACTGATTAGGGTCATTCAATAGAAAGAAATTAAGAATACCAGTGAGAGAGAGAGAGAGGAGGAGGGGAGGGGAGGGGAGAGAGAGAGAGAGAGAGAGAGAGAGAGAGAGAGAGAGAGAGAGAGAGAGAGAGAGAGAGAGAGAGAGGAGAGAGAGAGAGAGAGAGAGAGAGAGAGAGAGAGAGAGAGAGAGAGAGAGAGAGAGAGAGAGAGAGAGAGAGAGAGAGAGAGAGAGAGAGAGAGAGAGAGAGAGAGAGAGAGAGAGAGAGAAGAAAACAAATGTTGAAATGAGACCTGTAATTATCTCATTATATTTATCAAAACTAAAGGGACAAGTTTACTGGGATAATAACAGACGAGGTGCAAAGAGAAATTAGCTGTACATGTACAAAGCTAGAGAGAAAGAGAAAGAGAGAGAGAAGGGGGAGGACGAGAGAGAGAGGAGGGAGAGGAGAAAGAGAGAGGGGGGATGAAGAGGAAGTATGCAGAAAGATTTAAAAAAACAAAAAGCTGGGATATATAACAACCACAACCAAAAATTCAAACAACGAAGAGGATTAGGGATCACTGGATTGTCTGGACTGCTGACATCCAATTCACATTTCACACATTACAACAAGTAATGCAGGAGCCTCAATAAGGCAGACATGTCATGGAAACTTAGCTTTACAAATAATTCATCATTTTAGTAAGCACATACAACTAACTGTTCATAATTTATAACATATAAAATGAAAAACAGTAATTCTGTTTTAATCTTCTCTGCATATGTGCCAGTGCTTAAATATCAAACAACTAACTGTAAAAAGAAAATTTTAATTGCAAAATGCTGTTTAAAACTCTTTGCAGTAGATACTTAAAAAAAAAAAAAATTGCACATCTTTTTAAAAGAAAGATCCTTATTTTGCTACTAAAAACATTGTGTAATATTTCTTGTTAATGCACAAAGAATAATACATTTATGTTAGTTATACGTTATATGACAAACAGCTCCTCATTAAATAAAAATTCACATATATGATAAATCCTGATTGAATAATTCTACTAGGTGGCTTCAAATGAAAACATTAAAAGAGTGATAGAAATTGCAATAGAAGCGGCCATCTTTAAACTCACTTTGACATCACAGTGTTTGTCTGCACCATGACGCCAAGTGCTTAACACTGTGGACATTCTTACCAACAATACTGACAGGTTACAAGATAATGGCGTGGTTGTAATTTCTTTCACACTTTTATGGTTTTCATTTGACGACCCTTTGTATTTCATCACTTAAAAAAAAAAGTCAATTCGTTCTTCACATTTGCAAGCAGGGAACAAATATGGGGTAGACAGATAGCACAGCACGTGATATCAAGTTCCTGTGTAGGCTCCAGGGCCACATTATCGGGGAAAGGGGGAGAGATCAGACCAACTGCCTACCTAACAAGCATGTCATGAGAGTTGATTAATTTGGGGTTTTCTTCAAAGTCGGTGTGCCCCTGACTGAGAGGCCAGAAACTAACAGTCTGCATATAAATAAGCTAGATCGTAAAATCGATGCACACATGCAGCTCAAGTTCCGGAACAAGACTTAAGTCTAGAAGTGGATGAACAACCAGAACTCTCAGCCGGAATTTACAGCCTGTGTACGCCAAGAAAAAGGAGAAGAAGAAGTCATTGGGGACAGCACTAGGTCACAGGCACAAAACCATAACCACCTAATCCACAGATGTCAGCACTAGGTCACAGCCACCAAGCCTTAACCACCTAATCCACAGATGGCAGCCCTAGGTCACAGCCACCAAACCTTAACCACCTAATCCACAGATGGCAGCCCTAGGTCACAGCCACCAAACCTTAACCACCTAATCCACAGATGGCAGCCCTAGGTCACAGGCACAAAACCTTAACCACCTAATCCACAGATGTCAGCACTAGGTCACAGCCACCAAGCCTTAACCACCTAATCCACAGATGTCAGCACTAGGTCACAGCCACCAAGCCTTAACCACCTAATCCACAGATGTCAGCACTAGGTCACAGCCACCAAGCCTTAACCACCTAATCCACAGATGGCAGCCCTAGGTCACAGCCACCAAACCTTAACCACCTAATCCACTGATGTCAGCCCTAGGTCACAGCCACCAAATCTTAACCACCTAATCCACAGATGGCAGCCCTGGGTCACAGCCACCAAACCTTAACCACCTAATCCACAGATGTCAGCACTAGGTCACAGCCACCAAACCTTAACCACCTAATCCACAGATGGCAGCCTTAGGTCACAGCCACCAAACCTTAACCACCTAATCCACAGATGGCAGCCCTGGGTCACAGCCACCAAACCTTAACCACCTAATCCACAGATGTCAGCACTAGGTCACAGCCACCAAACCTTAACCACCTAATCCACAGATGGCAGCCCTAGGTCACAGCCACCAAACCTTAACCACCTAATCCACAAATGGCAGCCCTAGGTCACAGCCACCAAACCTTAACCACCTAATCCACAGATGGCAGCCCTAGGTCACAGCCACCAAACCTTAACCACCTAATCCACAGATGTCAGCACTTGGTCACAGCCACCAAGCCTTAACCACCTAATCCACAGACGGCAGCAAATGAGACTGCACCCCCAGTGGCACGTAAAAACTTGTCAGCATCAATCACCAAATGATTGGGGGAAAAAAAACCCAATCACAATAGTTACAAAAACAAGTACTCCTAAGATAATGAATATCTGAGACAACCATGCATCTTATCTTAAACAATTCCGCCTCCATACTGGCCATATCAAACAATGTGTAACAATTTCCCCAGTCGGAGCCATCACAGAAGCCAGAAGATGTAACTATACAAAACAATGATAACAAATTGATATAAACTACACTGTGTCCCACAAGTGTCCATACATACATAGGAAAAATAAAGATATCACCAAGGCAATTAGCAGCATCACTCCAGCTGTGCTTATACGAGTTCTTCAGGAGTAGAGGACACGCATGAATGGAAACTTATGGAACACCCTGGTTAGACTGGGTGTCCTACGAGTATTTGTGCAGTTGCAAACTTTTGACTCCACACACATCAATGTTCAACAATTCCTGTTTAGAAGGCGAGTTACAGGAATGTTATAATCACTTCAGAAATGCAGTTTGTTGATAAAGAGCCCTGTCAACAGAATATTTACTACAGTATATTTGATATGTTTGAAGACGGGGAGGGAGATGGGCACTGGAAGGTCAAATTTGTTCCTGGAAACCGTAATTAGGATTCGTTTTTTGGAAGTGTTCCTACTTCCCTTCATGCTACTTCTAGAATCAACGAAGGAGTTGCTTTACCTCGACCACTGACGCTCTGAAAAGTTATTCGTTTCCAGCTAGTTTTGCTGATGCCGCTTCCCCATTTCTGGACTAGAACTACAAAGATTCCATTACCCATTTACTGAGCTGAGTGCCTGGTGTAAGGCTGTGAGCAGTAGATTTCAGTTGGAATGTTTGTTTTCTTTCTGTTGTGCACTTGGCGCTTTGTTGACAGCTCTAAAATGTTGGGTGATGGATCACGTTCAGAATGGCATGTACGTTTGCAGGTGCAATGCCCGCTGTTGTGACTGACCACTTGTGTCAAAAGAGAGCTGCAATTCTAGTGTGAGACCATTAGTGTTGTCACATCTCACAATTAGTTGCCTTTTGCATTTTTAGTTTGCATTTGCAAGCTTGAAGGTTGGGACTGACATATTTTTCACTAGTTTTCATATGAGACAATAAAGGACATTTTATGTGACTTCCGTTGGCAAATAAATGTAGCAGTTATGGGGCGACCTACCAGCAGCGATGTTGGAACCTCAACTCTCAACTAATGGATGTGTTTTTTTTTTAAATTTATTTTGAAAGCTATTGGATGGGGAAGTTTGAACAACAGAATAACGTCATGGCACACGGGTAGTAACCAATAAGTGCTCCGTTCTACTTCTAACTCAAGTCTGAATCCGAAGTAGATCAGCGCAGTGCACAGGCTCCGTAGCACCGGCAAGGATACTGAAATATTTTGAGTAGATTTTCAACTCAAAATTTTGTTGGGTCAGCGGGATAGGCTACCCTTTTGGATTTCCAACTGCCAAGGGATTTTTGACGTGCGCAACAATACACACAGGTGTCCGATCTTACTACCCAGAGAACAGGGGAAATAGCCAGAGGTCCACGTGAACAGAAAAAAAAATCCCAGCCTTCAACGGGGGCCTAAACCCAAACCTCTAGCACTCAAAGCGGGCACCATGCCTCAAGACCACACAGCCCCCTTGAGGATTGCTGGGGGGAGGGGGGGGGGGAGGAGACTGAATAAATGCATGGGGGGAGACTGAATAAATGCATAGAAAAGCTTTATCTCTATGTCTGATCAACAGGCACACAGGTGGACTGACTAAACAAACTGCCCAACAAGCTCTCTGGCGACTATTCTTTGGCTGTAATTTTCTCTAAGAAAATGTATGTGGTGGTTCCGTATACCGCTCCACACTATAAAACCGACCCTCTACTACAAACAAACAAAATCCAGTCAGTTACTAATTTAAACCCAAGCAATGATGAATAATTTCAACAATGAATCACTGAAACATTGTTTTCTTATTTTTAAAGTCACATTTTATGTGCGTGTCAAGTCTGAAAGTTCATAGTGCCACAAACACATTCAAGACATCATATAATAATTACTCATGTCTCAGCCATATCCAACAATGATAACAATGTTACCTGCATCAGTCCTGGGCAACTTGCATGTGCGATGTTGTGCTACGTACTCACTCATGGAGACCTCAATTATCATATTTTCTATGTATAAGACATCCTATTATGTTTCTCTTAAATCAGGAAATAAATATTTAAATCACCCTACCATGTATAAGAAGCCCCCTAATTTTTTTAGGCCAAAATTAAGAAACACATTCCATGTATAAGACGACCTCCAAATTTTAAACTTGAAAAAATTTAATTAAAAAAACATAATGTCTCATCATGCATGGAAAAATATGGTAACTGCTCATTTTTTCCAGTCATATCCAATACTGATAAAAGTCAGTAATCACAACTCTCTTTGATAGGCCTTTTCCACCATCAATCCCTCACCAACTTGTGTATGTGATAGGCCTTTTCCACCACCAATCCCTCACCAACTTGTGTATGTGATAGGCCTTTTCCACCACCAATCCCTCACCAACTTGTGTATGTGATGTTGTGTGTTGTGCTCAATCGTGGAGACCTCAAATAACTGCTTACTTTCTCAGTCATATCCAATAATGATAACAGAGTCAGTACGGAGGACACCAGAGCTCTCTTTGACAGGACTTTGCTGGCATCAATCCTTGACTAACTTGTAGATGTGGTGTTGTGCTCCGTGTTCGCTCGTGGACACCTCAAATACAAATGCTATGCATAGAAGGGTTTCTTGGGTGTCCCGGTTTGTAACCACCTGGTTTAGAAAGTCAGAGTAAAGATAAAGAAACAGTAATGTTTCATCAAGATTCTAAAAATAATTTATGTAAGCAAAGGTTGTCAAGGAGGAGTTGTACGAACTTTAACCACACAAAATTTCTAGGCGTTGCTAAAATTCTTACCAACAAACAAATGGAAAAGTAAGACAACAGAAATATTGAATAACAAAACATAAAAGTAAATAACCACTTGAGCCCCCCCCCCCCCCCCCCCCCCCCCCCCCCCCCCCCCAAAAAAAAAAGAATTTAACTGAACAAAAAATAAAAATAACGTTTTGATTTAGATTAACTACAGCTCAAATGAATTTTATACAAATTTTTGTGTGTTCACACTTAAAAGGGCAGCTGGCACTCTGTGTTGTTTACAGCTGGGCTGTGATATCTGAACCTTGTTGCTCAACACATCCGATTTCAGCAAATTCCCCAAAAGTAACCTGTTATGTCATGCTTGTTAGGGCTGTGGGTGGGTTCTTGTTTCCTCCATATGTGGAGCTCAAATGTATTTCGAAAAGCTGATACAGAAGTGACAGAGGAAGGAGGAAGAAAGAGGAGGAGAAGAAACAGCAGCGGAAAAAGAAGTTGGATCAGAGCAATTAGGAACAATATGAAGTAGCAGTAAAATGATGAAATTCTCCAATCCATTACTTCTCACACCATGTCTGAAAAACAGTCTACGTCTAATTTTTCTAATTAATGTCTACTGTTAGATGACTGACCTGTATTTCTCTAATTAACGTCTACTGTTAGATGACTGACCTGTATTTCTCTAATTAATGTCTACTGTTAGACGACTGACCTGAATTTCTCTAATTAATGTCTACTGTTAGACGACTGACCTGTATTTCTCTAATTAATGTCTACTGTTAGACGACTGACCTGTATTTCTCTAATCAACGTCTACTGTTAGATGACTGACCTGTATTTCTCTAATTAACGTCTACTGTTAGACGACTGACCTATATTTCTCTAATTAATGTCTACTGTTAGACGACTGACCTGAATTTCTCTAATTAACGTCTACTGTTAGACGACTGACCTGAATTTCTCTAATTAACGTCTACTGTTAGACGACTGACCTGTATTTCTCTAATTAACGCCTTCTGTTAGACGACTGACCTGTATTTCTCTAATTAACGCCTTCTGTTAGACAACTGACCTGTATTTCTCTAATCAACGTCTACTGTTAGACGACTCACCTGTAAAATAGTGAAGTTCTCCAGGACGCTGTTCATCATGTATTTTTCCGGAAGATGTTTCAGCTTGTGTATAAAGTTGATCATGTACTCACACATGGGCGACCGATGAATGCGGTAGATGTAGCGACCGTTCTCTATCCTGGCATACTCAGTCTGAAACATGGGATTTATCAAATGGATTTACGGATTTTGCTGACAATTTCTATTCTCACCATGTTTACCCCCTAACGTTTTTTTTAAAGAAAGGAAAAAGGGGGGAAAAGGGGGGGGGGGGGGGGTGGGATGTCATCGTGGAAATTCATATTACCCACATAAAATCCCATAGAAACAAAAACCATTTTACAAGGTATCTAATAAATGTATTCAAAACGTTAAAAAAAAAAATTTATGTACATTAAATTTGTTTTTAGCCGGGCTTGCTAGCGCAATTGGCTAAACCAGACTGCGTGGTGACTGGGTGACAAACTCCTTGTGGTCTTGGCTCCCGCCTGGGAGTAGGCAGAAAAGCCACATTCTTCCCAGATTGACGTTATCTATCATGGAATCATGGCTGAAGGGTTGCAATATCCACAGTACCCAGCCAAAGGGTTAACTCATGGTTTCTGGACAGTAATAATGCCGAGATCCATGTCTGGACTTTGGTCTTGTTCCAGAACTTGAGTTTTGTAAGCATGTACATTGTGCAGATCAGGCTTATTTGTATGCAGACTATTTGTTCCTCATCTCTCAGGCTGAAGAACTCTGATTTAGAAAGAGACACTCCTAATTTATTTGCCTTTTTTTTACATGTTTATTGCCATGTGGAGAGGGGGGGGGGGGGGGGGCACTGGGTCTACTCCCCAAAAGTAGAGAAAATCCTTTAGAACAGTGTTTCTCAAACCTTTTTTTTAACACCCAACACCAAACACAACAGGGTAAATTGTTCTGCGCGCCCACCAGACAGTTAACCAAACAGAGAAAAAAAAGTATTTAAAAACCAAATTTAGACAGCAGTAACTTTATTCAATTAGATGTTAACAATATTACAATTTTTAGCTAATGCAATGTTTGCTGCTGCTCACAGGTTAGAAAATATATGTGGCCGAGCAGGGTTTCCAGGACTTGTCCCGGTTTTTTCTTCATCCTTGATGTGTTAATCATACAGACTGCAATCATGGCGGGGGTGGGGGCCAACTACACTACCAAATTACACCATCAGGCAACAAATCTGGCAGCCCACCTGCTGGACTTTTGCAGGGGTCGAAGACTACATTCGTCAGATACTGCAGCAAATCTGGCAGATTCTGTGCTTTCAGACGTGTCTACATTATCTTTTGCTCAGAACGTAACAGAAAAAGAACACATGTGTCACAGCCAAGGCAACACTCACCTCCACCTTCTCCACCACCTGTTTGCCGAATGAACACACCTTCGTTGACACCTGGATTGTCAAGTTCTCATTGTTCTCATACCTGAAAGGTTTATCAATGTCATAAGTTTGTTAAGGAGTTTACACCAGTGTGTTGTAATGTTCAATTATGTTAACATCCACAACTTTGACAAACAGACAACTAAAGGGCATGAACACAGAAGACTACCCAGGCAACAATGAAAAGAAAACATACACGCACCCACACACATCACTGCTTCACATAGCAATGAACAGCACACATACACACACAAAACACTGCTTAGAAAAACAAGGAAAAGCACACATGTGCGCAACACTAGCAGAACACATACACACACAACACTGCCAAACAGAACACTGAAGAGCATATACAACTCTGACTTAAAACAAACTGTCAGTCCAATACAGAACTGTGTGTACTCATGTTATATTTAGTTAAGCCGAGGACAACTGTAATACACATTCTTGGCTACTACCTAACAGAAGTAAAGGAAACAAACCGAAACAAGCAACATATTCAACTCTGCTTGACACAACAGGTTTCTGTTGCCATTCGGACATGAGCTGTTGAGACAAATTAAGTCCGTTCAGGAAGATAGAGATTGACTTGGTCCGAAGACAGTGGTTGGTACCTCTAAGTACCAGTTGGGGTTGATAAAGATCAGTTTAATATTTGTGCCAGGGTACGCAGGTGTGCAGGGAAATGAACAAGCTGACAGGCCAGGGAATGCTACTGTGGAGGGCTGACAAGCCATAGACCAGGCTGATATACTGAATGCTCTGCGAGAAATAAGACGTTTGCGAGAATCTGCAACCATGACCAGACTGCAAGAACAGCGAGTTAAAAGGGATGTGCCCAGACAAGAATTTTATGCAGGAAGCTAAAAAAAAAAAAAAAGACAACTGGGGTTGTCAGCCTCTACCTGCTGTTGGATTAACTGACCAGAATTCAGCACTTCTGGACTGACTGGTCTGATGTTCAACAGGGATAACCTGTCGACTAACATAGACAAAACTATAGAAGCAACAAGAACTTACTGGCTGGTTACCCCATAAAAGGCCCCACTTTCATCCTGCAGATTTGTGTTGATATCAGCCTGCGGAAACAGAATTACAGTCATGTCATGGTATTCTTCTTCTTCATTCACACTTGAAAGGGTGGTTGGCATGTGGTGTTGCGGTTTACAGCTATGTTGCGATATCTGCACCTTTTGGCCAAACACATCCGATTTCAGCTAGTTTAATTATTTGCCTTTTACGACATGCTTGTCAAGGGGTGGTGCGTATAACCCCCCCTCCCTCCAATGGGTACTAGAACCGATATGGAGACGTGATGGTTTTCATTGGTCTCAAACTTTGATATTGTCTGCTTTATTAGACTATCAAAGCATTTAAGATTTTTCCCTGAGCAATCTCTCATATCTCAAGGCTTTCCAGCTTCCATGGGCATTCTCTCATATGCCAGAGCTTTCCAATGTTTCCTTGAGCATTCTCTCATATATCTCAGGATTGTCCAACATTTAACTAAGCATTCCCTCATAGCTCAGTGTTTTCCAATGTTTTCCTGAACACACTCTCATATCCTAGTGTTCTCATATTTAAATTTGAAAGTTCAGTTATTTCCAATGAAAACATTTTTATTAAAAAAAAAAAACTGCTTTAAAATTATAACTCGAAATACAAAAGAAAAAGGTCCACAAAAAAAGTCAAAAGATGCAGGCAACCCGTTAATTATGCAGGGATATATACTGGCCCCACTTTGGAGGTAAAATGATACAGACTCCTTGCAGATATCTCTCTATCATTTCATACTTTTTCTAGAACTTCCCTTCATCTTGGTTAACTATTTGTATGTCTCCTTCTTTAGACCGGTTCACATGTCGAATTTCTACAGGATGACATTTCCTGCCCCATCCCCAACGCCCCTATTTGGCCTCTTATGACACACATGGTCAACACAGTGTTACTACTCTGTGCTTCCCTAATGGGTCCCAGGACCGCACAAGGTGGATGGTACGTTACCGACGTAGAAACCTGTACAGTTCATCAGTCCCACCTGGCACAACCCACTTACCCAAAATTTCACCAGGAAAAACGCAGATGTAGGTCCTTTGTCATATAATTCTTTGAGGCCCCCTTTTTTCTCGGGAAATTTGTCATAAATTTGCCTGATGTCTATAGCCTGTGGAAGAAATAGAATAAAGGAAAATATAGGTAAATATAAGGTTACTCACAATAACAAAAATGAATCATAAATGTGATGTCTATAAGAATAATCAGACATGCATAAAGAAGGTTTTTATAAAGAAGTATAAAGGAAAGATTCTTATAAAATATAAAGAAGGTTCTTATAAAGAAGTATAAAGGGAAGGTTCTTATAAAGAAATATAAAGGAAAGGTTCTTATAAAGAAGTATAAAGGAAAGGTTCTTATAAAGAAGTATAAAGAAGGTTCTTATAAAGAAGTATAAAGGGAAGGTTCTTATAAAGAAGTATAAAGGGAATGTTCTTATAAAGAAGTATAAAGGGAAGGTTCTTATAAAGAAGCATAAAGGGAAGGTTCTTATAAAGAAGTATAAAGATGAAAGTTCTTAAAAAGAAGTATAAAGAAGGTTCTTGTAAAGAGGCATGAAGGTGAAGATTCTTATAAAGAGGTAACAGGATTAAGATTCTTATAAAGTATAAAGATGAAGGTTCTTATAAAGAGGCAAAAAGATCAATCCTTTAAAGAATTATACAGATTATTCTTATAAAGAGGTATAAAGATGAAGGGTCTTAAAAAAAAGTACAATGATGAAGGTTCTTATAAAGAAGTATAAAGATGAAGGTTCTTATAAAGAAGTATAAAGATAAAGGTTCTTATAAAGAAGTATAAAGATGAAGGTTCTTATGAAGAGATATAAAGATGGAGATTCTTGTAACGAAGTATAAAGAAGAAGGTTCTTTTCAAGAAGTATAAAGACGAAAGTACTTATGAAGAGGTATAAAGTTTGAGATTCTTGTAATGAAGTATAAAGACGAAGGTTCTTATAAAGAGGTATACAAATAAAGATTCTTATTAAAAAAATTAAATGAAAAATAACTAACTTACTTCTAAAAGGGGATCGTTGTAGGTGGCCGTGGAGCCTATGTGTACAAATAAATGCTTGTGGTACTGAGGAAATAAACAGGATATTCTGAAATAATACTATTTCCAATCAAACATACAATCATTTATCATGATTCTTTTTTTCTTTTGCACACGACGACTATTAACAATCTACAATGGTGACTCAAATGATTGACTTTATTTAATGGGCCATAAAATAGCAACTGATGTTAATATTCCACAATAGTGTGGACACATCAATGATTTACAAGGTAGTGCAAACCCTTTTTTTAACATCTTTAGAAATGACCTCCCCCCCCCCCCTGTTTAAAAATGCAATACCAAAACAACCCATCCTTATTACTCTCTGAAACTCCACCCCGAGAAACTAGAGGAGAAACAGAAGAAATCTGGAGTTTAAAGGTAGCTTTAAAAAAAAATTATTATTTGAAAAGGGGGGGGGGGGGGGGGGGGGCTTAAACCACCAAACATACAGACAAGCGTGAAGTTTTCTCTACAGCTTTGATGACTGACATCAATTTAAACAAAAAAAAAAATGTTTTCAATCACTAAATGGATAAATCAGGATACAAGCAATATCCACTGCTGCTGATCTTATGCATCTCTGCCTATGATTTCCCTATGTCATTTTACCTTCCTTCCTTCCCCTGTCTACCGTTTACCAGGTTTTCTTGGGTCATCTGCTAGAGCGCTGGTCCTTGTCAAAGTGTCATAAGGCATTCTGCAAACAAATCAAAAACCACCTCCACCTTCTTCCTTTGATAACGTATGCCAGGAATGAACATTTCATTTTCCTCCTCAGTTCTTCATCGGAGATCTTGTCAGGCGAAAGTACTCGCAAAATTCCTCTTGGACATATATTGTGAAAAGAGACCACCCACTGTCTTGGTTAACTGTTTTGGAATCATCTCCAACTACAGCATCTTGGACCTTCCCCTGTTATCTCCAATCTTCAAAGCACTATGGTCTTTACAAGATATCTCATCATCATCAAGTACCCTATGGACTGGCGTGGGCGATCATGCTGCTCCAATTTCTGCGTGTATCAGTTCGTGTATTGACACCCCTCCATGACATGATAAAAAGCTGTCAAGAATCTTTTTGCACTGTCTTCCTCTGTCTCTCCTTCCCGAGATCTTTCCAGTGGTCACAACATGTTCCAGTTTCCTTCTTTTCATAACATGACCATAAATGATGACTGTCTCTTTCTGATGTTTGTGATAATTTGTCTTCGAGCCTCTGCCTCTTTTAAAACATCTATTTTATTGTTGTTGTTGCTGTTCAAGGAATTCTAAGGATTCTTATGTAAAACCACATTTCTAAGACCTCAAGAAATTGTCTGGCTTGTTTAATAACTGTCCAGGATTCACAGGCATATGTTAAAACGGACTATGTAACAAGCAAGAATTCTTTTCTTAACCTCGTAAGACATGGATATACTGCATAAAATCTGTTTTATAAATTGCAGTTTTTGCCTGTCCTTTTATCTCTGGGATACATCTTCCATCAGATGTTTAGAATAATGAAATTTATGTACTTGTCCTAAAATAATGCCTTTGACTTTTTTTAAAAATGATACTTTTAGGCACTATTCTTTTCTTTTCTTAGATATTGCCATTACTTCTGTCTTCCCACTACTCAAGGTGAAGCCCATTTTATCACTTGTTACCACCACCATATCTATTAAAGCCTGTAGTTTTTTCTGAGCTGTGGTGCCATCAGCATAATGTAAGCTGCTAATGTTATGACCGCCTACCAGAACTACTGGCATATCCATGATAGATCCCATCATATCATGTCTCACATATTCAAAATCATGATGGCCCTACTTTCCCAACCACATATCTCTCACATACAGGCCTGGGGTCTCCTCAACCTTCTCTCTCACACTCATTTAATCTTAATCTCCCCAAACATGTTATTTCACACTTACATAATCTTGATCTCCAAAACTTCTTTTTTTTCCCAATAATATTGAACTCTTGAACCTTTTATCTCTTACTCTCCAACCTTCTATCTCTCACTTACAGAATCTCGATCTCTCTAACCTTCAATCTCTTACTCACAGAATCTCGATCTCTCCAACCTTCTATCTCTTACTCACAGAATCTCATTCTCTCCAACATTCTATCTCTCTCACATAATCTTGATCATTCCAACTTTCTATCTATCTCTCACTCACAGAATCTCTTTTTATCTCACACTTTCAGAATCTTGATCTCTACAACCTTTTATCCATCTCTCACTCACAGAATCTTAATCTCCCCAACCTTCTATCTCTCGCTCTCAGAATCTTGATCTCTCCAACCTTTTATCTCACACTTACAGAATCTTGATCTCTCCAACCTTCTATCTCACACTTACAGAATCTTGATCTCTCCAACCTTCTATCTCACACTTACAGAATCTTGATCTCTCAAACCTTCTATCTCACACTTACAGAATCTTGATCTCTCCAACCTTCTATCTCACACTTACAGAATCTTGATCTCTCCAACCTTTTATCTATCTCTCTCTCTCACATAATCTTGATCATTCCAACCTTCTATCTATCTCTTACTCACAGAATCTTGATCTCTCCAACCTTTTATCTGTCTCTCACTCACAGAACCTTGATCTATCCAACCTTCTATCTCTCACTCTCAGAATCTTGATCTCTCCAACCTTCTGTCTCACACTTACATAGTCTTGATCTCTATAACCTTCTATCTCTCACTCCCAAAATCTTGATCTCTCCAACCTTCTGTCTTTCACTTACAGAGTCTTGATCTCGTTGCTGTTCCAAAAAGGCCGAGAACTCTACTAGCCTCAGTTTGGGCCCTGCAATAGACCGCCCTTGCCAAGGTGGAACCATCTCTCCAGAAATGGACGGAAGCTTGGTTTCAAACCCATATGCCGATGTAAAGGGTTTCACACTGCAAGCAGAAAAACAGCTCAAAGTTAAATACAAAACCATGACACACAAATTCAGAGTATTGATGAGGCTGGGTCGACCTGGGAGTCAAGGTCATTTTTGAAAAAGGTCTGGCTCCGCCAAGGGAGCAAACCCACGACCTTCCGATCTGCACGTGAGCATCTAGCGGCTACGCCACGGCTACTCCCTCTGTCTCATGTACTTTCTATAAATTCTGACACAGATGATGTTTCATGCCACGATGTCAAACTGTCCGGATATTCTCGTCTCCCTCTACTTCTTGTCCCCTCCAACTTTCCCCCCATCATAATATACTCCCGTTTTTCTGCTCATGATATCAGCAAAGATTATAGATTGTCTCTTAAGGTGGGAGCAATCAGTTCACTTTGCGAGTCAATTTCTTTCAAGACATCTTCATTACTTTTTTTTTTTTAAATCTGTCTAGGCTATTCTCATCATTCGTCTATAAAACCACATGCTGCTTCCACATACCGTTCACTAATCAGCTAATTCAACATGACTCATTTCAGTTTAGGAACGTCACTGTAGCTACAGAGTTTTCGTGCGGACGCCAACACAGGCGGAAAGTTTCTTATCAGCTGTCCGTACTGGTGGCAGAGCATTTATGGTTTATAACGGTGTGCAATGACGCTGGTTCACGTCTCCCGATTTTACCTTTATTTCTGTTTATCATAACAGGATTTATTCAGCTCTTAAGAATTCTCTTTCTCACCTCAACTGACAAAGAAAGATTGCACAGAGTATTCTTCACTATTTGAAGTGCAGCCTCTGGCTTGAGGTATTCTACGTTTAACTTCTCTGACTCATCCATCTTGCATCTGCTGTTCACATGGTACCCAAGTACTATCAACTTGCTTAAGAACTGTCATACATTACACATGTTATCAAGATGTGGCCCTGTAAGTTTTCTGACAGAAGGATCAAAGAAAAGAAGATATGTTATAAAGGAATTATATTTTGAGAAATGCCGTTAGTGAAGAGGCCTGTGACAGCATTAATTCACTCACAACTGGAGGCAAACCTATACCAGAATTAAGATAACACAGGAATTTGATAAATTAATTCTAGCCTTCAAAAAGTGAAGAGGAGAAACTGTCCTGAATTTCAAGGAAAATATGTCCACAATGAATACAGCCCACTAATCCTGTCTTAAAATCGACAATTAAGAGACTGAAATGTCATATTAAGTCTCAACAGTGAGCAACAATGGTGATTGCACACACAAAAAAACAGAAAATGACTGACTTTAACAATGCATCAAGCTAGTTAAAGTAAACAATTGTGAGTCCATACATTTTTCCAATGGCAGCTTATGAATGCATGTAAGTCATGGACTCTCACTCAACTGCATACCAAGTGTTTCTTGGGGAAGAATGAGTTGTCTTTTCAAACAAATTTATTTTAAACAAACAACAACAATCCTTACTCTTCTTGAGGTAAACCAGGCTGCCAGATCTGAAGGAATAAAATAATAAAAAGATTTCAGAATTCAATATGTGACTCATAAATTGCAATATCCAAAACTAAAGTATAAAGTATCATTTGTAGTTTGGTCTTGCTGCATTCCCACTAGAATGAAATGGTTCGGTCATCTAGTGAGAATGCAGAAAGACCAAACTGCACATGAGTTTTTTTTTTTTTTAACAACAGAACATCTGGGAGGAAGGGGAGGGGAAGACCAAGAAAGAGATGGATAAATGGTGCAGCTGGAATCTGCACACACACACACACACAAACATGAACTAATCCTCCCAACAAAGCCAATTGAGAATCACAAGGCAAATACAGAAACCATGTCACTGGGCTCAACCTGGTATCAATGAGATGATGATAAAAGAAGATGAAAGAAAACTAAGCTTTTTACCTCTTGAAACAGTGATACTATTTTTCACACTTTAACCTGAAATTCTTCTAAAGTACCAGTTTAAACTTTGTGAAGGTGAACTGAACTAGCACCTATATTTCCTAGTGATGAAGAATGGGTTTAAGAGGTCATTCATTGGGTTTCAGAAGCAGAGGTGTTGTCCCACAAGTGGTGTTGCCAGGACCTGAGTCAGGACCTATCCAGAGCTCTCCGGGGTTGACGGAGGTACATGTTCCAGTGATCTGGCTAATGTAGATGGGATTGACACTTTAAAGTCAGAGTGCAACTACCTGAGAGGCGAGGAATCAACAGTCTGCAAACAAATAAGCTAGATCTGTAAAACAGATGTGCACACAAAACTCAAGTTCCGGAACAAAGCCAGAAGTGTTCATGGAAGTGTTCACTTGTTCACTGAAGTGTTCACTTGTTCATGGAAGTGTTCACTTGTTCACAGAAGTGTTCACTTGGTGCAAACTCTGGCAGAAACTCTTGGTTTTTTGTGTCCACTTCTGGGCTTTAGCCAGAACTCGAGTTTTGTGTGCACATCCATTTTACAGATCTGGCTTACTTGTATGCAGACTGCTGTTTCTTTGCATCCCAGGCAGATGCACTCTGACTTCAAGGAAAACACCCCTTATTAGTCATCTCATATGTCATGCTGGTAAGCAGAAAGTGATTAGTCTGTTCTTTTGTGCCCCTAACAATGGGGGTCACGGAACCCACATGAGGAGGAACAAGACCAAAGTTAAGAAGCTGACCAACAGCCAGGATCTTCCATTGGATTTATAGTGGTGAATGTAAACAAGAAGACTACTGGGTTCTAATAATGGCTCACTGATCTTCTTTTTTATGCTCACCGGCTGCAAACTTAGGCAAAAAGTTAGTCTTCTGGACTTTTGGCTCGTTCCAGAACTTGAGTTTTGCATGCACATTTTTTTTAAAAACAGATCTGGCTCACATGTATGGTTCCTCACCTCTCCAGCACATGTACTAAAACTTTAAAGGGGAAATCCCTAACCAGTCACTTTTTATGACAGGCTTGAAAGGGGTGGGGTGGGGGGTGGTCTAGCCCGGCTACCTTTTCTCCAGTGAAACTTTCCTAGCCTGGCCACCTTTTTTCAAGTGACAGACTTTCCTAGCCCAGCTACCTTTTCTCCAGTGATAAACTTTCCTAGCCCGGCTACCTTTTCTCGGGTGAAAGACTTTCCTAGCCTGGCTACCTTTTCTCCAGTGAAAGACTTTCCTAGCCTGGCTACCTTTTCTCCAGTGATACTTTCCTAGCCCGGCTACCTTTTCTCAGGTGACAGACTTTCCTAGCCTGGCTACCTTTTCTTCAGTGATACTTTCCTAGCCCGGCTACCTTTTCTCCAGTGATACTTTCCTAGCCTGGCTACCTTTTCTCCAGTGATACTTTCCTAGCCCGGCTACCTTTTCTCCAGTGATACTTTCATAGCCCATCTACCTTTTCTCGGGTGAAAGACTTTCCTAGCCTGGCTACCTTTTCTCCAGTGATAGACTTTCCTAGCCCGGCTACCTATTGTCTGTTAAACTGCGATGCTTAGCAGCAGAAAGCTCTAAGATATATCAATATGTCTGGCTAGTAGAAGTTCTAAGACATGTGTATGTACAGAAAATGGATACCAGTCAGAAAATGGTAAGGCGTGCAAGGGGAAGTAACTCCAAAAATATCAGATAATGCTGTGTTGGGCACTGAGGCTCTTTGATGAGATGAGGCCTATAAGAGAGACAAGACGCTTCTCAAGAGACTTATGTACCCAGTCACTTGAGTAGCTAGACCTGATGGTCAAAACCTCCATGTCGAAAATGCCACGCTGAACCTGACAACTGAAATGTATCGGTACCGCTCTTGGAGCACCATTCTGCACATCTAAAAGATGATGGCTGAACCTGTCAACCAGTCACAGCCACATTTCACCAATGTATTTCATGCCACATCTTTTGCAGACGATGGTGTAATTTACAATGCGACTCGTGAAACAGAAACCCTCACGCATGTGGAAAGTGGCATTAGGGAATGCCAGACAATTTCCCTAAACCACACACGGACAAGTCTTGCATACGGGTCTACGACAAAAAAGGTGGAAAGAAAGAATGGTGTCAACCAATGGTATAAATACTTGAATTAAAGACAAGAACAATGACCACTTACTGTGACCTTCAGCTGGGCCTGAATCTCCTTGGCCTTCCGGCGGGCCAGCACTTGGATGTGACTAGACACTTGTTTCCGTGTCCGTGTCTTGCCAGTCCGAAGCTTGATGTACCGAGCTATCAGCTCATTGCGTCCTGGAAAAGAGAAGCAGGTTTGTACACTGTATGTCTGCTTAAGTAACTAAAGATCCAGTCCGGATGACTTACTGGATTACTTCCTGTATGGCTACTGCCAGAAGCCCCAATTGGAGGGGGTGATTTGGACCCACTACCCCCAAGACGTTCCCTCAAAGTGGGAGTATATTTACCTGAGGCAAAGAACCAACAGTGAACATACAAATAAGTCATATCTGTAAAACAGATGTACACGCAATTCTCAGGTTCTGGAACAAGACTGGATGGCTTGATGCTAAAGCTCTTACATAGTGGAATAAGAGGCAGAATGTATTACTGGATACAAGACTTCCTATCCCACAGGCAGGCATCTGTGAAACTGGATGAAGCACATAGTCCCAGATTCAAGCTGAGAGCAGGAGTACCACAGGGTAGTGTACTGTCTCCAAAACTGTAGCAACACTCTTCTCATTGTCTACAAAGGAGGACACGTTTACATTAAAATTCAACAATGTTGCTGTTCCAAGCTCCAATACTCCAACCTCCCTGGGAGTCAAGCGTGACAGTCGTCTGACATGGAAACATCACATACTAGAAACTAACAAAAAAGCTAGGACAAAACAAGGTGTCATGAGGAAATTGGCAGGCACCACTTGGGGAGCAGACAGTTGTATCTTGAAGTAGGTATACACTGGCACAGTCAGACCAACTCTTGAATACGCATCATCGTCATGGATAACAGCAGCCCATTCCAATAAACACGTACTAGACAAAACGCAAAATAGAAGTCTGCGTACAATTCTTGGAGCCATAAAATCTACACCTATTGTAGAAATGGAAAAGGCAGCCAACATCATCCCCTTAAAAGAAAGAAGAAGGACAAAAGCAATTTTACATGGGGAAAAAATGAAGAGAATGCTAAACCACCCACTACACAAAAAATTGGCAGCCAGGACAAAAAACCTAATAAAGCGCACAAGCCTAAACCATCTAACTAAGTAATTTGAAAAGTCATACTCTTCACTACTTAACCAACAATGCACAGCTGAAGAGCTATCTTTCGATCTCTATGACTCCGAATTATTGACACTCAATGTGTCAACATCCATCCCGAACCTGGGAAACAGAATGGTTTTTCTCACTGACTCACTGTCAGCTATACAGGCCCTTTAGTCCAAACCTACTGACAGCACACTACAAAGTCTAACAAAGGAACTTGCTATGTTGTCAAAAAAGGCAGAAATTCACTTGTAGTGGATTCCATCTCACTATGGCATCAAAGGCAATGAAAGCGCTTTAGCCAAGGAAGGCAGTAACAAACCACAGACCTACCAGCCACTATCTTTTCCAGAAGTCAAAACTCTCATTAAGAGAAAATCAGAAACAGATTGAAAAACCAACACTGGTTATAACTACGAAAAAGATTTTCTGAAACACTTGAACAGAACAGACCAAGTCACAGTTTTTCGCTTACGCACTGGACACTGCAGACTCAATAAACACTCACATAAATTAGGTATGAGCCAAACAGCTCTCTGTCAGTGTCTTCGTGCTGAACAGACTCCAGAACATGTCCTGCAAGACTGTCGTCTCCTGGCGGAGCTGCGGAGCAACATATGGCAACACCCAGTAGAACTGACAACTAAGCTTTGGGGAAACCTAAGAGACCTTGAAAAGACATCCCAGTTTATGACCCACAGTGGATTATGCGCATGACCAGAGATTGCTGAAGAAGAAGAAGGACCAAGACTGAAGTGCAGAGGTAAAGGAACACCCAGAACTTTCCGCGGGAGTTTACAGCCAGTGAGCGCTAAGAAGAAGAAGGACCAAGACTGAAGTGCAGAGGTAAAGGAACACCCAGAACTTTCCGCGGGAGTTTACAGCCAGTGAGCGCTAACAAGAAGAAGACTAAGAATATAAAAAGAAAATGCCCCTTTTTAAAAATATATCGGGTTAGACTGCCATAATGTCTGCACGCGGGTATCAACAGTACCTATTTTATTTTGATCACTTTCTGAGCCTTACTGTGCAGGGAAAGCCCAAACCCTACAGAACTAAGGATCACAACCCAGATAACAGCATCAGTAAGCAGGCACTAGTAGTCCCTATGCCTCCTCACATATTTGTTGGACAATTCTTGATTGGCTCAGATAATATGGCAAATCTGTGGAAAGAACAATTTCAGCAAAACTATATCTTACACTGGTGCATATCGTGGGAACACAATCAATCACACTGGTGCATATCGTGGGAACACAATAAATCATTCTATTCATACATTTTCAAACGTGTTTTCCCCAGTCTTCCTCTTTCCCCCTTTTCTTTTTCTTATTCTCTTCAGCCTGCGATTGATCTTCCATCCCCCCTTTTCTTTTTCTTCTTCTCTTCAGCCTGCGACTGATCTTCCAACAGAGTAAATGGGGTACCCTCAATTATGGGATCTGGATGCACGCAGAGTTCAGCTAGTCTTTTAACATTTTCATTCCTTCTGTCAGCTCCTTCCTTTCTTGCAGCTCTCTCAACCTTTAACAAGTAAAAAGGACCCTTTTCCACACCTTCAAATGAATTGGGCGTATAGGGCTAGACATATTTTATAGACCAATCAGCACTCGGTTGGTGATGAGGAGTCAGCATCAAACCGGCTGACTTTGTTCCCAATGACTTAACCTGGTACCCATTGAAGGCTGGGTCAACCTGGGAGCCAAGGTCATTTGTTAAAAGAGTGGCTCCATTAACACTTAAAGATGTGTTCATTTCTTCTGTTACCCTTTGATTTTCATATTTCCTCTCTGTAGACAGATGGAAGGATCGGTGGAGGGATGGTGGAAATGACAGACAGAAGAGGAAAAGACTGGCGGCAGAAAGACAGATGTGCAAGAACATAGTCAGGTAGGATCAAATTTAGATAGATTACCACTTCTTTGCTACACACACACGCACACACATACATTGACGCACACAGGGAGCTCAGATAGATTGTGGGAGAGGAGAACACACAAAAAGCTGAAAAAAGAGTGGTGGGGGGGGGGGGGGGAAAGGGCTGGAAAGACAGAGAATGGAGTGGACAAAAGAGATAGAGAGAAATGTGAACACTGTCAGAGAGACATGGAGAGAAATGTGAACACTGACAGAGAGACAAAAAAATGGGACTGGAGAGAGAGAGAGAGAGAGAGAGAGAGAGAGAGAGAGAGAGAGAGAGAGAGAGAGAGAGAGGGAGAGGGAGAAGGGGGAGGGAGAGAGTCAAAGGTTACAACAAAGATAATAACCAGGTGAGCAGAAACCGACTGGCAAAAGTCCTGATAGAAAGACAAGAGAGTGAGCACACACCACAGAAGGGGGCTAAGGGTGGGTAAAAGCTACTAACAAACAACTGTCTGCCGTCTGCTACAGTCTGGGTCATTCTTTTTATTTTTCCTTCTCGCCGAGTCGGTCGGTCGGTCTGTCTTCCACAACCCAGTGCTCCCACTTGCTGTACTGGATGTTGGAAGGCATGAGAAGTTTCGGTTGTTTACCTATAACGACCTGGCCAGGATTTCTACACGTGTGCAGCCACTACCCGGGAGCTGTCAGCGCACAGCAGGAGTCTGTGTGTGCTGTCTGGTGGTGCAACAAGGCAGGCACCAGTGTTTCTTGTCTGGGTCACCGCGTGAGGACGTGGTGCAATAATCTGTGTGGTGGCATGAGGTATGTAGTTCGGTGCAGTATTCTGCGATTGTGTGGGGTAAGGGTTGTGTGAGTCTGTGTGAGTGCCTGTGTTTGCGGGGCGATGTCTAGTCTCATGTATTTATGTTCTGTGGGATTTCCGTGGCGTAGCAGTTAGACTTGTATTGCGTTAGAAACCACAATTAGTTGTATTTGTGTTTAAACGACCTCGGGTACCAGGTCGACTAAGTCTAAAATGGCTGCCTGGTAGAGTCATGGGAAGCAAAGGCGACAGGTATGGTGTTTACCACATCACTCCCCGAGTTCAGACCATGTTCAACCTGCTGCTAGCCAGCCGAAGCCGCTAAGTCTCCGGTTATATTTATGGTCTGGTTTATTTGCGCCACTTTCGTGGCTAAAGTTCTGGTATTTAAGCCATTTCCAAAGCGTAGTCTTCCCTTCATCAAAGATAGACCGCTGCCTCCTTTCCTGTACTCACCGAGTGCCGAATGGTCCATAAAATATGTTACGTTGGCACCTTTCCGTCTTTTCATACAAGGGTGTTCTATTGCGCAATGTGGAGGCATGGGACTCAAGACCATGGCGATGGCGAGTGTGACTAGTAAGACCCGCCCGTCTTCCACAATTACAGCATGGGATTTCAGAACCGCTGCTGCCATCATTTGTGTTTAACGTGTTTCTTCTCAGACGCTCAGCTCTCATCCTTTCTGCAATCACTTCTTCCTTCACTCTCAATCCCTCCGTGATTTGCCGCCACCGCGCAACACTGTCCATGTTCGCACGAATTTACCTTAATACCTGTATCTTTCATGTCTACTTGCACACATATTTATATTGTATATGAATCTTAGCATCGTTTGCTTAATGCACTACAGCGGAAAGTTAGACAGACAGTCTCGCTAACCCCCATCGCTTCTCAAACCAGTTAACCCAGTGTTTCCTAACGTGTGGACCAGAACCCACTGGGGGTAATCTGAAAATGCACTTTCCAGAGTTTAAGTTTCATAGGGGGCCAGAAGAACAGGCTTAGGTAGGGCATGGCACACACAAAAAGTTGGGAAACAATGAGTTAACCCCAAACAAACCTTTTTTGGTCGGACCTGTAACTCGAGCTTCCCAAAACTGGCGCGAAGTATCGCAGCAACCACTAGCTCATCCTGTCCCTACCACTCAGCGCTAACAGCAGACGTCGAGAAGAAAGGCCTGGGGAGCTGCAGGCAGACAAGGCACTGTTGTGCTGTTTTAACTGTCAGTGTGGATTTCCACAGGTTTCCTCTGAGTAGTTTAGCAATGTCCATGTGGACTGTGAGTATAAACAGCAGAACATATCCTACTAGTCTGTCCCTTTGTTCAGCCCATTAGCAAAAGACGGGAACTGCAAGAGCGGCCCTTTGTACAGCCTATAAGCAAAAGACGTGAACTGTAAGAACGGCCTTTTGTACAGCCTATTAGCAAACGACGGAAATTGCAAGAACGGCCCTTTGTCAGCCCATTAGCAAAAGACGGGAACTGCAAAGAACGGCCCTTTGTCAGCCTATTAGCAAAAGACGTGAACTGCAAGAACGGCCCTTTGTACAGCCCATTAGCAAACGACGGGAACTGCAAGAACGGCCTTTTGTACAGCCTATGAGCAAACGACGGGAACTGCAAGAACGGCCTTTTGTACAGCCCATTAGGAGAAGAATACTGACCCAAAGAGTCAACATGAACTTGAAAGATGTGTTGGAGCCTGCAGGTTTCGAGTTTTCTGCTTAGATCGCTTGCCTGCCAGGACAAAGGTGCAGGTTCAATTCCTAGAAATAACAGGAAGGACCCCTTTCCCTTTTCTCGACCAATACGGCCCTAAAAAAAAAAAAGTTCCAGCGAATCAAGAGGTGAAAAAAAAAAAAAAGACAATGGCGTTGGAAATGACACACGCGAGAGCAATAAAACTAAAAGACAGTATATAGCCTTCCACTTACAAAATGATTTCAGTCAAAGCGTCTGTGGCTACTGGCCACTTTTCTGAGATCTTATATTCTCGACACTCAGCTGCCGTGGTGTAGCGGCTAGACGCGAAGACCGTCGGTTCAAGTCTACACCGAGTATGAAGTTTTTTTTTTATATAACCGTGGTTACCAGATCGACAGAGCCTAAAATGCGTACCAGGTAAAGTCTTGGGAAGAAAAGGCAGCCGGTATGACCTTGACTACATCACCCACCAAGTGCCGACGGACGGAATGTCCTATATGCCCTATATGCCCAATACGCCCGAAGGTGCGGACAGGGGTCCACTACTTGTTATATGACTTTGCGGGCTCTCTCTCTCTCTTTCTCTCTCCGTGGGTGAGTTGTGTGTGTGTGTGGAAGGGAAGAGGGGTCAACATGGAAATGTCCATGGACCGTTATTGGTTAGCTGACTAGAGGTTGAAGAACACTGCAACACAGCACGATATAACACTGATCAGATTCTCTCGTATGAGTCCCGGGGCCCACTGTGGAGAAAACAAGAAGAGACCGACCGTGGACCCAACATGTATGCCCTAGCAGTCTACAACTTGGGAGCTTGGAACAGGATTAGAGTCCAGAAGTGGAAGAACAACCATAACTTTGAACCGGTATTTACAGCCAAGGAACGCGAAGAAGAAGAAAAAGATATTTTACATATACTGGGATTATGTTTAATCGGAATGAGATCAAATCTGTTGTAAAAAGTTTCCTGTTTTCCTGCGGCACCCCCTCCTCAGAAGAGTGACAGGAAACGTGTATATACATGTGTCACTCCTGTCATCTTCACTGCATCGTCGTTCGGTTCACGGGTGCCATTTATTTTATTGATATACTGAGGATCGTCACTGAAGCTGCGGGGATTTACTCTGTGCGATGCTCTGCGGAAGGAGAGCGAGCCATGCGAGATAAAACCGGGTGCAGAGAAGTGGATCCTCTCGACTCTCAACTCTTGTCATCCCGATCACCGTCGCGTCTTCCATCTTTCCCTGTTTCGGTTATAAGAAGACACGACGGACGCTCTTTGCTGACAACAGAAAAGGAACGAGCTGTCTTCTTCTTCTTTGCGTTCACAAGCTGTAAACTGGCGGAAAGTTCTGGTTGTTCATCCACTTCTGGACACCAGTCCTGTTCCAGAACCTGAGTGTTGTGTGTGCATCCGTTTTACAGATCTGACATTTGTATGCAGACTGCTGGTTCCTAGCCTCTCAGGCAGATGCACTCCGACTTCGAAGGAAGCTCCCAATTAGTCGACTCGTTACGACATGCTTTTGGGTAGCGAGCGGTCTGACTTGGGGGGAAGAAAGATTAAGCCCAGAGACGGCGCAAATACTAGAACTTTAGCCACGACAGTGGCGCAAATAAACCAGACCACAAATATAACCGGAGACTGTTAGCAGTTTCGGCCAGCTGGCAGCAGGTTGAACGGTGTCAAGCTTGTGTGTGTTTATAACGGAAACAACTGCCTGTTTTCCCCTCCGGACCGCCTCTACAACTTCAAGAGTCGTATTCTGCATTGATCTGTTTCAGTTCCCTTCCCTAGAATTGCAGTCGGTAGGATTACCATCTCAAGGATGAGAATCAAACAGGCACAAACCCAGAGAACTCTCGTTCAGCTGTACGGTCATACAGCACGGTTTAATGGAGCATCACACGACGACTACCAAGGAACATGTAGTCCAATGTGTAAAAAGTAAAGAAAGAAAAGGACCCTTTTCCATGCCTTTAAGCGTATAGGGCAAATAGGAGTAGACCTATATTTTATAGACCAATCGGCGCAAGATGGGTAATGTGGTCAGCATCACGCCGGCCGCCTTTACGTCCCGGGACTGCACCTGGTACCCACTCAAGGCTGGGTCGACCTGGAAGCCAAGGTCATTTTTGAAAATAGTCCGGCTGCGGCAGGGAGCGAACCCACGACCTTCCGATCCGCAGGCCTAGCTATTGGAGCCTAGCTGTACACCACAACACTAGTTTAAAGGTGAACGCAGAAGAAGCAACGTGACTGTAACTACAAAAAGGACGCTGGCACGTAAACTACGCAACAAAGACAATGCTATATGTATTAGCATAGCATATCTACATACGGGCAACATCAAACGCAGTCATCAAATTTATCAGCCGTTGCCGCGGTTGTTTTGATCAGACGAGCGTAGCGACAAGTTAAAACAAGGACCATAATGGAAGGAAGTAACGAAACAAAGTATAACAAAAGTAGCCTGGCTTATCGTTAGTGAAATAAGTGCATGGAATGAATAATGGATAACGTAACAGAAGTATGCATGCGATAGAGAAAATAGTAAAGATACATACACAGTAGTGCTTAGGTGGTACACGGCAGTCGCTAATATAAGTCCAACTTGTTTGGTATACCTTTGTTAGCAACACGACTGGGTTCTTTTGGAATTGTTTGTTTAAAAGTCAAAGCTGGTGTGCCTCAACCAGGTCCAAGTAGGGAAAAGTGGTAGGGGGGAAAAAAAGAGATAGAATTGACATTTTTTTTTAGATTCCTGAAGTTTTGTTGGAAGGGGAATCTCTCCTTAACACTCTACTCTTCGCAGCAAGGTCAACTGGGGTTAAATCTTCATTTATTTCATCTAACTGCTTTTGTATTTATGTCATTTAGTATTAGGCAGTATACAAACAATTTTACATAAGCCCATCAGTGTATACTATGCCAATAACAATTTTAAAAAATGTCAGCATAGAAAAAAATTAATCATTCTTTCTTTACTTTATTTTCTAGGAAGTCCTTAAGAAAGAAAATAGGGGTGTTTGAGATGAAGTGCTATAAAAAGATTCTCAGAATACCTAGGACAAAGAAGAGAAGAAATACTGACGTTTTAGAAGGTCTCAACACCAAGGAAGATTGGCTAATAAACAGCATCTTGTCTCAGAAGTTGAAATATTTTGGTCATATCAAGCGCTGCCGCAGATTGGAAAAGATAACAGCGGAAGGCATGGTACCAGGAAGGAGGGGAAGGGACATACCAACACGAAGATGGGCAAGGATATAAGTGATCCTTGAATATGAAAGTACACGAGGCGGGAGAGCTGGTGAGAGACCCAGTTTCTTTTAGGCAGACTATGATGAGAGCGACATCCAGCAAAAGACCTGCTACATAATGATGAAAGGCGGCAAGCGTGATGTTGACCAAATCACCAAAATAATTCAGATCTGTAAAACATGTGCGTGCAACTCAAGTTCTGCAATTAGACTAAAAGTCTAGAAGTGGACGAACAACCAAGACTTTCTGCTAGAGTTTACAGCAGGTGAACATAAAGAAGAAGACACTTTTCTTGACCAATTCCCCTTCCCCAAATGTTCAAGAAAAAATAACTCTAACCTTCAACCCTAGAACCATACAAGAATTATCTGCCAGCGGCAGAAAAGAAAGGATTAAACACAACCCAAACAACACTCTGCTGGCAGATCCACCTGCCGTGCTGCATGAGAGGCATCCTACAACTGCCAGGGCATTGTTTTGACACACATGCCTGGGTATGCCTAGAGGTCTGGGAGCCGTGGCAAGGTCAAGGTCACTGACTGCCTCATCTTGTGTATGTGGCTCCTTAGCTACAGAGCTGGTCTACTTACCATGTTTCCTAAAGCATAAGACCGCCCCATATATATTAGATGCATCTTGATTTTGGGATTGTAAATTATGTACCCCAAAAAAATATATGATTACATAAAGTTATTGAACTCACATTTTATTCATCCCTGAATTTTCAATTGAGAATCGACCCCACAGCACTTGGGACACTCATAAGCACTCTGTCCCCATCTTTAGCAGCAAGTGAAAAGTTCCAAATCCGATGGTACCAGTAAGTGTCTGACCGCACACCTGTCTCGCCTTTCTCCTGAGTGTTGAGCATCGGTAAGATCCCCTGGTAACTCCCTGCAGCGGAATTCTCCTCAGGCCATAATGATCTATTTGTGCCACCACACTGATCACTTACTTCCCAAAGGCCCTCACAAAACCTAGCTTGTCAAACGTCAGTTCACCACCAAGTGGTGCAGAATTGGCCAGACTATCAGCCTACTCACTTCCAAACACACCAGAATGACCTGGAGAAAATATCCATAGGATGTCAACTACATGCGACTCTGAAGCGATGCTTGCCACTCTGCACAGAGCATGCCTTTCTCCACATACCATGTGAGTCAGTTTTATTTATCGTATAAACCAGAAAATTCATCATCACTGTCAACACTCTCATCTACATGATAATTATTCAGCTTGACCTCGTCTGTGTCAGTTGACAAATCATTACCTTCACATAAAGCTGCACCCCCCATTTCCATCTGTGGTATCTGAAATACCACTATTCTTGAACGACTTGACAACAATCACAATCTTCACAGTATTCCAGGATCTTTTCAACCAAGTACAAACTCTTCCATTTTACATCGCCTCTGAACCGGCATTCCCAAATGAGGCCCTGTATGGAATATGTTCTAACAAACCATTTTGACAAGAAAAAAAATCTACCATCATTGTATAAAAAAGGAAAGAAAAAAGTTTTTACACCCTATATTTTTAAAACATTAGTGGGTTTTATACTTGGGGAAAATATGGCACATTATACTGAAGACACCAAATTCATAGTAACAAATCAACAGGAAGAGCCGAAAATGATCAATACAGTGGTTGAAGCACTACATCTCAGAAGATCAACTACAAGAGCAAGAGGATGGCCGCGGAAAACATGGATCTACAACACTAAAGACACTCTACGCCTTCAAGGCATAACAATAGCCAGTGGCAGCCAAAGTGCACTGGATCGCAAATTATTCCTTCCCACGATGCTTAACGGCAGAAGTGGTTTATGATGATGATGATGATGATGATGACAGTGGTTGAAGAAAGTGAATCGGCTTCAGTCTAAATACGACCCTTCTTTTTCTGAGTTGACTCTGAAGAAACAGATTGACATGTTGTGGTTTACAGGGATATCTGCACCTTGATGCCACCTTCTTCTTCTTCATCTTCCTTTTCTTAACGTTCACTGGTTGTAAATTATGGCGGAAAATTCTGGTTGTTCGTCCGCTTCTGGACTGTGGTCTTGTTTCAGAACTAGTTTTGTGTGCACATTCGTTTTACAGACCTGGCTAATCTGTATGAAGACTTCTGGTTCCTTATTTTGTTTCCCACAAGGGAGATAACATTACAGAAAGCCAGGGAACCCACACGAGAGATGACATTACAGAAAGCCAGGTAACACAAAAGGGAGATGACATTACAGAAAGCCAGGTAACACCAAAGGGAGATGACATTACAGAAAGCCAGGGAACCCACACGGGAGATGACATTACAGAAAGCCAGGGAACCCACACGGGAGATGACATTACTGAAAGCCAGGGAACTCACAAGGGAGATGACATCACAGAAAGCCAGGGAACCCACACAGGAGATGACATTACAGAAAGCCAGGTAACACAAAAGGGAGATGACATTACAGAAAGCCAGGTAACACCAAAGGGAGATGACATTACAGAAAGCCAGGGGACCCACACGGGAGAAGACATTACTGAAAGCCAGGGAACTCACAAGGGAGATGACATTACAGAAAGCCAGGGAACCCACACAGGAGATGACATTACAGAAAGCCAGGGAACCCACAAGGGAGATGAGATTACAGAAAGCCAGGGAACCCACAAGGGAGTTGACATTACAGAAAGCCAGGGAACCCACACAGGAGATGACATTACAGAAAGCCATGGAACCCACAAGGGAGATGACATTATAGTAAGCCAGGGAACCCACACGGGAGATGACATTACAGAAAGCTAGGGAACCCACAAGAGAGATGACATTACAGAAAGCCAGGTAACCCACAAGGGAGATGACATTACAGAAAACCAGGTAACCCACACAGGAGATGACATTACAGAAAGCCATGGAACCCACAAGGGAGATGACATTACAGAAAGCTAGGTAACCCACAAGCGAGACGACGTTACAGAAAGCATACTGAGATGGTAACAAATTTAATGCAACCAATTAATTACAGCCCAATAATAAACTAACCTCAATCAGTATAATAAAATGTCAACAAACACACCAGACACATTCCACAGAGATATGTTATTACAAAGCTGTTGGAGTAATTGAATGTTTCTGCCAACATGAGCAGGTTTGTTTACAAATGTGACAAGTCACATGGAAAGGATAGGTCATGATTTTGTTTTCTGGCTGTGTATTGTTACAAAATGTATTTCAATAAGCTTTGATACTGAAGACAGTCAAGAGAAATCGACGGGGAGGGAACAGGGCTGTCCTTCCCATCTGGTGGTAGCAGAACCTAGGAAAAAATGTAAACCTTTCAGCCTAAGAGAGTTTTTGCCTAAACAGTGATATCCTAAACTTTATACATAAAATAAGAGTTGGGAGATGCATTAAAGAAGTTAAATGTAGAATTGCTCAAGTAAGGGCAGCTTTTCACAGAATGAAAAATATTCTATGCAATCTTTCTCTGTCAATTGAGACAAGAAAGAGAATTCTTAAAAGCTATATAAATTCTATACTGATATACAGAAGTTAATCAAGGGCAGTAGGTAGATTAGTGAAAATTGATTTGGAAGCTGTGAAGATGTGGTTTTGAAGACGAATAATAATATCCTGGACAGAGTCTTAAAAGAAATTGATTCATGAAGAGAACTGATAACCCACATCAGAAAGAGACAATCTGCATTCTTTCTTTGGTCATGTGGTGAAAAGGACGGAGAAAGCTGGAGAACATGGTGACAATAGGAAAACTGGAGGGGAGGAGATGCAGAGGGAGACTGAGAGAACAGATGCTGGACAATGGTATAGAGGATCATCTGTTTTAGCTATAAGTAAAAGAGACAGACGGCTGTGGATAGGCATTACTACCAATGCCACATGGCATGGACTTTAGGAAGAAATGTAACCATGGGTGGCAAGGAGTAAGTATCATGTTGAAAATAAAATGAATTACCCTCACAACGAAACTGAACCTAAAGAGTTAAGAAATGTATTCCACACCACATACTGAGTCATCGATAAGCGTATTGTGGAGTTGGTTGGTAGTGAAACAGATAACAGGTGTGTGATATCACTTACAAACGAAATAACTTCAATTACAGAATGCTATCCTTGTTTGCGATTGCATTTAACAATTATAATAAGCCCAGTATGACTTGAAAAAATATGGGGTCTTTCTGGGGCAGACATTTGAAAACAAGGGGGGTAGGCAGATCTAAGCTAACTGGGAACCACTGGTACAGGGGATAGTTCACATTCTAGTTCTAGACCACTGCCGTGTAGGGTGAGCCGGCAGCTTCCCTCTCAAGAGACTCTACATACTTTAAGAGACTTTCTTGAACTAAGAACATTTAGGTATCTTTTTTGTGTGCGAGGTCAATGGCTGTGTAAACCTCGGCAGAAAGTTCTGGATCTTTCTCCACTCTAGACTTTTCTTGTGTTCAAACATAAGTCCTGCACGCACTTCCATTTGAAAGATCTGACTTATTTGTATGCAGGTTGCTGGTTCCTCCCCTCTCAGGCAGAGGCACACCGACTTCAAAGGAAGCCTCTAATTAGTCGACTCATACAACATATTTGGTGGAGGGTCAGTGGATCTGTTATAGGTTTCCCCATAATGAGGCCCCGGAGCCCATTTGTGAAACACCAGATAGGTATCTGATTGACAAAATCAAAACAACAGAAACGATATGTCTACAGCAGAACATCTGGGAGGAAGGTGAGGGGAAGACCAAGAAAGAGAAGGATAAATGGTGTAGCTGAAACGTGCAAAAAGTTTTACAAATCCATTACCTAAGCCACCGAGAAGTGCTAGACAAATACAGAAAACCACGACACTGGACTACAACCTGGTATCAGTGAGATGACAAAACCAAGACACTAGACTACAACCTGGTATCAGTGAGATGACAAAACCAAGACACTAGACTACAACCTGGTATCAGTGAGATGACAAAACCAAGACACTGGGCTACAACTCGGTATTGGTAAGACGACAAAACCATGACTGTGGGCTACAACCTGGTATCAGTGACACGACAAAACCAAGACACTGGGCTACAACCTGGTATCAGTGACACGACAAAACCAAGACACTGGGCTACAACCTGGTATCAGTGAGATGACAAAACCAAGACACTGGGCTACAACCTGGTATCAGTGACACGACAAAACCAAGACACTGGGCTACAACCAGGTATCAGTGAGATGACAAAACCAAGACACTGTGTTACAACCTGGTATCAGTGAGATGACAAAACCAAGACACTGTGCTACAACCTGTTATCAGTGAGATGACAAAACCAAGACACTGGGCTACAACTCAGTATTGGTGAGAAGACAAAACCACGACACTGGGCTACAACCAGGTATCAGTGAGACGACAAAACTAAGACACTGAGCTACAACCTGGTATCAGTGAGATGACAAAACAAAGACACTGGGCTACAACCTGGTATCAGTGAGACGACAAAACCACGACACTGGGCTACAACCTGGTATCAGTGAGACGACAAAACCACGACACTGGGCTACAACCTGGTATCAGTGAGACGACAAAACCACGACACTGGGCTACAACCTGGTATCAGTGAGACGACAAAACCACGACACTGGGCTACAACCTGGTATCAGTGAGACGACAAAAGAAGAAGAAGAAGAATTAATAGATAAGGGCTGAGCTGTAATGAGCCACACACATAAAAGTACAGATTCACCACCAACACACACACACTCACCGTACATCTTCCCTTCGTCTGAGAGGATAATTTTCCGCCTGCCACATGGTGGGTAAATGGCCAGGGCTTCCTGGAAGCTCTGCTCAATGTCTGGGCTCCAGACACCTTCAGCATCAGACAACTCATCTCCAGAGTTATTCCCTTTGCCCTCACTGCAGTTGCTCAGTGAGTCATGGGCCCCTGCGTTGGGATTCTCACCTGCAGTGCTGCTCCAGGCGGATGACATGCCTCATTGGCAACCTTTAGAGGAAAAACGTATGTTCAAATGTCCATGACCAAATATATAAATATTCAAATGTCCATTAGAAAACTTGTGTTTGCTTTGCATTTTCCAAAGACTGTTATATGAATGTCATGCAAAATTAACTCTTAATCCACATTTCCCCTCTCATCCAGAAAAAGGCAAGACTGACATATAATAAACTACCAGTAGCATTAGAACACTTATGGGTATGGCTGGAGTGCTATGATGTCCATTCTGACCTCAACTCACCTCTGATGTGTCTTCTTCAAGGCAGAATGTCTGCTGGATCTGTGCTCCAAGTTCTTAATCCCGTAAAAATTTAGTTCATTCATTTTGTTTTCAGGCCACCAGGATGTTTAACATGGTCAAAACACCTCATTTTCAGGACAATATGCTGTTTATGAGCCAGTTCTTCTCAATGTCCAGATCATGTAGGACAGGGCTCTTCAATTAAGTTTCCTCACGGGCAAACATTTTAAACTGGGGATCATCACAAGCCTGAGCCCCATCGTAGCAAGTTCATTAATACAGTACAACTGGCAATGATCCGTGGGCCACTAGCTATGTAACTGCAGGCCAGATTTTACCCTCGGGCTGTCAGCTGAATAGCGCTAATGTAGGATGTCAAAGTTTTAAGGTTGAAAACACTTTCATTTGAATGTGGTGCTAATAGTTTACAGCACCATACAATTACAATTTAATTAGTTTCAAGTTCAAAATTCATGGAAAATGAAATGGCATTAAAACAGAGGTACCCTTTAATGATTAATACCATCAAAACAGAGGTACCCTTCAATGATTAATACCGTCAAAACAGAGGTACCCTTCAATGATTAATACTATCAAAACAGAGGTACACTTCAATGATTAATACCATCAAAACAGAGGTACCCTTTAATGATTAATACCGTCAAAACAGAGGTACCCTTCAATGATTAATACCATAAAAACAGAGGTACACTTCAATGATTAATACCATCAAGACAGAGGTACCCTTCAATGATTAATACCATCAAAACAGAGGTACCCTTCAATGATTAATACCATCAAAACAGAGGTACCCTTCAATGATTAATACCCATCAAAACAGGTACACTTCAATGATTAATACCATCAAGACAGAGGTACCCTTCAATGATTAATACCATCAAAACAGAGGTACCCTTCAATGATTAATACTATCAAAACAGAGGTACCCTTCAATGATGAATACCATCAAAACAGAGGTACACTTCAATGATTAATACCATCAAGACAGAGGTACCCTTCAATGATTATTACCGTCAAAACAGAGGTACACTTCAATGATTAATACCATCAAGACAGAGGTACCCTTCAATTATTAATACCATAAAAACAGAGGTACACTTCAATGATTAATACCATCAAAACAGAGGTACCCTTCAATGATTAATACCATCAAGACAGAGGTACCCTTCAATGATTAATACCATAAAAACAGAGGTACACTTCAATGATTAATACCATCAAAACAGAGGTACCCTTCAATGATTAATACCATCAAAACAGAGGTACCCTTCAATGATTAATACCATCAAGACAGAGGTACCCTTCAATGATTAATACCGTCAAAACAGAGGTACACTTCAATGTTTAAAAACCGTCAAAACAGAGGTACACTTCAATGATTAATACCGTCAAAACAGAGGTACACTTCAATGATTAATACCGTCAAAACAGAGGTACACTTTAATGATTAATACCGTCAGATTGAAACCAGAAAAATAACTAACCTGAAACAAGCAGCCATGTTGCTTGCTTTCTGGATTTATGGATCCAGTTCTATCACAAGCAAAAGAACCTCCTGCTTCTTTTTAAGTTTAATAGTGGTAACTATCAACCTGAACTGAAAATGTCTTGCTAAAAGTTTTAAGAGGTGCTCTTTTCCGCACCATGGGGCGTATACAGACCTTGACTTATGACCAAGTTTTGTTCTAACAGGTTGTAAGTCATATTTAGATTTTTCAACACTATTTTAATTCAAATGAACGGGTTATAAACATTGTACAATAAACAAAAAAATTCTAACATGTTATCTTTCTTTCTCTATGATATATTTTTGTGTGTGGTCGTAAGTAGGTGCCGATGGTTGTGAGTCTAGCAGAAGGTGGGTAGCAGTTTCTAATTCAAGAGTAAAGACTAATGGACACTGCATGCGTAATGTAGGTCACTATCACATCGACCACTTTAACTTCCCAGATAATTTCCGGGTATCCTTGGTTCAGCTGTTGTAGAGCAGCGGTTCTAAACCTGCTGGTCACGACCCTTTTTTTGGGTTAAACGACCCTTTTAAAGGGGTCCCCTAAGACCATCGGAAAACACATATTCATTGAATTTATAAATGGAAAAATTGTTTGGAGGTCGCCACAACATGAGGGAACTGTATTAAAGGGTAGAGGCATTAGGAAGGTTGAGAGCCACTGTTGTAGAGGCTAAGTGGTATTAGCAGCTAAGCTAAAGTACCAAGAACAACAAAATCTTCGCCTCAGCCCCAAGGAAGAGTAGTTGGAAACAAAGGCACACGGGTACTACCCAGGGTAGCCACGGCGATTAGGATCATTAGGCGATACAATCAACAATCTTAGTCTACAGTAGCAGTAGCCAGAAAATCGTTCTACAGAATCAAGTTCGCCTGTTACAAAAGTCAGTGTCTCAATCAGAAAAAAGTAGTTCTAGTTTTAGCTAAGCTAGCAGAAGTAAATTTAGTAGACAACAAAAAATCTTCAACTCAACACCCCAATGATGATGATGATATCCTGTTCAACCTATCTGAGATCATTATGATTTATATGTATAATGGAATATCTATAGTTTGTTTCTATATCGATATTGTATATTTATGTCTGTCAGTTTCTTTTGGTTATTTAATACTGCACAGATTGTGCATTAATTGTGAATTAATCAGCGAGAGAAGTAAATTCGCCAGTTCAAAACAACGACGCCCAGCTAAGGTGAGATATCCGGAAGTTCGATTTGCAAGAATGACAAGCATCTCAGAGATTCGAACCGCGCACGGCCATTGCTGTCATTCCCATGCAGAAATTCGCGAATTACCGCAAAAATACAGCGAACTAATCAACGATAAGTTGCATACACACCTTTCGAGACCTCCAGAATGGGTTTGTAATAGTTTCACAACTGCTTTAATGGAATTAAAGAGTTCTGGAACTTCAGAACTGGTATGCGAAGTATGGCACAAAGAATCCAGACAACGCAGCTGTCCTGTGCGCATCCACCTCGCGCAACTTCTGCCCCGGCGGGTACAGGCAGACCACTTTAACTCTTTCTTCTTCTTAGGTTCTTACTACAGGACTTACCCACATTAGACCACCTGTTACCTGGAGACGTTTGTGATGCTACAATATGGTTGGCACCTTTCCGTATTTCCAGACGATAGTGTTATATTGTGCTATGATGAGGCTTGGGACTCACAGCCCTGGCGATAGTGAGTGTGACTAGCAAGACCCGCCCGCGTTTAGAGAGGTCTTCCACAGTTATAGTATGGGGTTTTTCTCAATGTTTGTGTTTCTTTTCAGAGCTCGGCTCTCATCCTGTCTGCAGTCATATTGTGGTTCATTGTTGTTCTATTGCTGATGTGCCCCCTCCCCACAACAGGATCCGTAGCATTTTGTTCCCACGAGTTCCCCTCAATACCTGTATCATTCATGTCCATCCTGCACACATCTTTGTGTCATAGTAGAGGTCGGCCTCAACATCTTCTATCCCTATTTAATTCACTATAAAGGATGTCCTTAGGGACTCTGCCATCCTCTATTTTCCAGGTGTGACCCAGCCACCTGAGTTGTCATAGACTGAATATTGAGAAAACTGTTGTAATATCTCCTCTTACCAATACCTCAGCGTTTGCGATCTTGTACTGACCTTTAATGCCAAGTATTCTTCTTAGGCATCGCATGTTAAAGCATTTAGCCATTTCTCGTGGTACGAATAAGTTGACCAAGTTTCACTGCCATAAAGCAGAGTGCTGAGAACACAAGCCTGACAGACAAAAGATTTTGTTTGAATCGCGAGTTTTCTGTTCTTCCAAACTGTTTGTGTTAATCTGCTCATTGTTGCTGTCTTATTTATCACGATATAATAATATAAATTATACTTGTGCCATATGCATGGCCTAATGACTGAACAGAATTTCCCGGATTTGCATAGCAAATCTGGAGGGGTGAAACTTGACCCCCAAAAAGGGGCCCTTAATCGCACAGCACTGCAGGTTATATCTGGTTGTTGTAGCCGTTACACGGGTGCCCTAATTATAACTTCTATATCCCCGTGTGGGTTCCGGGGCCCTGTTATAGGAAAAACAAGAATAAACCCACTGCCTACCCAAAAGCATGTCGTAAGAGTCGATTAATTAGGAGCTTCCTTCAAAGTCAGAGTGCAAGGAACCAACAGTCTGTCAAACGGATGCGTACGCAACATTCAAGTTCTGAAACAGGTCTGCAGTCGCGAAGTGAGCGAACAACCAGAACTTTCCGTCAGTTTACAGCTGGTGAACGTGAAGAAGCAGGAGAAGAAAACTTCTGTAGAGGCTGAACAGGAAGCATAATTTTATGTCCCTCGACACCCAGAGTTTTCCAGATGAGATTATTAAATCTCAGGATGGTATGGTAAATCGGTACGTTTCAGCCGTGAGGGATCAAGCGGATCGACTGATTTGTCTCAGAAACACACCACCCAGACTAGAATACAGGTTACTCGGTAACCTCCCCGTGTGGGTTCCGGGGCCATGTTGTAGGGAAAACAAGAACAGACCCACTGCCTGCCCAGAAACATGTGGTAAGAGTCGACTAAATGAGAGCTTCCTTCGAAGTCGTAGTACATCTGCCTGAGAGGCACTGAACCAACAGTCTACATTCACATGAGCCAGACATGTGAAACAAATGTGCGCTCAACATTCAGTTTCTGGAACAGTCCAGAAGTGGACGAACAACCAGAACTTCCTCCAGTTTAACGCTGGTGAACGCGAAGAAGCAGGAGAAGGTTTGTGATGCAGAATCCCTAATAACATCCTCACTAGTAAAATAATGACAAGTAGAAGATGTCTATTACGATATAAAGATGTGTGCAAGCGGGACATGAATGATACAGACTGTGAGTCACATGCCATCTCATAGCTCAATTTAATATAAGGTCTGGAAAGATTTAAACGTGCCAATCACTATGGTGCCCCAATATAAGGGTGCTGTTTGGCTATACGGCCTTTCCCGGACTTGTTTGATTCCAACCCGTGAGACGTTAATCCTACCGTTTGCAAACAAGGCGAGGAAAAACAGGACAGAGGGAACTGAACATCCCATCCCCACACTGGACATTTCCTAAGGTGATGGTGATGGTTCCTCTCCAGGTTTGCTTTCCGTAGGACTACTACCTCAATGCTAAGAATCAGTTATGAATAGATCCCCAAACTCCTTTTAACCATATAATTATTCAAGGTAAATAGGCTGCAAAAAGTGACAATAAATCATCATCATCAATCAGAAACTCCTTTACAGAACGTCGCTTTCTTCACGGCACGCCTAATAGTATCCCTTTCCCTAGCCAGCTCTCCGGCCTCATGTGTTTTCAATGCCAATGCATTTTCAATGTCCTGTATCCATCTTCGCGGTGGTCGACCCCTGCCTCGCCTTACAAAAACTGCATCCTCCATCACCGTCTTTTCCAAGCCACCATGACGCTCGATGAGGCCAAAATACTTCAACTTTCGGAACAGGATGCTGTTTATTAGCCAGTTCTCCTTGACGTTCAATTAGTTTAGAATGTCGATGTTTTTCCTTTTCTTGATCCATGGTATTCTAAGAATTTTTCTATAACATTTCAATTCAAAAGCTCCAGTCTTTTTCCTCAGTGACCGAGTGAGAGTCCAGGACTCACAACAACAATTATCTCTTTTTTTTTTTTTTTTTAGATACAACCCTGATATAAACAGTTACAGGACGTCGCAGAACGAACCCCAGCATTTTTGGCTGTTGTGGTTTTTCTATGCACATTTGTTCGGCATTGCTCACTGGACGGTCGGCTTCTCGATACCACTGTCGAAACCAACGCAAGGCACAAGGTCCGCAGCTGGGATTGAACCAGTCACCCCAGCATTACAAAGCGCGTTCGCAACGCTTAAGCCACAGGCGCCCACCCTAATATAATATACCAAAATGATATTTAAAAAAGGGAAAATGTATGGGCAATTAAAACAAAATTATGATTAAAATAGGACAAAAATTAGGTAAAATACATTTATTGAGGCCCCACACATTGTGAGGCACAGCAGTGTTTACCACAGTTTGTAGACTTGTTGAAACAGCTTATTCACATAAGCTCTTCAGTAGAACAATCTGTCCTGCAGTGGACGTTTCCAAATAGTGACATAACCCACCAAGACACTAAGACGGATACAATCTATAACGGCCTCTCAAAAACAATACTGTTCGGCTCAGTAGAGGCAAAGAAAAGAAGAGGTAGACCAAGAAAGACCAGGTATAGAACCTTAGGCATGCAAAAATGAAGTCCATCGCAACTGATCGCTAAAGGGGGAGAGAGCTGATCAGTCAACAGAAATTAAATACAAAATCTATGCAATATTAAATAACTAAAAGTAATTGTCATAAATGGCTACAGCTGCAAATAGAAAAGAACTGTGAAACCCAATTATAACCCTACTAATATGAAGATTATATGGCTGTTTAAACTACTTCTCCGCGTTCACAGGTTAATACTACTAGGAATTAGTATTTCTCTGGGATATAATGGGTTAATGCCACTATCTGGGCCAGATCTTGAACACTATAAGCAAACTGTTTATTTTACAATCCCAACCTTTAATTAATCCCTTTTAGATAACCGACAATAAAATTTTGTCACCATGATCCTGTTTTTCATTCATCAGTGGTAGTTATACTTGTAATTACAGGTGAAATGCGTGTTTGTTTTATCACATGTTGGCTGTTGTATCTTCCTCCCGCTGGCAGAGTTCACCGTGTGGGTCATGAGTTTTCTCAACAGGTCTTCTCCGACCTGCGTGACTCATTGTTTTGGTTGATATTTTTACACGATGTTTTAGCCTAGCCTTGCCGAGTCTATTCAGCATCGCTTGTTCTTTCTTTCCTAAATCCACTGCAGTCCAAATTTTCTTTCTTTCTTTCTTTCTTTCTTTCTTTCTTTCTTTCTTTCTTTCTTTCTTTCTTTCTTTCTTTCTTTCTTTCTTTCTTTCTTTCTTTCTTTCTTTCTTTCTTTCTTTCTTTCTTTCTTTCTTTCTTTCTTTCTTTCTTTCTTTCTTTCTTTCTTTCTTTCTTTCTTTCTTTCTTTCTTTCTTTCTTTCTTTCTTTCTTTCTTTCTTTCTTTCTTTCTTTCTTTTTTCTTTCTTTCTTTCTTTCTTTTCTTTCTGTCTGTCTGTCTGTCTGTCTGTCTGTCTGTCTGTCTGTCCTGCCTGCCTGCCTGCCTGCCTGCCTGCCTGCCTGCCTGCCTGCCTGCCTGCCTGCCTGCCTGCCTGCCTGCCTGCCTGCACTGCCTGCCTGTCCTTTCTTTCTTTCTTTCTTTCTTTCTTTCTTTCTTTCTTTCTTTCTTTCTTTCTTCTTTCTTTCTTTCTTTCTTTCTTTCTTTCTTTCTTTCTTTCTTTCTTTCTTTCTTTCTTTCTTTCTTTCTTTCTTTCTTTCTTTCTTTCTTTCTTTCTGTAATCCACTGCAGTACAAATTATTTTCTTTCTTTCTTTCTTTCTTTCTTTCTTTCTTTCTTTCTTTTTTTTTTTCTTTTCTTTCTTTCTTTTCTTTCTTTCTTTCTTTCTTTCTTTCTTTCTTTTTCTTTCTTCTTTCTTTTCTTCTTTCTTTCTTTTTTCTTTCTTTCTTTCTTTCTTTCTTTTCTTTCTTTCTTTCTTTCTTTCTTTCTTTCTTTCTTCAATCCACTGCAGTACAAATTGTTTTTCTTTCTTTCTTTCTTTCTTTCTTTCTTTCTTTCTTTCTTTCTTTCTTTCTTTCTTTCTTTCTTTCTTTCTTTCTTCTTTCTTTCTTTCTTTCTTTCTTTCTTTCTTTCTTTTTCTTTTCTTTCTTTCTTTCTTTCTTTCTTTCTTTAATCCACTGCAGTACAAATTGTTTTTCTCTCTCTCTCTCTTTCTTTCTTTCTTTCTTTCTTTCTTTCTTTCTTTCTTTCTTTCTTTCTTTCTTTCTTTCTTTCTTTCTTTCTTTCTTTCTTTCTTTAATCCACTGCAGTACAAATTGTTTTTCTCTCTCTCTTTCTTTCTTTCTTTCTTTCTTTCTTTCTTTCTTTCTTTCTTTCTTTCTTTCTTTCTTTCTTTCTTTCTTTCTTTCTTTCTTTCTTTCTTTCTTTCTTTCTTTCTTTCTTTCTTTCTTTCTTTCTGTGTGTATGTCTGTGCACGCTCACTAGTACAACTACTCGAGGACAGTCGAACATAATCACAATCTGTTGGATGCATGGGACCATGTACACGCGTTTGGTTTTGCGATTGGGCAACAGCTGTGGACAAGTCTGCATCTTGGAATTAGTGGATGGTTGATCAACTTATGCAAAAGGCGTTACCTTCCATTTACTAACAGTGAAAACAAACGTGGTAACCTTTAGTCAGTTCATATCCAGTAGCTAGGTAATACGAAATGGTATCATCATCATCATCATCATCATTTGTAGCCCCTCATACCACAGTTTAACACTTTCGTCTAGAAAAACTGTCAAATTTGTTATTCTTATTGCCTCCTCTCCTTCTCCTCCTGCCCGCCAGTCTGCTTCTTCTTCTTTCCCTTCTTTATCATCATCATCATCATTTTATTATAATTTCATTCTTTCCCCCCAAGCTCATAACGGAGTATAGTTTCTTAAAGAAATCACTCAAAGTCCTTTACTAATTTGTTCATTGTCGGTCGGATCTCGCAGCTGAAGTCTTACACTAGATGAGAAAGTCATTCCTAGGCCAATCATCCTTTTTTTATGACAAGCATGGCCTTTACATTTGCTATTCCTTATGCCCTCTATTAGGAGGATATTACATTAACAAAATAGCTTTCACCGTAGTAGCTCCAGGGCCAAACTGTGGGGGAAAACCATAATAGAACCACTACTTCCACATCAAGCATGTCGTAGGGGTTTTTTAAGAAGCAATACTTAGACTCTGGAAAAAGTTTAAAGTCATGAGATAGACGAACTTTCCGACGGAGTTTACAGACGGTGAAAGCGAAAAATAAGAAGTGGAGGAGGAGGAAAAGAAGAAGAAGAGGAAGAGGAAAAGAAGAAGAAGAGGAAGAAGTAGAGGAAGAAGAAAAAGAAGAAGAAGAAGAAAAAGAAGAGGAAGAAGAAGAAGAAGAAGAAGAAGAAGAAGAAGAAGAAGAAGAAGAAGAAGAAGAAGAAGAAGAAGAAGAAGAAGAAGAAGATGAAAAAGAAGAAGAGTAAAAAGAAGAAGAAGAAGTAGAGGAAGAAGAAGAAAAAGAAGAAGAGGAAAAAGAAGAGGAGGAGTAGGAAGAAGAAGAAGAAGAAGAAGAGGAAGAAGAAGAGGAAGAGGAAGAATAAGAAGAAAAAGAAGAAGAAGAAAAAGAAGAAGAAAAAGAAGAAGAAGAAGAAAAAAAAAGAAAAAGAGGAGAAGAAGGTACACCGATACAATTTGAAATGTAGGGGAGGCCCTACCCCCACTCCGTTCCCAATCCAAGGCTCCAGGCCCAACGTGCGCGCGCGCGCGTGTGTGTGTTTAGACTATCGGCTCCCTCCAGAAATTCTATGCTTGGTAAGTAGCTTGCCACAAAGAGTTGAGCACCAGGCCGTCTGACGATTGAACTGTTTAGACACCGGAGTATTATCACGAGCTAATGTTTCCTAGGAAGTCTTCAGTCTCGATTAAGAACATCTGGTATAGATCAGATACTAATCCGTGGCTCTAGAACTGCAATTATAGCGATGTTGAAGGCTGCCAGCTTACATAAATGTAAGATTGAAATCTCCACGGCGAAAAATGACATGAAAAGAAGATGAAGAACTTTGGAATACGCTTTCGTTAGATCAAAAATGTTTGTTCTTTTATATCATGAAGTTTTGAAGTTTGTTTACTGGCAGTTTACGTAATTAGAACGCAAAGTTACACACAGTGAACAAAATATATCGAGGCAATATCTGGTAAATAAGGGGAGGTAAAATGGTAGATACACATATAATTTTTTATTAATTTATTCTAAATTGTAATCCATTAATATCATGATTTTTTTTCAGCGATCGGAAAGGTTATTCTGGCAAGCAAAATACACTCACACATACATGTATGAATTCTCTCTCTCTCTCTCTCTCTCTCTCTCTCTCTCTCACACACACACACACACACACAAACGTATACATTTACAACAAAAAAATTCCTTTTCTTCTTCGTGTTTACTAGCTGTAAACTTCGGCTACATCCACTACTGTAGTTATCAAGATTAGGTTAGTTGCGTATCCTTTACAGGACGTTGCAGAACCCACCCAACAGCCACTGGCTGCTGTGTGGTTTTTCTAGGCAAATTTACGTGAAGTAGTTTGCTATTGCCCCTGGACGGTCGGCTTTCTCGATACCACTGTCGAAACCAACGCAAGGCGCACGGCCCGCAGATGGGATCGAACCCGGCATTAAGTCATCCCGATATGGGACACACATTTTCTTTCTTTTAAAGCCCTAACCCGGCTGTAGTTGGGGGCCCTAATTAACATTACGGTTGAACGGGTTTCTGGGACCTCTCCCGGGTGATCCTCATCCACATGGTGGCACTTTGTGTCACCAGGTGTTTATCTCTTGGTGGATGCCCTGGCGGGGTTGAATCTCATTCTTCATCCACCTCTAGACTTTGGTGTTATTCAGAAACATATGTGCCGCATGCACACCCATTTTACAGATCTGATTTGCATGCAGATTGCTGGTTCCTCGCTTCTCAGGCAGATGTACTTTGACTTCGAAGAAAGTCCCCAAAGGCAGAACAGCACTAGAGAAGAATAGATAAAGCTAGGCAGTTGTATGTAGTATTTTGTCTTTATTTAAGCTGTATTTTTTGCCCATGACTGTGTATGCTGATGAAGGTTTGATAGCCGTAATATTCACTTTGTCTTTGGTGATTATATTTTACTGAGAAACTGACTAGTTTTTTTCCCATCACCTAAGTTGCTTTATTTTAGGGGTTTTGTTTCGTATTTTTTTTAAATGTCAGTGGTGCAGGAGAAGGAGGAGAAGAAGAAGAAGAAGAATGTATCAATAAAGTATAATATGCCTTTCAGCATGTGTTAAAGTCAAAGACTCTATGCCGCAACACTGAGACCAAAATATATAAAACGATAAGACCAGTCATTTTACATGGCTCTGAAACTTGGAGCACAACTAAAAGAGATGAAAGATTATTACAAATTTTCGAAAACAGAGTCCTACGATGCATCTTTGGACTCATCAAAGATGAAAACAGCAGGAAAGGGAGAGTGAGAAGCAACAAAACAAAATTAGTAATCTGTTTAAACCACCACTGATCACTGGCATCATGAGATCTAATAGCCTGAAATGGCTTGGGCATATTGGGAGAATGTCAGATGGAAAAGAGGTAAAAACTGTATAAACAAGGAAGAAGAATGATTGTAGACCACAAGACAGACCTAGAAGGCGATGGAGAGATAATGTCCAGACATACCTATAAACACTTGGTGTCATCAACTGGAAAGAGAAGGCCAAAAAGAGAGACGAATGGTGGCATGTGACATCTACAGCAATGAACCTCAAGGGCTCGGAATAATGAAGAAGAATGGCATATATACTAAATCCAGTTTTAATTGGCCATCGATGAATGATATGGTCAATATTATGCCACCAACATTTACTCCCAAGAACATTTCTTGGTACCCATTTTAGGCTGGTCCAGCCTGGGAGTCATCATCGGCATCATTTGCCCAGCTGATAAGCATAAGCGGTCATGTTTTGGCATCTCACATATTAGATTGCAGATTGGAACCCAAGACGTATTGGAACCCAAGACGTTTAGGTTGGTAGGTAAGTGCTTAGTTACTGCAGTCATTGTTGTGTACATTATAACAATAGAGTAGATTGGGATTCTGCCTGCACTGCTCAGTGTATAGGAGACCAGGGTAGCAAATGAGGAGCACATCATGGGACAACTGACGACAGCACAGGAAAAGAAGTATAAGGCGAAAGAGTAGAAGTATAAGAAGGAGTAGGTCAGGATATAAATGAATTAACTAAAAATAGCGTTTAGAGAGGTTTTCCTTTGTGCTAAAGTTTTTTTTTAATGTTAAGATGACATCAGATTTTCTTATACACCTCAGAGGCCAGGGTCAGGGGTAAGATCATGAGTCACCTTAAAAGTTTTTTTTTTAAAGGCTCCAGGGGATGTATTCGATGAAATGCTTCACCATGTACATGCTTATTTATTACTCGTTTATATATTTCAAACAATAATTTTAAAATGTCTTTAAATAAATTTTCAACAAATTTATTAATGACTTGTGTAAAAATTCTTAATTTTTAATGAATTAGGGATTCTAATGGGGTCATAACCTATTTTTTTTTTAAAGAGTTCTCGGGGGAAGGGCTGTAGTGCTGTGATTTAATCCTTCATGGGCTCTATTTTACAACATGCATGTTTAGAAACAGTGGATCTCTTCCCTAAACCCAATTCCCACCCCCCCCCCCCCCCCCCCCCCCTCCAATACCGATGGTACCAGTAACTCCCTGATTGTACATCCATCTCACTTTTCCCTCGAGTGCTGAGAAATCCCCCCGGTAACTCCCTGCAGCGCCATTCTCTTCAGACCGCAATGATCTATTTGTGCCCTCACACTGTTCACTCACTCCCAAAGGGCCTTCACAACATCTAGCTTGTCATACATCAATTCACCACCATGTGGCGCAAAACCAGCCAGAATATCTGCCTGCTCATTTCCCAACACACCAGCATCACCTTGAAAAAAATATCCAAAGGTCACTGTTGGAATAGGGAGGCAGAGGGTCTATGTTTTGTTCTCCAAAGCTGAGCCCCGGAATACACACCAGAAAATTACCATCAAGACCACGGTAAACAGGAACAAATTTAATAAAATATTTACACATAATCTGAGCCGTCCAAGATAATATGATTTTATTATTCTAGAGAAAACAGTAAGGCCTATATCAGACCTATACAACTGCACATCACAAACTGACAACATATGAAACATAGAACATATATAGCACCATTATTGCGGGAAATACGACAGGGTTATGTGATTGAATCATGAAATAAAACCTGTATTCATGCAACTCTAAATCACTGCTTTTATCATCATCATGTGCCATGTTGATAAGTGTAAGCTGTTATGTTTCATCATCTCACATGACCACCAGAATCATGAATCAGGTCAGTGCCCATCCCCCCCCCCCCCCACATGACCACGAGAATCATGGGTCAGATCAGTGCCCATTTGCCTTCCCTCCCCCCCACCCTTCCATCCACCATCCATATGACCAAGCCACACAGGTATTTATTAATCTACCTTCCTCTTATTCTTTTCCTATAAATTTAGCCAGTTGTAACCAATTCTTGAGTCTATTCTTTCTCACAATGTGTCAACAACAACAAAATAAAGCCCACTGACATCTAATCTCTCCAATCAAGGTCGAGGAGAACTGCCTCATTTACAGACAGCTTAATATACTCTACAAAACATCGGAAAAGACAAATTGTGTGCTATGGGTTCCCCCATGTGGATTCTGGGGCCCTATTGTGGGGGAAACAAGAACAGACCCACTGCCTCCCAAACTAGCCTGTCGAGTGACAGGATCAGACTTCTTCTTCTTGGCATTCACTGGCTGTCATCTTTGGGTAAAGGTTCTGGTTGTTCATCCACTTCTGAACTTACGTCTTGTTCCAGAACTTGAGTTTTGAGTGCACATAGTTTTACAGATCTAACTTATCTGTATGCAAACTGTTGGTATCTTGCTTCTCAGACAGATGCACTAGGACCTCAAAAGATATACCCCTAATTAGTAAGGCTAACTCTTACAGCTCAAAATCTGTACATATTGAGGAGCATTGGGAGAATATTATGTACAGAACACCATGGAAAGAGATCTATGGACACACCAGAAAGTCACACTATTGGGCAAGTTACATGATCATGTATTTAAAATTCCATGTCTGGAAGCTGGGAAAACTAACTCGGGCAACACATGCCTGAATAAGTCAGATGTGCCAACCGAAAGATGTGCTGACCGAAAGATGTGCCAACCGAAAGATGTGCTGACCGAAAGATGTGCCAACCGAAAGATGTGCTGACCGAAAGATGTGCCAACCGAAAGACACAAATATTGAAGTCATGCTGTAAACAGGCACAGTGGAATTATGACGGATGAAACGTGGAAGAAGAAGAAGAAGAATACTATCGGAGAATCTGTGAGAAGAATAAACAAAGCTAAAACCTGACTGGTCTGCAGATGGCAGCACACTGCACTCTGACATTGAGATTTAGAAATATAAATAAACTAGGAATTTACAAATGTAATATACACACATATACAAATACGCAAGTGTTTAAATATTTCATGCAAGTACAGGCACCAGTAGGGACACATTCTGTTATGGTAAATAATACAAACTTTAAATAATACATACATATGTAATTAATATAACAATGGCAGCAGGATAAGAAATGAGAAGACCAGGTGGCAAAACACCAGTGTAAGCAGGTACTTCAGAAAATGGCAGAAGACAGAGAAGTTTGGCTTGTGATGGCTGTTGGGCTAACAAAAAAGTTTGACAGCCATGGAGCTGAATGGAAGAAGGTAGTACAGTCTGACTTAAGATGGTTGTGAGACTTAAAAAATTAAATAATAAAGCTGTAAGACTGGTACGGTACTGAAGAGGCAGGCATGTGATGAGGTTGGTAACGTGAACCAATTTTTCCCAGGTAAACTGCCCACTGCTTGGTGTTCATTATATTCAAGACTGATGTGTCTGCTCTGATGGTGTTGGGTTAGTTGTGTTTAGGAATAAACGTTTCTGTCAAGGGGATCCTCACCGGTGCTACAGAGCCTGTGCACTGTGCTTAGCTTCTTCGGACTCAGACTTAAGTTAGAAGAAGAACGCAGCATTTATTGGTTACTATCCGTGTGCCATGATGTTGATCCGTTGTTTAAACCTTCGAGTCATGGGTTTGCCCATGAGCTACTTGCCTTGATGGCAGTAAGAAAGTTCTAGACAGATCTGAAAACTGTCCAGTGGGTATTTAGTATTCTTCTAAGACATTTGTTCACAAAATTGTCTAATTTTTTATCTAGAGTGACTGATACAACCTCTTTAGACATGGTTTAAATAATTATAGCTGAGATAATCTGGTCACAGCTGGAGAATTAGAAACAGAAGTCTACCATAAAAAGCCAGGAAGTGCAAAAATCCAGATCCCCGAAGAAACTGAGATAAATCTTTCAGTTGAAGGCGAGAGACTAGAAGTGAGACTGATACCACTCCTGGTATGATGCAGGGCACAAGCAGTGAGTGACTGATACCTTTCCTGATAGGATGCCAGGCATTAGCAGTGAGAGACTGATACCTTACCTGGTAGCAAGCAGAGTATCAATAGAAATGAGAGACTGATACCCTTTCTCTGAAATCATCACGACTAGCATACACTGTTCTCTATACAATGAGATTAACAGGAAAAAGTCATGCAGGCTGCCAGAAGCTGACCACTGTCCCTACTGGGCTATCACGGATGGACCACCATGAGTGGACTTGTACTTTGTGAAGATGTTGTAGAGAACTCTTAGAGTGGACTTGAGGTCTTGGTTCACGATATCTGCAAAGAGAATAATATGACATCTGCAGATAGGGAGAATAATATAGGCAAAGGCTCTATCTATCTATCTTCTTTTACCCCACCAGGACATCACACAAGCGATAAACACCCGATGCCACAAAGAGCCACCATGTGGATGAGGATCACCCGTGGAGAGGTTCCAGAAACCGCGTTCAGCCATTAGACCATATTTATGGCCGGGCTACATTGCGGCCCCTGGCAAGAGCCAGAGTAGGGCTTCAAATAACGAAAAATTGCATCTCACAAAGAAATGACTGAATAGAGACACAGGGAGAATAATATAGACAAAGGCTCTCAAAAAACTCAGGTCAGCTCATTGATCTTTTTCCTCTTCTGTGCCACCCTTAAAAGTTCAACTGGTACACTGTGTTGTGGTTTACAGTTAGGCTGTGATATCTGCCCCTATTGGTTCAACACATCCGATTTCAGCGATTCCTTAATAGTCACCTTTTATGACATGCTTGTTAGGGGGGCAGTGAGTATATTCTCTCTTGTCTTCATCAATTTCTTTTGTCTCTCTTATTCTCTCTTGTCTCGTCTCCCTTGTTCGCTCTTGTCCACGTTTTGCTGGATTTCAGTTTTCTACTGGATAAAGTTAGTCAACCTAATGTAAACTTAGATGCCTCTTATGAGAAGCTGTGAAATGACCCGCTTGAGAACAGACGCTTCGATGTGTGGGTTCTGGGGCCCCATGGTGAGGGGGAAAAAATGAAATGACCCACTGCCCACTTACAAAAATGTCATAACAGTCGACTAATTTGGGGCGTTCCTTCGAAGTCGGGGTGCATCTACCTGAGAGGTGAGGAATTAGCCTGTGTACTAATGAGCCAGATCTGTAAAACTGATGTTTAAGCAAAAACTCAAATTCTGGAACAAAACTAAAGGTCCAGAAGTGGATAAAAAACCAGAAGTTTATATCTGGTGAACGCGAAGAAGAAGATGAAGAAGAATCGCCGCTGTTTTCATGAGAAGGCACAGAATGAGAAAACAAAATAAACACAAGCAGAGGAACAATGTAACGTACCAAATTTAAAGAAAGAAAGGAGAAGTAGGTCAAGGGCCCTTCGGATGCCAGTGATGAATTGGGCATATGGTGTGACTCATTTTTATGTGCCAATAATTTCTTCTATTTTAGTGTTTCCTTCTATCTTTCTATGAGTGCCAATCAATACAATGTTTGTTTGTTTATTACATAAATGATAAGACAGTATGAGAAACAAATCATGATGAACAAAAGAAGTCAAGACAAGACTTTGAAATTTCAAACAAACAAATACAAACATCCCACAAATGCAACAATATCACTATGACACAGGGAAACAAAGAAAAACCACTCTCAAAGTGAGCCGTCATCATCCTAAAAGACACGAACGTTCAGTTTTCAGTGAAACTGCCAGTTTTTCCCCCATGTTCACAGTCTGACCTTTAGCCCCGTACTGCCACTGAAAGAATGTGGCTCAAGAATTCAGAGAATCTTTTCAGCTGAAGCAAAATGTGTGGTGGCTTCTCTTTGTGTTAAAGGCTGTATGTTATTTCAAACATTCCCAGAAAGATGAGCTTCTACTTTTCCTGTATAAGCCTGGGGTTCGAGCCAGCAACTAAAATAACTCCCTTTTTTGGGGACAAAGAAATAGGTTACAAAAAAGAAAAGAAATGGAAAATTTAAAAAAAAAAAAGGGGGGGGGGGGGGGAAGGAGCTGAAAGGGGAAAAGGTAAAAAAAAAAAGGGAAGAAGCAGGGAAAAAATAAAAATAAATAATGGATAAAAAATTTTTTTTTAGAAATCAAGAAGGAAAACTGGACAATGAACAGGGCAATTTAAAAAGTCAAACTGTGGCCCCCAAGATGTGCACAAGAATTAGTCCCATTTTAGATAAACAAAAAGTCAGATTTAGAAGAGACAGAGAATAAAAACAGATCTGATAAAAGAAATAGAAATTAAAAACAATATTTTGTGTACATAAAAAAGGACACTACAATCTTTAAAGGATCCTATTTGAAATTAATGTTCCTGTGTGGGTTCAAGGGCTTTATTGTGAGGGAGTTGGGGGGGGGGGGTGGGTTCAAGGGCTTTATTGTGTGGGAGTTGGGGGGGGGGGGATAGAACTAGCTCCCCCTAACAAGTATGTCGTAAAAGGCAACTAATTTGGGGTTGCCTGAAAGAAGAAGTGTCCGGCTGAAAGGTGCAGCTATCGCAGCCAAGCTGCAAACCACAACATTGCATGCCAACAGCCTTTTTAAGGATGAATGAAAAAGAAGGAGGACCATTATGTTAAAAGGCACAGAATGAAATAAGTGGGATGAAAACATCAAATGATGAATGAACAGAAGTCAGAGAGAGCGTAGAAAACAGAGTGTTGGAGATCCATTCCAGCCAACATTGATGATGATGGCACCTCAAAGCTTGTATTTAATACTCAAATTACTATATGAACTCTCCATGTGTGTTCTAGAGCCTGATTTTGAGAAAGGGGGGGGGGGGGGGGGGGAGTGTAGAGAATAGATCTATGGCCCCTCCACAGAAGCATGTCATTGAAAGCAACTGATCAGGGCTTTGCTAAAAGGTGCAGATACTATAGCCTAGCTGTAAACCACAGCACACCATACAAAAGGGCAAATGCAGAAGAAAAAAATAAAAGAAAGTGTTGGATATCGACTGCATCCACACTGATGCAGATGGCACCTAACTAGATGCGTGCATCACACAAACTATTAAATTATCCAACAGAAGTGGTAGTAAGCTGAACCCTTATCTTCTTTCACCTTCCCAGACATGCCAGTTAGGACTACCACATTCAGGCTGGCACTTGTGATTAGCAGTTTTTTGCTTCAACTGACAGCCAAAAAAAATAAAAACAGCTTTGTCCAGAAATAAAAACCGACAATCAGTAATGCTATTGGTTTATGCGCCAGACGTGAAAGCTGAGCAAAAAAAAAAAATTTAAAAAAAAAAAAACCTGACAGACATGCAGATCATCTTTCAACTGGTAATTGCCAGCTTGTACTTTGCGCCTGGAAATGGCTCATTATTTTAATGGAACTTAAAAATAACTTTAAGATATCTAGATTGTGGTAGCCTATGTGGTCTATCTGCTAGAGGCTTGCCTGCGGATGGGAAGATCATGAGTTCAGATCCTGACAGGGACCAGACTTTTTTTTCCAAAATGACCTTGGCTCCCAGGACGACCCAGTCTTAAGTGGGTACCTGGTACAGTCCTAGGAAGTAAAGGTGGCCGACATGATGTTGACCACATCACCAACCAAGTGCCGTTTGGTCTATAAAATGTAGGTCTAGCCCTATACACCCAATATGCCTAAAGGCGTGGAAAAGGGTCCTTTACTTTTACTTATCTAGTTTGTGAGCGTGGAAGCATTATCACCAGCATCATGTGCCATGTCAAAAGGAATGGATTCACCATCTCACAAGTTTTAGATCAGATCTGTGTTCTTGCTCAACACCAGTCTTTGGACTGACTAACATGATGGTGGCAATAATGATGATAATACCATGCGACTGTGACGTGACGGGATCAGATAAACTTCAATACCAGTTCACAGCCATGTGGCCAGCATCATCAGGTGCGTTGCCGACTGGCGTGGGCGATCATGCCTCTCCACAATCCACTATCTCCTGTAGCATGTATTAGTTTGTGCGCTGAAACACCTCCATGCCATGCAACAAGACTGTCATGAATCTTCACTTGTTGTCTTCCTCTATCCCTCCTTCCACAAATCTTTCCAGTGGTCACAACATGTTCCATTTTCCCTCTCATAACATGATGACTGTCCCCTTCTGATGTCTGTGATAAGTTGTCTTCGGGCTCCTGCCACTTTCAAAACCTCTTGATTGCTCTTTTTGGCTGTCCAAGGTATTCTAAGCATTCTTCTTTGAAACCACACCTCTGAGGCATCAAGAAATTGTTTGGCCTGCCTACTGATTGTCCAGGACTTACAGCCATATGTCAAAACTGGATGTATGTAGCAAGCAAGATTTCTTTTTCTAACCTTTAATGACAGACATATATTGCATAAGATGTTCTTAATTTTATAAAATGCAGTTTTTGCCTTTCCTATTCTGTTTCTTTTCTCAGTCATGCATCTCTCATCTGATGTTATCCATGTGTCCAGATACTTAAATGTGACCATACCACCCACAAAAGGCTTTGTCTTTCCCTTCCCATGATATTTGCCAGATTTCACAAAAATTTAGTTTTTTTTTTCTTCATCTGGACTCTCTACAACTAATTTTTCTAAACTGTTTAAAGGGACTGCCTGATTTGGATAGGATGCTGAAGATGAGAATAAACCATGTGCTGTGATGTCAGTTTTTTTTTTTTACTTAAGTCAGTTCTAACTTACTGCAGTTGACAACTTTTCATTGGCATATAGGCTTCTCATTATTTCTGTTTTCTGCATGTCACTTTATTTTATTTTTGCTATACCTTTTATCCATGCTCTCTGTCTCTATCATTATCTGTTTTTTTCTCTCTAGATCTCCCATTCTCTTCACTGCTGTGTGTCATCTTCTCTCTTGATACCTCACAACGATTTGCCTCTTAATGTGTGCCTTTGTTTGCATCTGTGACATAGGCGTTGCAAACAGGCTTTGCAATGCCATAGTGCTGGGTTTGATCCCAGCTGCATTGGTTTCCACAGTAGTACCAAAAGCTAACCGTTCAGAAAGCAATGGCAAACTACTGAACATAACATTTGCTTGGAAAAACCACAAAATGCTGGGGCTGGTTTTGCAGTTCTGTTATGGATTCACAACTAACTGTTTTTTTTCTTTCTGACAACATCACACATCAATCGCTGAAGGGACTACAAAAAATATAGACCTGGCATTATACAAAGTTACGAAAAGGGCTCTTCCAGCTGTCCTTCACCTCGCGACTAATACCTAAAGGTCTGAAATCTTAAGATCACAAACTCTCAACAGGGCAGATCCCATATACCCAGTTTAACCTTCATGGAAGTTATAATTGGGACACTGGTGAACGGCGACACCAGCCGGGTGTAACCTGCTCTCCTGTGCAGGTATGGACACCCGAGAATAAGACAAGTTCTTTTCTTTTATCTGTATAAACCTTGTACCTTCTTCCCTCTCTGTTATACACTCTGCACCCCCTCCTTTCATCTCTCATTCCATCACTCACCCTCAGGTCTGGCTTTAGGACGTGGCAGACTTGCATCCTCCATCAACTCAAAGGCAAACTTGACATTATGAACCTGAGCAGACGACAAACAAGAAAACAAACAATAAAAAGAGTCTTCTGTGGCTGACATTTTCAGCAATTAATCATTATTTCAACAATCTTCCTTTCAGTCACTATACTTTCCCCCGTGTGGGTTCCGGGGCCCTATTGTGGGGAAAACAAGAATAGACCCACTGCCTCCCCAAAAGCATGTCGTAAGAGTCGACTAACTGGGGAGCTTCCTTTGAAGTCGGAGTGCATCTGCCTGAGAGGCAAGGAACCAGCAGTCTTCATTCAATTGAATCAGATCTGTAAAACTGATGCACACGCAACACTCAGGTTCTGGAGCAGGACTGCAGTTCAGAAGTGGATAAACAACCAGAACTTTACGCCAGAGTTTACAGCTGGTGAACGCGAAGAAGACGAAGAAGAAGTCACTATACACCCATAATTATGTTTAATATCTATTCCATTTATATCTTTACTGTCATTATCTGCGATGCGCTTTATCTTTCAACACGACAAGATGGATAGATGGTATGGAGATACACATTACCTTAACCCCTGACATTTTTTCTACTTCTTTGTTCACCGGCTGTAAGCTCCGGCAGAAAGTCCTGGTTGATCGTCCATTTGGACTTTGTGCCAGGGCCGGAGTTTTGCGTGTACATCCATTTTACTGGCTTATTTGTGTGCAGCTGGTTGTTCCTTTCTGCTCAGGGAGATGCACTCTGACTTTGAGGGAATCTCCCAGTTAGTCGACTCTTACGACATGCTTGTTGGGGAGACAGTGGGTCTAGTGTTGTTTTCTTCCCAACTGGGCTTTGGAACCCACACAAGGAAACCACTGATATTTGAAATCCACCTTCCACTATAAGGTGGGGGAAGAGGGGACAGTAGATTTTTTACCACTTCAAGGTGGGGAGGTGGGCAACTACATTATCTACCACATCAAGGTGGGGGCCACTAGATTATTTGCTAATACAGGTTGGGGGGGGGGGGGGAGGAGGGAGACACACACACACACACAAGATTATCTGCCACTACAAGGTGGGGATGGGGGAACTATTTACCACTTCAAGTGGGGGAAGGCACTAGATTATCTACCTCTACAAGGCTAGATAGGTGCACTAGTCTTCCCCCTCCCCATAGGGTGGGCAGCATGGTTGGGGAGAGGAATACTACCTTATTTACTATTACAGTGATAGGGGAGAAAGGAGGAAACACTGCCATATCTACTACTGCAGAGTGGGAGAGTGGTTTACATAGCATAATTACTACAAGGTGGGGAATATTCGTGCTCCTCTACCAGTGTAAAGTGAGGAGACCATGGAAGCATTCATTATTTGTTTTACAAAAACATTACACACAGACAATTTAAAAATTCACCAAACTCACCCTCTGCTCAAATGTGGTTGGGGTCACGTGAAATTGGTACAGCGGGGTGAAATAGCCCTCCAGCAAGCCCATCAACATGATCAAGAAAACTCCATCATGAAACTGGGAAAGCAAACAAGAGTGAATGCTTAAAATACCTTGGACAGCCAAAAAAAAAAAAAAAGCAATCAAAAATAAAGGTTTTGAAAGAGGCAGAAGCCAGAAGACAACTTATCACAGACATCAGAAGGAGACAGTCATTATTTTTTGAGCCATGTTGTGAGAAGAGGGAAAATAGAAAATGTTGTGACCACTGGAAAGATCTGTGAAAAGAAGGATAGAGGAAGACAAGAAGAAAAGATTCTTGACAGTTTTGTTGATTGGCATGGAGGTGTGTCAGCACACGAACTAAAACATGCTGCAGGAGATAGTGGATTGTGGAGAGACATGATCGTCCACGCCAGTCGGCAAGGCACCTCCTGTTATTGATGTTTGTCTGATCCCGTCACGTCACAGTCACATGGTATTATCATCATCACTGCCACCATCATGTCAGTCAGTCCAAAGACTAGTGTTGATCAAGAACACAGAACTGATCTAAAACTTGTGAGATGGTGAATCCGTTTCTTTTGACATGGCACATGATGCTGACAGAGTCAAGATAAGACAACAGAGGTAAAGTAAGCCACACCATAGTCAAAATTAGACAACAAACAGAGGTAAATTGAGACACACCATAGTCAAAACAGGACAACAAAAAGAGGTAAAGTGAGACATACCATAGTCTAAATAAGACAACAAACAGAGGCAAAGTCACACCATATCAAGAAAAGATAACAAAGTCAAACACCAAACACCAACAGGATAAGAAAATAAATATCGTAAGGATCAGACAACAAACATGTTTAAGGACACATGCCTCACCTGGTTATCCAGATCTGTGACCTCCAAATTTAGCCTCATCAGGTGTTTGTTCACAAAGGTCAGCAGAGTCTGTGAAACAAGATACCATTAACAGCAGATGTGACACATTTTCATTCACCTGGGACGTAATTTCAGAATGCAAATGTATTCAAAACCAAAACCATAGAAAATAACTTTCGACTTCATTCCAAATGCTGGCAGCCAGATGGGGGCTGTTGTCATGTGCTGAAATCCCCACCTGTTGGCCAACGTGGCAATCCTATGCCTGCTACAACTAAGCACTGCCTGATCCCATCTGGCAGCACAGATTTCTGTAGTTTTTTTGGGGCCCCAAGAAGCCAAAAAACTGACCGGTACAATTTTCCAATAAAAGTTGCTTTCCTGACTCACTACAGAGAAACTATTTTGACACGTCTAGCTAACTGAAGTCTGCACAAACGTTCAGCATGCCAGGGGATGGCAACTTTACAAAAAATACCACTGTGTGGTTGGGGTTTTTTGTTGTTGAGAAAATGGCTTTATTTCTATAAATTTTCATGTAATTTTTACCTCACTGGCTTTAAAAGGCATTAAAACCAGACGCAGAAGAAGAAAAAGGAAACTAGCAAGGAATCTATTGGCTGTCCAGCAGGTTGCACTTGGAATACACTTCTTCAAAGGACATAATGATGATAATAAGATAGAAAGGCAAGACCAAATTATCTAACACACACACTTACTTTCTTCACAACATTTAGCTTGTCAGGTGCATGGTCAAAAAGTGTGTCAAAGGCATCCCTCTCACCTCGTCCATCAGCATCGCTGAAATTAGAATACAAGAAAGTTTGACAGCTACGACAATGTCAAGTCTTATCAGGCCAGGTCAAAATATTTCTTATCAGACTTTTAAATATTTTCTTATATTATGTATATGCATTCCATGTTGATTTCAACAATCGTTTAATCAGTTTGTTTTCTCAGCTGATAAAAATCTGTCAAAACATTTGGTAGTATTTGTATGTATCTTTTCCATTTTGTCCGTTGAGCTTTCTTGTCAATGTTATGTTTAGTTACACATTTTTTCGAGTATAAGATGCACTCTTGTATATTATCCTTCTTCTTTGTTCACCGGCTTAAGCTCCAGTGTGGAAAGTCCTGGTTGTTCGTCTTTGTGCCAGGATATGAGTTTCGCATGTTCATCCATTTTACTGGCTTATTTGTGTGCAGTTGGTTGTTCCTTGCCACTCAGGAAGATGCACTTTGACTTCAAAGGAAGCTCATAATTAGTTTACTCTTATGACATGCTTGTTTTTAGATTGGCAGTGAGTCTTTTCTTGTTCTGCCCACAATCTTTGTTGTATTTCATTATTCATTCTTCCATATACATTCACCTGTACTTTCTGTTAGCTAAAATATAAAAAAAAATTAAAAAAAAAAGACACACAGACGCACGATGCACACACACACACACACAATAAATTCAGCTGTTGTATCTTACTCATAATTTGTAGTGATTTCTTCCTGGACATATCTGGTCTGCAGTATGTTGTCCACTTTCTGAAAATAGAAAAACAATGCTCCACGGTTATGCCAGCAAATACTGTGAGGAAATTATTACATCAATTAACGACAACAAGCAAAGGATCCTTTTCCAAACCTTCAGGCATATAGGGCTAGACCCATACTCTATATATAAGTGTTTCTCAACCCTTTTCACACCTGTGGCCCACATAAACAGTGGACATTTTTGTGTGTGGCCCAGCTGACAGCTAATCAAACATAGAAATAAAAACTTTTGTAGATAGCATTTTTTTTTGGTTAAATCCAATTACCGAAAATTACACTTTTTTGGTAATATGACATCTGCTGCTGCTCAGGGTTTTAAAAGAAATTGAACGGATTCAATTTCTAAATTTGGTTTTAGTCTTAACAGACCAGTATTTTCCAATGTGGGCGCTACTAAACATGGTGGTGGGGGGGGGGGGGGGGGGGAATCTGTTGGATATGGGGAGGGGGGGAAATGGAAAGGGGGGGGGGGGGGGGGGTAGCAACCTTGATGAAATTTGGAGGGCACTGGAACACTCCAGGGAGAGTGGTAGCAGACTCAAGTGCAGCTGGGAAGCTCTGTTCTGAATGAAACTAAAAACAGTAGTAGAGAGAGAGAGAGAGAGAGAGAGACAGAGACAGACAGATAGAGAGAGACCTGTGAATACCTCTAATTTTCAAAAGTCAGACCCTATGTTTGTTGTAAACAATTATTCAGAAGAACTTAGAATTTATACATATATATTACAACTGCAAGAATCACTGCACTCTAAAGCTGAGTTTGTTTTATTTTGTAAATGATATCACAAACCCATTATTTCTTCCCTAGATCCCAGGGGTCTATGGACCACCAAATAGAAACATTGCCCTAGTATACTGTCTACAACAGGTAAGGAATTAGTGAGAACTATCACCAAAAAACTGGACAAATCCATAGGTGCTCCGATTTCCTCAATAACTTTATACACATAAAACAACTCATCATACTTATTCTGAGTTGATTAACCACACAGAAGCAACAGAATTTACAAAACAGCTCTCAAAAAATGCTTCTTATGTGTACAGCAACCTGAATTATAAATTTATAGTTACACGACTGGGCGTTGAAGTGATGCATTAGAAGCTAGATTCAGGTCAGGTCCCTGTGAGAGCATGTGAATAACCCAGAGGCATGAGCAGATCTTCGGAGACAGTGGTACAGTTAGGAATGACCAGGGGATCTGGTCGACACTCAACAACTAGAGGAAAGGCAAGACGGACATATAAACTAACTGCTACTAACACCATCGGAACTGGAATTCTTAGCTGGCTGCTGAAAGTGAGGGTGGAGTGTTTATGGGAAAATCAAAAGTGCTGTCGATTATCAACTCAAATGAACTCAACTACCTGAATGACCAGTAGGGTAACGGTGACATTGTCTGGCATCTTGATGGGGGCATTGAAGTGTTTGGCCAAGGCCACCAGTAAATGAAGAATGGCAACCAGGTTCTTTGAGTGAACACCTGAAACATCACAAGAAGTATATACACACCTGAAACATCACAAGATAAAGTATATACACACCTAAAACATCACAAGATAAAGTATACACACCCGGCATCTTCACAAGATAAATTATATACACACAGCAACCTCACAAGATAAAGTATATACACAAGGCAACCTCACAAGATAAAGTATATACACACGGCAACCTCACAAGATAAAGTATATACACAAGGCAACCACATAAGATAAAGTATATACACATGGCAACCTCACAAGATAAAGTATATACACACAGCAACATCACAAGGTAAAGTATATACACATGGCAACCTCACAAGATAAAGTATATACACATAGAAACCTCACAAAATATTTAGATTCAGCAATCCCAGAAAATATTTAGACACAGAAATCTCATAAAATATTTAGACTCAGCAACCCCATAACAATGTTTAGACACAAAAACCCCATAAATAATTAGGCACAAAAACCCACACATGTTAAGACTCAGAAATCTCACAAAAAGCCAGTGGTGAGCCTCAGGTATAAAGCAGTGAAATATTATGCTGAAACTGTTTGGCAGAGAACCTTGGAATATTATAAACAAACTTGCTTAGAGCTTGTAGGCGTATGTCAAATCATGCTAATTTTTGACATCATGTGCAGTTTAAAACCACCCCCCCCCCCCCCCATCTCTCATTAACTCTGAACTGAAAGGGCGAGTCAGCAATATGGATCCCTTATAAGCTTTCACTTCATATCTTTTTTTTTAAAGAGAAGAGCGCACTCACTTACCCCCCCCCCCCCCCAACCCCAGTTTGAGTTGTTTGATCATTTATTTTCTTTTTATTAGTTTCCTATTTAGTCTTGTTTACATCTGGTTGGCTTTTATGGTTACACTTTTTAATGGGTCAAGGTTGCTAACTAAAGCCCAGCCCTACACTTATTTGCCTCTTATGACATTCATGCAGTGTTATAATTGATCGCTTTTCCTAAGGGCTCTGGGCATCACACAGGCACTGTGAAGTTTATTCATGAGATGAAGGTTTCAAACATAAATGATAAAACTCTCAGATATAAACTATATAATTATCACACATGCATGATAAGACTCAAACATAAATTATTTAAGGCTATCCACCGAATAATGGGCACATATTATGGCGGCCGCAAAAACACCCTAACAGGGCCTCAGTCACATGTTAAATGCGCACTTCTGGCAACTTAATTAGCGGACTTTCGGAGACTACCGCCACTACCGACTACCGCTCACGCGGCGTGGATTGGGACTAAACTAGATGGCTGGGACTTAGGAGCAGCAGCTTCTGCATCTTCTGCAGCTTTGCCTGTGAGTCCCAGCCATCTAGTTTAGCCACAATCCACGCCCGCGTGAGCGGTAGCCGGTAGTCTAGTCTCCGAAAGTCCGCTAATTAAGTGGCCGGAAGTTCGCAATTTACATGTGACTGAGGCCCTGTTTTTGGCATAATAGTGCCCGTTATAATATGTTTATTTTTAATTTTTTATTATGCTGAAACTGTTTGGCAGAGAACCTAAACAAAACTTGCTTAGAGCTTGTCTTGTCAAATCATTACATCTGTGCAGTTTAAAACCACCCCCCCCCCATCTCTCATTAACTCTGTTGGCTTTTATGGCACTCACTTTACACTTTTTAATGGGACAAGGTTGCTAACTAAAGCCCAGCCCTACACTTATTTGCCTCTTATGACATTCATGCAGTGTTATAATTGATCGCTTTTCCTAAGGGCTCTGGGCATCACACAGGCACTGTGAAGTTTATTCATGAGATGAAGGTTTCAAACATAAATGATAAAACTCTCAGATATAAACTATATAATTATCACACATGCATGATAAGACTCAAACATAAATTATTTAAGGCTATCCACCGAATAATGGGCACATATTATGGCGGCCGCAAAAACACCCTAACAGGGCCTCAGTCACATGTTAATTGCGCACTTCTGGCAACTTAATTAGCGGACTTTCGGAGACTACCGCCACTACCGACTACCGCTCACGCGGCGTGGATTGGGACTAAACTAGATGGCTGGGACTTAGGAGCAGCAGCTTCTGCATCTTCTGCAGCTTTGCCTGTGAGTCCCAGCCATCTAGTTTAGCCACAATCCACGCCGCGTGAGCGGTAGCCGGTAGTCTCCGAAAGTCCGCTAATTAAGTGGCCGGAAGTTCGCAATTTACATGTGACTGAGGCCCTGTTTTTGGCCGCCATAATATGTGCCCGTTATTCGGAGGATAGCCTAATTTAATTATCAGATATAACGGATAAAAGTCCTGGACATATATTGTGTAATTATCAGATATAAAGGATAAAAGTCCTAGACATAAAATATATAATTATCAGATATAAAGGATAAAAGTCCTAGACATAAATTATATAATTATCAGACATAAATGATAAAACTCTCAGAATTATATATTTATTTATATTAATTATTATCTAATATAAATGATAAAATCCTGAGATATAAACAATACAATTCTCTGACATAAATGATTCAATTCTCAGATATATTTGAATAATTGCAGATATAAATGACAAAATTCCAAGAAATAAATGGTTGAAAGTCTCAGATTAAAATGACAAAATTCAAAAATAAAAGATTACAGTCTTGGATATAAATAATAAAACAAGCATGTATAAAGATACAATTCTTACTGTCAACGCTCCACTTCTGCTGGCTCCAAACTGGGGGAACCCCAAGGATGTGGTTGATGTAATCTAGGACAACTCTCAGCTTCTGTTTCTGACCTATTTCAGACTGAGTTACCTCCCTGGCTTCAACTTTGACCCTGCATAGCTTTTCTGTACAAGACAAGGAAAAACAGTTAATTCAACTTTTGTTCTGGTAAATGAGGCAGTGATATGTGCAGAGATTGTGGCAGAGATGGCTTTTAGCCTTGGTGGGAGCTGGTCAAGGAGAGACAGCACTGCTCTACTGATCTGGCAGCTTCTGTAGTCTGCTTTGTTCAAAATGTATTGGTGTTACTTTTCCTCTGCAGTAAACAAGGCAGGCAGAGGGAGGAGTTATGCTACATGGACAAGAGAGAGAGAGAAAGAAAGAGGGAGAGAGAGAGAGAGGGGAGAGAGAGAGAGAGAGAGAGAGAGAGAGAGAGAGAGAGAGCAATTATGCTGCATGAGTCAAACATTGTCTCTCCAATACTGACCAGGCTTTGAGCTACAGAGGCCAAACTTCATCCCTGACCGTAGCTATTTTACTTACAGGCATGTCTTACTTTTTGCTGTTACATCCCCCCTCCCTCTTTAATAGTTGTTATATCCTTTTCCCCATTAAAGTTGCTACTTTAAAAAATCTTTTGGTCTGAAGAAATTTAAAAAAAAGTTAATATATTGAGATTAAGTAACAATATCAATATACTAAGATAAAGTAACAACTGGGACAGAGTGGGTTAGTGTAGTAAATGTATGGGGTGTATGGATTTGAGAAAAGTAGATCATGTGAACCCCCCCTCCCCAAAAAAAAACGTAATGCATAGTGCGCTGCTTAGAATCAAAAGAGTTAAATGGGATCACCACAGCCTGCGATTCACAGGCTTCCCTCTAGCACAATGGGACACTATCATATGAAAAGACAGTGAAGTGACAAAAACTGACGCTTACACATACTCTGAATCAGACATGTTAGCACTGAAAGAGACAGACACAAGCTCTAAGTGCTAACAACAGTGCTGAAGACACATACTCTGAAACAGACATGTTAGCACTGAAAGAAAGAGACACAAGCTCTCAGTGCTAACAACAGTGCTGAAGACACATACTCTGAAACAGACATGTTGGCACTGAGAGAAAGAGACAGACACAAGCTCTCAGTGCTAACAACAGTGCTGAAGACACATACTCTGAAACAGACATGTTGGCACTGAGAGAAAGAGACAGACAAAAGCTCTCAGTGCTAACAACAGTGCTGAAGACACATACTCTGAATCATACATGCTAGCACTGAAAGAAAGAGACAGACAGAAGCACTCAGTGAAAGACAGACTGAGGTATAGAGAAAAAAAAATAATGACATTCAGATAAAGGCAGTAATAAAAACAAAACAAAAGTAGGTCATCCCATTATCACCATCCACACAGACCTGCCAGTCAATCTGTAACCGTAGGGTTGCCCTAAATACCTATGCTATATGGCTGAACAGGGTTTCTGGATTTCTACCTGTTTGATTCTCATCCTTCAGGTGTTTATTCTAAAATCTGCAATCCTGAAAGAAAAAGAAAAAAGGGATGAGGGAAGGGGAAACAGGTATGCAAATGTGGTTTCTGTCTGTGGCTTGGGTGTTCTGAACATGCTTCATAATTCCAGGAAACCTTGTTTGATTCCAGCTGTGGACGATCTGGGTGGCAGAACGCTTTGCATTAATTTTGATGAAGTTATCGAGAGTTGACCATTCAGAAAGTAACGGGAAACTACCGAACATATCACTGCCTAGTAAAACCAAAGAGCTAAAATAATTGCTGCCGCTGGTTCTGCAACCTCTTGTAAGAGACACAACTAAGTTATTAACTATTTTATGTAAATGTGACCAACCAATCAGCTTCTGCAAGATCTGTCCATCAAACAGATCCTCTTCAATGTCCTTGACAATGATACGAAGGTCAGCCAGCTCATCGTTGATCCAGTCTAGCAGAACCTGCAAGAAATCAGCAAACACAACTCTAAAAAATTCTATACATTTACTCGTTATTAACAAATTACCAGGCACATGTAATGCTTTCTTTTCTTCTTTGCATTTACCGGCTATAATCTCCTGTGGAAAGTTCTGGTTGTTCATCCACTTCTGGACTTTGATTTTGTTCCAGAACTTGAACTTTGCGTGTGTAACAGGGAAACGTCATCAATTGTTTGTTAGGAGTTAGGATATTACGCAGAGCTGGGATGTACCGGAATCAACAAGTTTTGGTGGCCTTCTTTTCCCGCCAAAACTAACTAATGATGTCATCACTTGTTTGTCAGGAGGTAGAATTTTGCGTAGTAGTTGATGAGAAGAAAATCAACAGGTCTTAGCAACAATATTTTGTAAAAAGTATTTGACGTCATTGTTGACATGCCCTTTCAGAGAGAGCGTAGTAGTATTTTTTTTAAGGAGGCTTTATGACATCAACTGTCAATTTAATTACTATATTTGTGCAGAATAAGATGATGCAATTAAGATATAATTTGAAAATCCCATGTGAGAACATACATAGTAAACATGTTGAGTTGTACTAAAATATTCTAGAAGCAGAAAAAGTGAGAAGAAAACTAGCATTCCAGCACCCAAGTAAAAATAATGAGTAACGAGGCACTTTAGCAGCTTTCAGTCTACAAAGACTTAGAAAGTGGAGGGACTAGTAATATTGACCCTCAGAGCAATCCTTCGGTCTACAAGACTTAAAGAGAAGAGGGACTAGTAATATTGACCCTCAAAGCCTTCAGCCGTCGAGACTCACAAGAAGAGGGACTAGTAACATGGACCCTCGCAGTTGTGGAGATGCCAGCTCAAGACTTAGAAGGAGAGGAGCCAGTCACATTGAGCCTCAAAGATAGACACTAGATACGAGACGTGAAAATAGACATCGAGTTACAGAGACAACACACAAGATACATAGATCCATGGTTAACAGAGACACATTATGTAGGAAACTATAGAGATGGTTGACGATCAAGCCGTTAGTATCAGACAGCACCAGAAGCCACTTACAGACACTAGAACCAATTAACAAAGTAACTAAAGATGAAAAACACAAAGCGAACCTTCGAGTATTTAACCATAGAGCTAAAGCAGTGGCCTTTCAGAATATCACTGATGTTATCTGTGACATTGCTCAGGTATCACAATAAAGACAGTATAGACAAGAACAGTTGTTTCCAGCTATTTTATTATACAAGCATCAAAATCACGTGAGAAGCATGCAGCTAGCAAGACATCATCATCATCATCACTATCGACATGACCATCTTCCTCCTCGTCTATAATATTCCAAATTGACTCCTGTAGCAAAACTAAAGACGAACCTGGGTGTAACTTTGCTGTACGCAATGAACGGAGCTGTGCTACACATGCACATTTGTTTTACAGATCTAGCTTATTTTTTTTGCAGACTGTTGGTCTGTCACTGCTCCATAAGAAGCACATTGTAAACGTTGACTAATTAAGAGTGGATACAAACACCATTTAGCGTCCAGAAGACCTGAGCAACAATGTGCTAATGATCTGAAATAAAAGTAGCTTTTTACACCACACTGCTTTCCCACACCACACTGCTACCTCTCCACCACACTGCAACCTCTCCATCATCCTGCAACCTCTCCACCACACTGATACCTTCCCCCAACACTGCTACCTTGTCCCCACACTGCAACCTTTCCATCACACTGATACCATGTATCCACACCATACAGCAACCTCTCGCCAAATATATAGGAGGCAAAACAGCAGAGGTTGCATATTCACCTTGATCAGTTCAACCAACTTGGGATTTTCACGGGAAGTGGGCTCAATCATTGACCGTTCTTCATAATCAGCTGAAAAAAAAAAACACACCTTAGTTATACGAACCACACACACACATCGAAAACGTTTTTGTGGTGAGATTTGCAAGAGTAGGCTTTTATTTGAGGGGTATTTAGGCGGAAGTCATGGGTTCAAATGAACATGGTGCTGGACTTTTTCAAGCATGACCTTAGCTCCCAGTTCAATTTAGTCTCAACTGGATACCAGGTAAAGTCATGGAAAGTAAAGGCGACCAGTGTGATTTGACCACATTACCCATTGAGGGCCGACTGTTCTGGCAAGACTTGGTCACTCACAGCAAACCACAACAGAAAATTAGTAACGAAGGAAAATGGATGCTTAAAAAAGGCTGCAGAAGTTACCAGAAGAGATTAAATCAAAAATGAAGTCATAGGAGAAAAAGTCGGCATAGAATCTTTACTCAACTACATAAAAGGATGGCAAATTAAATGGCATGCCTACTTAGAAAGAATACATTGTGATGCCCATACACAAGGTGACCATATCGTTTTTAGGTAGGCCTAAATTGCCCTGACAATAAAAAAATCAAAAAAAAAAAAAAAAAAAAATCTTTATTGTCCCAAATGTTTTTTTTTTTTTTTTTAGTATTGAGGGGACAAGTCTGGGTCTGTTCAAAAACTGATACTGTCCCAACAGAAATGTGACTTGAATTATGGTTGGCCTAAACATACAAAATACAAGGCTTACAATAAAAGAGGTGAGGGAGGTAGAACATGAGGTAGACCAAGAACAATAGGGAAAGATAATATCAGGAAAAGTCTATAACAACATGATGTGTTTATGGTCGAGGAAGCTAGAAGAGCAAGAAGCAGAACCTTTAACATCAGATGTGGTAAAAGAGGAAGGGAAGAAGAAGACCAAGTTAATTGTTCATAACATTCAGACAGAATTCTATAAGCTTGGAGCTGAAATCTTGCCGAAAGAGAAAACTGGAGGGAGGGGCGCAGAAAGATACAGAACTAGACAAAGAGATAGACACAGAGAAAAAGAGGTACACATGGCGAAGTTAAACCATCTGTTTCACGCTCTGATGACAGAAAAAGTCCTCCTGCAATTTTTTTTTTGCGACCCAATACTTACTGTAACTTTTTGGAAGCAGCCCCAGCTAGGTCAGGTCTTCTGAGGATTAAATTCAACATTTAATGAGTCAGAATTCTACAGTAGCCAAACTGTTAGATACAAGAGATATATTAGTCTGATGGCTTGACACGCTTGCGTCTTTCTGTGACAAGTCTAGAAGGTCTGTATCAGTAAATATTCAACTTACCCAGCTGATAGCCCTCGGGTCCTATGTCAGGCAACTGTGGGCTAGTTGGAGATTCAATAGCATTCTTGCCCTCTTCTTGAAGCTCTGACACTGAAGAAAAAAATGTACAAGTAAATCAAATGTCACTCAAATAAAAATTGAAAAAAAATCCTTACTAGTACTTAAATTAGTAATACAAGGGCTTTTATCTAGAAAAAAAAAGGTGAGTTCACGGTACATATGAAAGTGTCTCAAAAATATTCCAGGTACTTATCACAAAGTCTATTAAAGCTGAGAGGAAAATTATGCCTTAAAAAGATAATTGTACTGAGTACAGTACCTTTGTGTGCCACCAGGGAAAAAAGCATGGGAATAATCAATTGTTCATTTTTCAGATTATCTTCACACATGACCATAAGTAAGTGCTTCAATCTCCTCCTGAGTATGTTTCCAAGTGTTTTTAGGCTTATAACTCCCATTCTGTTCTGGCTGATGTAATGATGGGTGAGTAATTCAATTCAATTGCTAAGTAATATATATTATTTGCAGATGTAACAATCAATAATAATAGCTTCTAATTTCAATGAATGGGTGCCAGCAGTTTTGAGTTTCAGCTTTGAGATAGAAGGAAAAGCCTCTTAACAGTCGCCACTGTGATGGTAATGGGCCACCGGGAGTATAGAAAAAGACTCATTGATCCAGCAGGTTCGAGCCTTTTTTTTTGGGGGGGGGGGGGGCGGAGGGAGGGGCGGTGGCGGTAATCTTACTATCTTAGAGGGTTGCAATGACCTGAGTGAGTCGAACTGATAACATGAAACACCCAAAACAAACTGAATATTTTATTTGTAATTCTACGATAAAAAAATTACCATCAGTAAACCAAGATAATAATGACATCTACCTTCTTTCGCTTTCTTTTTCCGGCCCATAGTGCCAATCTTCTCCAGGAAGGACTCATCCTTCTTCTTGCTAGGCGACAGCGTAGAAGTATTTGGAGAAGCCATCTTGATTGTGATATTTCCTGCTTCCGGGAGTAACCAGGTACTTGCCCCAACAAACACACAAAAGGGCTTCTAGGAATTGCTTCTGTTAATATTCGCAAGAGGCCGTCTTTGGAGGATATGGCTTGATGGCGTTAAAGAGCTTCTACGACGAAACGAAATGATAATCGTCATTGCTACTTATCAATGAATCGCAAACTGTCCTCCCCACAACCTCTTAACGGCAGAAGTGGAAACATATTGATAATGATGAAGATTCTCATCCATAGAGTTGTTATTTGCCCAGCGCAGAGTTCCAATAAAAATACTGTGGCTCATGTGTAATTTGCAAGACCTGTTCTTATTAAGAACAGTCTTTCATGATGGAGGGAGCCGCCGTGGTCTAGCGCCTAGACGCTCGCCTGTGGATCGGAAGGTCGTGGGTTCGGTTACTGACGGGGCCGGAGTTTTTTTTTTAAAAATGACCTTGGCTCCCAGGTCGACCCAGCCTTGAGTGGTGCTGTCTACATCGCCCACCAAGTACCGTTTGGTTCTAAACTATTACTTACTTACTTCCACAATGGAATAAGTAGTAGCAATTATGTCAACATTACCCTGTTCAACCCTTCTTAATTGTCAATTCATCTTCTTGTTGTTCTTCTTTTTCTTGTCCTTCCTTCTTCCTCTTCTCCTTCTTCTTCTCCTCCTCCTTCCAGTCTCCCAAAATAAATCATCTGTATCTGCAGTGTTATTTCTAGTATAAGTTTAGTTGCGTATCCTTTACAGGACGTTGCAGAACCAACCCCAAACAGTCCCTGGCTGTTGTGTGATTTTCTAGGCAAATTTACGTCCCGCAGTTTGTCATTGCCCCCTGGACGGTCGGTTTTCTTGATACCACAGTCGAAACCAACGCAAGGCGCATGACCCGCATCCCGGCATTACGAAGCGTTCGCATCGACTTAGCCACAGTGCTATTTCCAGTATAAACTTCACTGTATTATAACTTGTTTATGCAGTGATAACGAGTAGTAGTAATTGTTTTTTTTTTTTCAAAAACATACAGTTCAAATCTCAAGGTTATAAATGTGATATATAGTGTCGATCACGTTCTCAGAGAATATATTTGTTATTTTATATTTATATATCGCGTAATTATTTATATGCCCGATATGTAAATTGTATTGCTTCAAATATTGCTTTTGTCTGGGTTGTGATTATGATAGAAAGTTTGAGAGTGTCACAAACTTTGAATATCCAGGCTCTATAATAAACAACAATGGAGACCGTTCGACAGAAATTAAAAGGAGGAGGGCCATAGCAATGCAAAGATTTAACAGCCTTAAAAGTCTATGGTTAAGCACCAGCAGGGAGATGGAGATTGGAATTTTGTGAGCATGCATCTTCCCTGTGGCTGCATGCGGATGTGGGTCGTGGACTATCTCTCAGTCCTTGGGAGGGAGAGTGGGGGCTTTTGAGCTGAAATGCTGTAGAAAGATTCTCGGAGTGTCTTGGACAGGGAAGATGAGAGGTATTGACATCTTGGGAGATCTGAACATCAAGGAAGATTGGCTAGTGGACAGCATTCTTTCTCGAAAGCTGAAATATTTTGGTCGTATCGGGCGCCATGGCGGATTGGAACAGATTATGGCGGAGGGCGTGGTGCCGGGAGGGAGGGGCAGGGGCCGACCGACACGAAGAAGGGCACAGGATGTGGGTGACTCCTTGGGTGTGAAAGTTCATGAGGCGGGAGAATTGGCAAGAGACCGAGTTTCTTACAGGCAGACTGTGATGAGAGCGACGTTCTGCAAAGGACCTGCTACATGATGATGATGATTATGATAGAAACTATACTACTATGGATAATTATATAATGCTTCTGTCATTACCATGTTAAATTTATAAATTCTCTTGGTACTGGTACTGGTGTAGATAAAAAAAACGAAAAACTTCTTGCCTCTTTCAACCGGCTCCTAGATTGAGCGTTGGTTATATCGTGGCTTTGTTTGTGTGCTTGGAGTTTGTTCTCCAATGATATATTTTCTTCCTTATTTGCGGCGTTTCTATACGCCTTAGCATTTGCTCGGTGTTTGAGCTGTTATTTGTATTTGTCACGTCCGTCGTCGCCTTGCCGCACTACTGCATCCTCTTGGTACGTCATCATATAGCACTCTGGTCAGACCAAAACACGGCCCTTTTCAGGGTCCCCAATTTAACTTCTTTTTGTTAGCTTTTTTGTTTTCGCTCCATACATGTGTATGTGCGTAAGCTTTCTTCTTCTTTTTTTTTTTTTTTTGTGCCCTTTTTTTTTTTTTAGCCAAATTGTATTTGTTTTTTTTTTAATTTTTTTTTTTTTGGCTGTTTGGCTTTTTTCTTTTTTCAATTTTTTATCCAGTTTTCTTCTGGCCACACATGGTTGAGAGGTAGTGGAGATAAGTGAGAGTAGGCTCAATTGAAAATTGAGGGATAGTGTTTGAGGACTTACAGTGAGGTCGGAAGACGGAGATAGATGTGATAGCTTAACTAAGATCTGTGTTAGTTGTCCTCTGGGTTGCTGCACTTGCTACTGAATTGTCCGCTTCCGTGGGCGTGTCAGTTCCCTCAGTTGATGTGTTGGCCTCGTCCGGGGGCTTATTTTTTGAAGTTCTGGAAATGAACTGTGATACCAGTTTTTGCAGCTAAGACGACTTCTTCAAAGATGGCAGAAGTGCTAATAACCATTAAATTAAAAGAAGCTTTCCACAAGCCAAATTGGTAGTCAGTCCTTACCTTGGGGAGTTGAAAGGTCAGATGTCAAGAGTCAAGGACCATCACTGTTGGTTGTTGATGGTGGACACAGACAAGACGTTTATTGATTCTGTTCAGCGACTGAGGTTTGAGACAAAGACAGCAGAAAGTACTGAAATTTCATTTTATTTAAATTAAAAACTATGAGATTACTTGCATGCATAATTGTTCTTAAGCAACATTGTAAAACTGTGTTGAATGTAGATTTGCAGAAGTCATTTCATGTTTCCCGACTTCCTGTTATATAAGTGTGTTCAGTTGTTACCTTGTCAGAGATTGTCAAACCCGCCGGCAGTCCTCACCGGAGCACTTAACCTTTAGACTAACGGAGCAACGCCACGAATACTGTATTGTCTAAAGTATATATTATGTTTGTTGTTCTCTCTGACATGTCTTGTAATTTCTGTATTTTTGTTTTGTTCTCGAAGGTTTTCAAGTAATGGCTAATGCTGGTGTATTATTAATTATGAGTTCCAGTTTTGTTACCGAACATAAAAATAAAAAGAATTGAACTGATTTCTGTAGCCTGCAGAGTGGTGTATTTGCTAAGTTACCTTTGTCCCAGTCCATTGTTACAACTGACGCTTATCACAGGAAAGAAAAAATGGCTAATAAACAGAACAATATCTCAGAAAATGAAATACCTTTTTTATACCAAACATTGTAGTAACTTTGGAGAATATTACTGCAAGCGTGGTTCTAATGGAAGTTATAAAACAGTTATACCATGGGTCTTCAAATAAAAGCCGTACAATTACAGTAGCCATGCCATGGTCTTATAGTCTGCGAGTATCTTTGTTAACGATGTCAAGATTGTTAAGTACATCAATGCAGACAAACTTGGTGACATAATGACAGTTTAAAAATGCACTGCTCTACTAATGACATGCACCAAAAAAGGAGCAGTGCTCTACTATCCGTATTTGGATAAATGAAGGGGTGAAACCCGTAGAAATTCATCAGCAAATGAAGGTCAAGATGTGCAACAAGGGCACAGTCAATTATTGGTTTCCTGTATGAGACTATGGGGTAACTATTTGAGAAAAGCCACAAAACCAACATTTCTGTTTGGCTCCAAATCCTCGAAAGTATCACTTTTCCTACTTTTCTTTAGCGACCACTTCACAAGATGCATAGTTAATGCTGTCAGCTGAGTTCCCGTGCCTCTGCACATGTTGGGGGAGGAGGGGTGGGGGTGAAATAAGATATTAAGAAATTAACTAAAAAAAGCATTAAAGGAGGTTTTTCTTTGAGTCAAAAGACATTTTGAAAGCCAAGTTGACGTCAAATTAATTGTCTCCTGAGATAGAGGTTAAATGGCCACAATACATATGTTTTTAGGTCCTGGGGAATGTATTCCTTGTAATGCTTCAATCTGTTCATGTTTATTGATTACTCCCTATATATAGCCAAATTTATTTTTAAGTATATAAATATTAAGATACATTTAAAACAAATTAGTGTGAAAATTTAACAACCAAAACAAAAATCTTTTTTTTTTTTCTAAATTCTCATGGGCACATAACTTTTTTTTTTCCCCATGTGTTCCTGGGGTGACAGGGTTAATTGCACTTTGCACTTTCTGGAAAGTAAAGGTGGCCTACATAATGTTGACAGCATTACCTGGGAAATGCTAAATACAGCATAAAATATGACTAAAAAAACTCAACGGAGGAAATAGAAAAGACGCACACAGATGCAACCAAACATTTCGCAGCTGTAAAAGAAAACTAATTAGGGGTTTGCGGAAGTCAGATATATTGAGCCAAAAGGCGCATATATCCCGACCTAGCTGTAAACAGTGAAACAAATGTGCCAACCACCCTTTAAAAGATGGAGACTGGTCTCTTTTTGAACTAAAACTGATGGTGTACTTTCAGCCTGATGAGTGTAGTGTCAGATAAATTTCAAACATTACCTCACTAGTAATGAATGTGGTCTGTGAAAACTGTGTTGTATTCAACTCCACAGATGTCTGACTATGTGCGTCCGTTAGCAATGATTTTGCTGCCAAATCTGGGAGGATTTGTGGGCGGTTTCATCACCAGGAGAAATATCAAGACTTGGTATGAGGTAGGTTTTTTTGCCATTATAACTGCCATTTCTGATCTATTTTTTCCATTCAAGTCAATGTGTTCATGTATTTATGAATCTTGGTAACTGCTGGTGAAAGTTTTGTTTAGAAAAAGCAGCATTTCACAAGATAAAGAATATTTTATACAATATTAGATTTAATTGCCTAGCTTTACTCAGGAAAGTGAAAGAAAGTCTTATTCTCCCATCCTTGACCACATCTTGGTCGCTACTGCCGTAAGTCATATAGGTCGAATGTCACATGGCTCGTAAATCACACAGGTCTAAGTCGACCGTAAGACATAAGTTTTATTGTGTGGTGTGGGGCCTCAATTTTTTCAACATTGTGACTTGAGAACACTGCTTAAAGCTAACATAATGATCCTTTAAAAAGAAATGTTTGCAGTGGAAATCTAACCCTTGTGCACTGATGATCATGGAATAGTGAAACACAACCACTAACCTTTAAGCCACATAGACGCACAGATATCGATTAAAATTGTCACCAGTTCTCATCAAATCAGTTTGTACACACGTGAACAGCTTTGTTCAGTCGAAATTCACAAACACACACCAATTCACAAACACACATCTACACATCATCTGCCATTTTGTTCTTGTTATCATTATTTTGTTTTTTCATGATCTTTCTGTTCGTTATTCAGTTTTAAAATATTGCTTCAGTTTAGTAATGTCTGTTTTAATAATTCAGGGTTTGAAGCTGCCATCTTGGCGTCCGCCTAATAAAGTATTTCCCATCGCGTGGACGGCTCTGTACAGCAGCATGGGATTTGCCTCGTATCTTGTCTGGAGAGATGGTGAGGGCTTTGGGGGTGATGCTGCCACACCTCTTGCCTGGTACACTGCCCAGCTGGCTCTTAACTGGGCTTGGACTCCACTCTTTTTTGGACTTCACAGTCCTAAATGGGTAAGATAGCATTTTTTATCCAACTTAACTTTGTCCTTTCTATATCATTCATGTACAACATCACAAATGAAGAAGTCTACCATTCCCCGGTCAGCACATTGGCAACAGGTACCTCTTATAAAATCAGTGAAAAGACAGGCAGTAGAATGGTATTACATGTAACAAGATCTACTTGCCTCTCCCAAATGATATTACACGGCTCAGTAGAGGGGAAGATGAAAAGAGACAGACCATTAAAGACTTTGATTCAGAATTTGGCCAAAATGATAGCCTCAGACATGCAATATCAAGTCTATTACATCTGACTAACCGACATGCAGGGAACTGATTAGACGGTCAACAGCAACTGGTGCTGCAACTCACCCACATCATGCATTGTCCTGCACAAGGTGTCTCTTGTTCTATGTCCATCTTCGTGCCAGTCCACCCCCTGCCCCCCTTACCTGGTACCATACCCTCTGCTACTGTTCTTCCAAGCTACTTTGGTGCTTGATGTTGCAAAATTGATGAATAAGAAGATGTGATCTATAAAAAGATTGATCTATAAAAGATTGATCTGTATAAAGATTGATCTATAAAAAAAAAAGATGATTGTAGCATCATATGGCCTGTGCACCACTGGTGTGAAAGATGTCCTGCACTTGAAATTTTTTATTATTGTGTTAAAGTTCCAGTACTGGTCTTGCACATACCACTTGTTTCTGGGCTTGGAGAGTGAAATGGAACACAGTCATCATGGGTATAGTACATTAGCCCCTTGTTCAGATGACCATTTCCTGGACCTAAGTGACCTACAGCCGATGCATGACTTCTCACTCTAATTTTTTTTTCCTCATATGTTTGTGCATATCTCTGTATTCTCTTTCCCTGTGGAGTCCACTTAAAGGGGAGTCTCATTGTACGCTTCTTCTTCTTTGTTCACCGGCTGTAAGCTCTGATGGAAAAGTTCTGGTTGTTCATCCATTTGGACTTTGGCTTTGTGCCAAGGTTTAAGTTTTGTGTGTACATCCGTTTTGCTGGCTTGTCTTTGTGCAGTTGGTTGTTGCTTGCCGCTCGGGCAAATGCACTCTGACTTTGAAGGACATCCCTAATTAGGTGACTCTTAAGACATGCTTGTTGGGGAGGCAGTCGGTCTGTTATTGTTTTTTGTGGGCAGATGCACTCTGACTTCGAAGGAAATCCCCAATTATGTGACGAGGAATTTAATTATAATAATATCAGGTTTTTTGCAGTATGTATCCGGTACCAGCATCTTTTCCTCACCTCTTGATTGCCTGAATCTCTCTCTCTGTATACTCTACATTTGTTATTCTGGCCTTTTGCTGTTCAAAATAATTCTTCCCCATATAAATTTAAATAATGGGCGAACAAACAAATTCTGATGGTAATCATGTAACTAATCTCAAAATTCTCAGGGTGAGAGATAAAGTAATGCCAAAGATGTTATCTGTGTATTTCAGTGTAATGAAGTAATGCTTCATTATATGTGTAAACAAATGTAACTCTGTAGTAATGTACCTGACGAGATACAGCAAAATGTCCCAGCCGCTAAAATTGTGCAGTGTGCGGGCAGCAGTTAATCTTCTTCTTCTTTTCTCTACTTCTGGAATGCCTCCCAGCGTCTTGGGAGGAAGAGATCTCTAGAATGCGCCCATCTGTTTACTTTGTATATAGTAACTTTTAGTGTGTCTGATATTTCTGCGGTCCATCTTCTGCGTGGTCTGTTACCACTGTATCTGTATAACATTGCTCTCTGTGGTACCCTGTCTGCTGCCAATCTTGTTACATGGCCAAACAATTTGATTTTTTTGTCTACCTATAAAGTTCAGTGTCGGCTCTGTGGCTAAGTCGATGCGAACGCTTCATAATGCCGGGATGCCGGGTTTGATCCCAGCTGCGAGCCATGCGCCTTGCGTTGGTTTCGACAGTGGTATCAAGAAAGCCGACCGTCTAGAAAGCAATGGCAAACTACTGGACGTAAATTTGCCTAGAAAAACCACACAACAGCCAGGGGCTATAAAGTTCAGTATTGGTTCTGTGCAGATTCTCCTCCTGAACTCATCGTTCCTAAGTTGATCTTTCCTTGTTACACCTAGCATAGTACATAAACATTTCATTTCTGCTGTGGCTGTGTCCATGTTTGACATTGATAACAGAGCGTTGGTAAGAATATTATGTTAAACAGTGTGCTTTTAGTGTTTATATTCACATGCTTGCATTTCACAATCGGTGCAATTTGGCCTAAAACTTGATTGACTTTTTATTGCATCTTTGTTGGATTTCTGTATTCATTCTTCCGTCTTCTGAAAAAAATGCTTCCCAGATATGTAAAATCCTTCGCCTGCTTGACTGACTGACTTTCTATCCCACCAGGACATCACACAAGTTATTAACACCCGATGACACAATGTGCCACCATGTAGATGAGGATCACCGTGGAGAGGTCCCAAAAACGGCGGTTAGCCATTAGGCAATATTTATGGCCAGACTATATTGCGGCCCCTGACATGAGCCAGAGTAGGGCTTCAAATAACGAAAAATGTCATCCTAAAAAGGACGGCAAGATATATATAACTAGCGCCTATTTTAATTGTTGTTCATCATTTTTGATTTTAATGGTTCTTCCTTTTCTGGAGTTAATGAACGTTTGTAATCACTCTCCACGTAATATTTATTTATTTATTTTTTCCCCAGGCATTTGTAAACATTGTGTTTATGTGGGGAGCAATAGTCGGCACCATTTATACGTTCCACGGAGTAAATGAGACAGCAGCCTATTTGTTGCTGCCATATCTTGGATGGGTTTCTTTTGCTTCGGCTCTTAACTATAGGATATGGAGAGACAACCCAAGCATAAAGGAAGAGTAAACAATTTTGCTGTTTACTTCCCTTGACACAGTCTGCACTTTATTTAGTTTATCAGGGCTTCTCAACATATTTTATGTATGCTTGCATTTTCTTCATATAAAAGACTTTTCATGTTTGTAACTGTGTAATTTGTGTACACCGTCTGCTTAGTCTTCTTCTTTGTGTTCACCAGCTGTAAACTCCAGCGGAACGTTCTGGTTGTTCCTCCACTTCTGGATTGTAGCCCTGTTCTAGAACTGAGTGTTTTACCAATCTGACTCATTTTTATGCAGACTGTTGGTTCCCTGCCTGTTAGGCAGATGCACTCCAACCTCGAAGGAAGCTCCCAGCAGTCGATTCTTACGACATGCGTTTGGGTAGGTAGTGGATCTGTTGTTGTTTTCACTACAATAGGTCTCCGGAACCCACACAGAGATCTGTTGAAGTCAAGGTCAGCTGTTCAAGGCACTACAGAGAGCACACACAAAATTATGACGTCTGTCTGCAACACTTGGATGAAGGAACTGGAGGAAGACCAGAGGATGCAAGATGTAAAGTAAAAGTAATGGATGAAAGAACTGGAGAAGACAAGAGGATGGAAGATGTAAAGTAAAAGTAAAGGATGAAGGAGCTGGAGGAAGACAAGATGATTGAAGAAGCATTTTGCTGATATAAACAAACAGTGGAGAGTTCTTGTAATAAAGTTCACCGTTCTTTGAAGTTCCATACAAGTTTATGTAGGATGCTAGCCATTGATTCCCTTTTAAGGTATGTACAAGGTGTGTACAAGGTATGTAAAAGTATGTACAAGGTATGTACAGGAGGCATCTGTGGCTTAGGCATTGCGAACATGCTACATAATGCTGGGGTGCCAGGTTTTATCAAAGCTGCAGGTAATTTTGCAGCACATCGCCGTGCATGGGTTTTGACAATGGTATCAAGAGCCAGCTGTTCAGAATGCGGTGATGAACTACTGTACGTAAATTTGCTTACAAAAACCGAAACAGCCAAAAAGATTGTGGGGGTTGGTTCTGCAACATCCTGTCAAGAGACGCAACCAACCAACCAACCAGGGACAGTCTCGCGTGAGATGTTTCTGAAGTTTGTTGGCACAACCCACACGGACACAGTGGTGAACCACTAAGATGAGGCTTGTTCATGTGCTTGTTTACTGAGGAAATATGGGGGGAACTTACAACTGCAGCAAAGGACGGGACGGCCTGGCAGGAGTTAGCTGAGAGCACTGTAGCATTATTCTGTAGGACATGAAACAGTATGAAAGGGGAAATAGGACTTTAGTGCACTTTGAACCCCAGTTGAAAAGTAAAACAGCTCTGCATCATATTTTGAACCACAAGAAAGAAGAAAGGTTAAAAAAGATGAAACAAATTGACGTACCCTTTCCTCCTTGGGTACGAGATGTTTCTGAAAATGGAGAACAAGACTGTTAAATAACTCTTCAGATCTGTCTGGGATAGACGTAACAGTGCACATTGTTTATCATGATTCTTTTATTTCACTGTGTACAAATTTTTTCTTATTAACATATTCGCTGACCCTCTAATCATGTTAGTCTGTACGTGACGTGTTTTTGTTTGTGTGTGTGTTTCACATGCCATTCGCAGGGCGAACAGACTCTTGAGGTCTAGATGCTGCTGTGCTCTAGGCTTTAGTTCTGGGAACTATTTTATCCTACCATAGTTGTTATCTTTCATTAATTTTTTGTAGTTAAATGTGTCATAGGTCATAAGTTGAGGAGAACTTATAGTTGGATTTGCTAATTAAGTTTAGCTTGCACTGACATGTTTCTGTTTTGTGTGTGTATTCACATAATTCTGAAATGTATTGTAATCTTGAATGCATTAAATTGTTTGGATTTTTTGTTGTACACATGTTTGTGCCAAGGATGCTGTTTACATCTAGACAGATTTTTCAAACCTTTATTTCTTTGAATTAGAATGTGATATAAATTTACAAAACAAAAGTGAGTTAAAAATGTTGTTTTTGTTCATAGTTGTCATTTTATGTTTCTTTGTACACAGTGTTTGAATGAAAACTTGTCCTGTCTGGGTACTGGGGCTCCGTCGTGTGGAAACAAGAATAGACCCACAGCAGTCTAACATGCAAGCTGTAAGTGTCGACTAAAGTCTTGAGTGCATCTACCTGAGAGGTGAAGAATCAACAGTCTGCATACAAATAAGGCAGATCCATAAAACAGATGTGAAAGCAAAACTCTAGTTCTGGAAGACGGCTAAAGTCCAGAAATGGTTGAACAACCATAATTTTTAAAATTTGTCCACATCTGGCAACCCTTTTTATATCCGAAGATGTCAGGGTTGGCCGCTACTGGGATTTAAAGATGTGTGCATGCAGGATCTGAATGATACAGGTATTGATTTGGATTTCTTTTATTTCACCCCATCTCAGATATTCATAGATTTCGTGAGTAGTTTCCATGAAAGTCCAATTTTATTGGTGGTTTAGGGTTAGGGTTACTCGGTATTTGTTTGACACAAAAGTTAAATGTTGTGTTATGAATTTAGAATCAACATTAATCTGGCTCGCTAGCGTAGTTGGCTAAACATGACTTCGCGACTACCGGGTGATGAACTTCTTGTGGTTCGGGTTCACTCCCAGGGTAGGCAGAAAAGCCACATTTCTCCCAGGTTTACGGTATTTATCGTGGAATCAAGGCCCAAGGGTTGCGATATCTATAGTACCGAGCCAAAGGGTTAAGAACTCATGGTTTCTGAATATAAAAAAAAAATCGACATCACAGCGCTCAGGACACCCCCATAAGCAGTCTGTCCCCATCTTCAGCAGCAAGCAAAAGTTAAAATTCTGATAGCACCAGTTAAATTCACACACTAAAACCCTATTGATCTTTTCCTAGGGACTCCCCACGAAATCTCAGAGTTCCTGAGATGGGGTAAATTAAAAGAAAAGAACCTTCATGAAAAAAATATGTCATTGAATCACATTGCTCTTGGGAAGTTGAAAATCATTGGCAGATCGGTTAAGAGATGAGGGCTTGAGATCAAAGCTGTCAAATACAGAGGACCCTACATGTGATGACAAAAATGGTCCTGAAATATCATGCACAAGATTCTTCTTAACTCTTTCAGTCCCAAGGAACACGTCATGCGTTCATAGGTTCCTACTTAAAAGCCCAGTTAACGCAAGATGCGCCGATTTAGTGTCTTTCTTGACAATCCCTTCTGATGCTGAAACCTCTGGGACTGAAAGAGTTAAAAAAAACAAAAACAGACAGAACCATGGCATTGATATATTGAAAAGTTCATTATGGAAAATTGTCAGAGCTACAGGGACTTATGTCCCCTTGATATACAGTTGCAGAAACGTTTCTGTCTTCATTGATAGAGCTGATATCATAAACACAGTACGGACAAGGTTGGGGAATAATATTGAATCTCTGATGCCAACACGAGATGGTTGTAGCAGCACTTGATCTTGAGGATGCGTGCAACAGAGTCAGATATGATATTTTGATATCTGCACACATGGAGAAGGGGGTGTGTCCCTGGTTTGTGAACTGGATAGCGCCTGTCCTGCATGGTTGCCCTTCGTCTGGGTACATGGACCTCGGAACCATGAAATAATACCCAGACTACACTAAGGTTCTGTAATTTCACCCATGCTGTTCAATGTGTATACAAGCAAGATTACAGAACTTGAAGTACCAGGTGTTGAAAGGATATTGACATTTACAGAACTTGAAGTACCAGGTGTTGAAAGGATATTGACATTTGCAGATGTTGTTCTTGCATATAGGCAGGGGAGTAAAAGGCAACAGTCAGCCCAAGATCTACAGGCAAATGTAGACGAAGTGAGTGACTGGTGTGCAGACATGGGCGCTGACATCAATTCAGAAAAGGCGGCTGTTATGTGCGCTCTTTGGACAATAGAATTGTAAGAGCTGATGTTCCAACCCTCACAGTTATCAGTAACATCAACAGAGAAAGCGAACTAAGGTACCTGGTTATCATTTTCGATATAAAATGTCCTTCAGCGATCATTTAGATGCAGTTGCGATGACATGCCAAAAAGGACTCAATGCTGTCAGCAATGGACATGGAACAAAGAATTCTGTTCACAATGTTCCAGCATGTAATCATGTAGGTGATAGATTGTGGAGTTGGAATGCTTACCATATCAAACAGTCAGCTGATAAAACTTGAAAGCATACAGAATGAAGCCATGCGGGTAATTGTGGAATGTACAAGAGATACCCACCAACAAGGAGATACAAATTAGAATTTTGAGAACACGCATCTTCCCTGTGGCTACATACGGATGTAAGTCGTGGACTATCTCTCAGTCCTTAAGAAAGAGAATAGGGGCTTTTGAGCTGAAATGCTATAGAACGATTCTTAAAATATCTTGGACAAAGAAGAGGAGAAATATTGACATCATAAAAAATCTAACACATCAAGGAAGATTGACTAATAAACAGCATCCTTTCTCGGAAACTGAAATATTTTGGTCAAATCAAACATCACGACGGATTGGAAAAAATTATAGCAGAAGGCATGGTACCAGGAACGAGGCGCAGGGGCCTTCCGACACGAAGATGGGCACAGGATAGAAGTATGAAAGTACATGAGGCAGGAGAACTGGCGAGAGACCGAGTTTCTTTCAGGCAGTCTGTGATGAGAGCGACGTTCTGCAAAGGACCTGCTACATTATGATGATGATGACAAGAGATACACCGGTAGTGAGTGTGCGATATATACTTGCACTGCCTACTACTGCAGACATGCTCAAAATTCTGCAAGCAAAGTCATATCTCAGAGTAGCTGCGGACAGGAGCACCTCCAGCATGAAGCCCTGGATAGAACTAAGGGCACAGACTGAGAAGAGGAAAGTCTTAGATGGCGCAAGCTGAAGACAACACAATCAGACATATGTGCTGGCTTGATAAATCTGGGCGAGGAGAGGAGTGGGTCAAGGTGTCCGAGCAAGTCTCAAACTTGTTCTTAGTACTTTAGGTCGTGAGTGCAAGGACTGGCCAGCCGGTGTTGCAGAATCAGAAGTTCAACAAATGATTCATGATAATTCCCGCCCAGGGGATGTGATTATCTATAGCAATGGCTTTTGCGTTGCTAGGCAGACGAAGTGCATGGGGGTATATAGCAATAGCGAATGGACGTCGCTAAGTGCAACCAAGCCTGGTATATGATATGAGAATTGAAGTGGAGGCAGTCACTGCTGCCTGAGTGGTCTCAACGCAGGGCGTCTGCCTCAAGTGCTGGAGGTCCCGGGTTCAGGTCCTGGTGAAGCTGGGATTTTTTCACGTGGACTTCTAGTCATTTCCTCTTGTCTCTGGATAGTAAGTTCGGACGCCCGTGTGTATTGTTGCGCACGTAAAAAATCCATTGGCAATTGGAAATTGAAAAGAGTAGCTTAGCGGCGCTGGCCAGGCAAAATTTTGAGTTTAAAATCTACTTGAAGTATTTCAGGGTCCTCGCCGATGCTACGGAGTTCGTGCACTGAGCTGGATTTTCGGACTTGAGTTAGAAAAGAAGTAGAACGGAGCAGATATGGGTTGCCACCCTTGTGCTGTGGTGTTGATCCGTTGCTTAAACAGAAAGATAAACAGCTGCCTTCCGCCATCTTGAGAATCAGCTGTACACATGCCGTGATTGTAACTGACTCAGAGAGCTTGTTGAGAAAGGTGGACACAGGCATGCTTCGTGTAGAGTGGCAAGCATCACTTCAGAGGTCCCGGGTAGTTAACATCCTTTAGACATTTTCTCCGGGACAGGCCGGTGTGTTGGGAAACGAGCAGACAGATAGACTGGTCGGTTCTGCATCACTTGGTGCTGAATTGATGTATGACAAGCTTGATGATGTGAGGGCCCGTTGGGAGCGAGTGAACAGTGCTGAGGCATAGATAGATCATTACGGTCTGAGGAGAATGTCGCTGCCAGGAGTTGCCAGAAGATCTGGTCGACGCTCAAGGGAAGGGCGAGACGGATATGCAATCAGACAGTTACTGGTACCGTCGGAATTGCAACTCTTCGCTAAAATTTTCGCTTGCTGCTGAAGATGGGGATGCGGTGCTTATGATATTGTTCCGAGTGCTTTGATATCCTTTATTAATTCAACATGTTTAATGCTAACACGATTGCATGACCGAGAAGTTAAGCTTGGTGAATATCAAGAAAAGATAACAGTATATTGGCAAGCTTCACAATATAACAAATACAAACAAAACGTGAACGTTGCGGCTGTGAAGCCTTCATCAGCATTAAAAAAACAATACCACACAAATACACAAAATCACTTAGCTGGTATCTCGAATCAGCAGGGTCGATGACTTCTCAGTAGACTGCAGAAACGCGTGGGCCAGGGGAATAAATACCCCCTGCTGAGTACCAGGGGTCATAACTAGGGGGTTTGAGATAAAACTGTGTAGGAAGTTCAATCCCCTAGGAGTTTAAATGAAACTGTGTTGGCAATTCAATCCGGAGGGTGTTAAAATACACAAAGTTTAAATAAAGCGATTTTCAAGAGACTTACGGACTCTGTCGCGGCAGTGGCTAGATTTAATGGCTGTCACCTCTATGTCGAGGACACCTTGGTGATCCTGGGAATTAAAGTGCAACGGTACTGGTTTCAGGGCGTCCTTCTGCACATCTAAAGAATGTCTAAACAGCCAGTCGTAGACCTGTTTCGCCAATGTATTTTATGCGACACCTCTTGCAGTTGATGGCGTAAATGACACTGCGGCTGGTGTCGGAATCAAGCTAGCTTGCGACGTTTCACCACTGCCAAGAGAGGCTATTGATGTCTGGCAAACTTGTACGTTTTGTCTCTGACATCTTTATTAGTTTTGTTCTCTAAATAACCAATTCGTAAAATCCTTATATTGAATTTAGTTCCATTGCTTAAATCCTCCTTTACCTTTCCACAGTGTTAGTCCAACTCTCACATCCGTATAAGAAAATAGACAGTACCAGTGATTTGTAAATATTGACTGCGATGCTGCTTTTGCTTTTCAGCGTCGTATTCAGCTGGGACATCGCGACTGTTGCCAGATCAAGTCTTGTTTTGATCTCTTTGGTACAGCTGCCATCGTTGCTATGCGAGAGCCAAGATATTTAAAGGTTTCAAATTCCAGTTTTTCCCTTGTATCTGTATGTTAGTAGGTACTTGATTATTATGACTATTTACCAGAATCTTGACGTTCTCTGCATTAATTTCCATGCCCTATTTACCACAGACTGTCTCTAATTTTGTAGTAAGTTCTTGGAGTTCTATTTTGAAACTAGCCATGAGATCAATGTCGTCTGCCAAACGTAAATCACATAAGCAGGAATAAATGTTTTAGCGAAAGTTAATTCATTTGTTTATTTTTACCCCCCTCCCCCTCCAGATTTGTAGGATTAATATTTCAAGGAGAAGAATCAAACACATTCCTAGCTCCGTTCAACTTCATACGTATATAGCACGGTTACTTAGGGTACAAGTAAACAAGTTTGAACTAAATATTTTGAAAATTACCACCAAATGTAATTAAAAAGTTACGCGCAGCCTTCGCTTTGTTGAGCCTCTTAGTTATAACTTGTGCTCTTTCTATTTTAGACATAGTTTCAGACAGAGAAAAGAGGAAAGGAAATGCCGTAACTGGCTCAGAGTTCGAGTTTGTGAAACCTGGCATGCTTCAAGTCTGTGAGTGAACTGACGTGAGCCCCATTCAGACATTGCACACACTTAACTACATGCACGTGAGTCTGTAGTTCGGATATGTTGACGCGTTTATTTGATTCTGTGGCCCCATTCAGGTGAGTGTTTGTTTTTCTTTCGTATCTTTTCAAGCAGGTGCATTTTTTAAAAACTGAAAAACACTATTTATGTTAAGGTGAGGCCGATGTCTACTTACATTTACCAGTTTTAGGACCGGGGTGGGGTGTGGAGGTCGGGGTGGGGAGGGGGGGGGGGGGCTAGTGGATCTGATAAGTTGAGGGGTCGCGAAGTTGACTGAGTCGTTACGAACTGTGTAGACCACAGTGTGCATTTAGACTTTAGGCATGATGAGCTAACTGAGCTACCGGAAAGGGCCTCACATTCTGTAAGGGCCACAAATTTTGGCATTCTTTGTTCCCCTCAAGTGCTGTTTTCTCTCAATATATTAAGAAAACAATTGTCTATACATTTTCCAAACGTATCAATGTTATATTAGATATAAACTAATGATCGTTATAATTTTCCTAGAAAAACAACGAAAGCTAAAAAAAAAAAAAAAAAGGCCGTTGTTGGTTCTGCGACGTCCTGTGAAAGATACGGAACTAAATTTTAGGAATTGTGGTTGGTGGGCACAATATAAACAATTTACGTTATGCTGATGACACAGTCTTGATAGCAACAAGTCAGAAAGAACTACGGGAAATTATAGACATTGTCGTGTTAGAAAGTGCAAGAATGGGCCTCAGTTTGAATAATGGGAAGACAGAAGTAATGGTGGTATTAAAGAAACGAATTATTCCTAAGTGTGTAATAAAAGTTGATGGTGTTATTTTAGGACATGTACAGAAATTTAAGTATCTGGGCACATGGATAACATCAGATGGAAGATGCATAACTGAGATAAGAAATAGAATTGGACAGGCAAAAACTGCATTTTATAAAATGAAAAAAACATCTTGTGCAATATATCCTTGCCATTGAGAGTTAGAAAAAGAATTCTTGCTTGCTACACACATCCAGTTTTAACATATGGCTGTGAATCCTGGACAATCGGTAGCAGGCCAAACAATTTCTTGAGGCCTCAGAGATGTGGTTTTACAGAAGAATGCTAAGAATACCTTGGACAGCCAAAAGGAGCAACCAAGAGGTTTTGAAAGAGGCGGGAGCCCGAAGACAACTTATCACAGACATCAGAAGGAGACAGTCATTATTTTTCGGCCTTGTTATGAGAAGAGGGAAAATAGAACATGTTGTGACCACTGGAAAGATACGTGGAAGGAGAGATAGAGGAAGACCACGAGAGAAGATGCTTGACAGTCTTGTTGCATGGTATGGAGGTATGTCGGCACACGAACTGATACATGCTGCAGGAGATCGCAGATTATGGAGAGGCATGATCGCCCACGCTAGTCGGCAAGGCACCTGATGATGATATATTCTAACTTGTCGTCCCCCCCCCCCACACTTTTAGGCGTATGTCGGCGTCTGTAGCCGGGGTACCAAGTTCGATCCCAGCTGCGGGCCTCGCACCTTGCGTTAGTTTCGACAGTGGTATTAAGAAGCCAACCATCCAGAAGCAATGGCAAACTACTGGACGTAAATGTGCCTTAAAAAACCACAACAGCCTATGCTGGATTTGGTTCTGCAACGTCCTGTAAAGGATACTCAACAAACAAACTTTAGGCGTATTGGGAATAGAGAGTTAGACCTATGTTTGTAATAGACCAATGGGCACTCGGTGGGTGATGTGTTTAGCATCACGCCGGTCGCATTTACTTCCCAGAACTGTACCTTTTGACAGTATACGTCACATAGGGCTCGCATTCTATTTCTCCATTCATTTCTATCCTGTGCAGTGACTCCGATATCATGCACGGAATCCAGTCTCTCACTCACACAAATTATCTCGCACACACTCACACAAAATGTCTCACACATACTCTCACAGACACACACTCACACAAAATGTCTCACACATACTCTCACAGACACACACTCACACAAAATGTCTCACACATACTCTCACAGACACACACTCACACAAAATGTCTCACACATACTCTCACAGACACACACTCACACAAAATGTCTCACACATACTCTCACAGACACACACTCACACAAAATGTCTCACACATACTCTCACAGACACACACTCACACAAAATGTCTCACACATACTCTCACAGACACACACTCACACAAAATGTCTCACACATACTCTCACAGACACACACTCACACAAAATGTCTCACACATACTCTCACAGACACACACTCACACAAAATGTCTCACACATACTCTCACAGACACACACTCACACAAAATGTCTCACACATACTCTCACAGACACACACTCACACAAAATGTCTCACACATACTCTCACAGACACACACTCACACAAAATGTCTCTCACATACTCTCACAGACACACACTCACACAAAATGTCTCACACATACTCTCACAGACACACACTCACACAAAATGTCTCACACATACTCTCACAGACACACACTCACACAAAATGTCTCACACATACTCTCACAGACACACACTCACACAAACCCCCTCACAGACACCCCTCGTTGCCGCTTTCAAGTTTTTCTAGAATGCTGTCAAGTGGATCTGTCGAAAGCAAACGTTACATCCAATGATCCGAAAAAAAGTTATTTGTAAAATTGAAAGCGGGCCAGATAAAACAAATCCACCTGGGTATAGATGAAAGACGGCTTTCCTTCTTTAAAAAAATGCTTGTTGAACTTTAATTTAATGATTGCCTCGTTAAACGACTCTCTCCCATAGATTTCATGCATTCTTTGTAAATCTGTCTGCCTACGTGCTTGGCTTAGTGTTGTGTGTTTGCGTGTGTGTGTGTTTGTATGTGCGCGTGCCTGCATGTGTGTGTATTTGTGATCCTAAATTTATTGCCTATCTGGTATAATTACAAACCGACCTAAAACATGAATTAAGAGACGACGCTATAAATCAAACATACAATAATTAAGAAATAGAATCAACCAAGATAAGCGACTGCGATTTGAACCAAACATACACTAATCAAAAAAAAAAAAAAAAAAATTAACCTAGACTTAAAACTAAAATGAAAGTTAAAGAAACAAAATAAATATCGTCACACCACCACGTTGGTCGCCCTCACGGGAAGCAAAGAAGAGTGACACTGCACCCCACCAGGCATGCCGTAAGAGGCGACTAAGGGTAGGGTTGGACTTGAGGTTGGCTACCTCATCCTGTAAAAACAGTAGCCACAAAAACCAACCAAACATGGATAAGTCAAAAAAAGAAGCAAGTAAAACCCAGCCAACCAGGATGAGGGGAGGCTCTTCAAGTAGAAGAAGTATGACACGGTGTGGAGAAAGTTGTAAGGAGTCCGGATCGTTGACGTACCTCCTCTCAGCTAGAAAAACCTCCAGATTTGGCACCTGGAATGTTAGAACTCTATATGATATAGGGAGAACAATGGAAGTAGCAAGAGAAATGGAAAACATGAGAACAGCATAACTAGAATGTCTTTGCATTGGAACCCACAGGGGCATAGGAATAAAGGAAGGCCAAAAAACACGCAGAGAAGAGAGCTGAAGAATGAAGTTAGAAAGATGGGGAGGACATGGGGAGAGCTCCATGTAATGGCGAAGGATAGAACGACTTGACGTGAGTTGGTTGTGGGCCTATGCTCCATTGGGAGGTAAAAATGGCAGAAGAAGAAGAACACGTTGGTAGCGACTGTCTTCGTTATTGATGTATATTTATTAGAAGGAAACTGCAATATTAATTTGAGGAACTGCAAACTTCATGAGGGGAATTTCTCATTGTGGGGAAAACATGAATAGACCCACTGCCTCCCCAACAAGCATGTCGTAAGAGTTGACTACTGGAGGTTTCCTTCGAAGTCGGAGTGCATCTGCCTGAGAGACAAGAAACCAAAGTCTGCATACAAATAAGTCAGATCTGTAAAAAGGATGTGCACGCAACACTTAAATTCTGGAACAAATCTAAAGTCTAGAGGTGGCTTAACAACCAGAACTTTCCGCCGAAGTGTATAACCGGTCAAAGCGAAGAAGAAGATAAGGGAAATCGTCCAGTGAAAACTGATTCTGCAGGCTCCAGAGTTTAGGCTGTATGTTCTGAAGGCAAATCTGCCATCTTTGAACTGAACAGCCCAGGAGTTTTATCATCTAAAACGCCCACTCACCCTATTTTATCCCACTTCCTCGTCTCTCTCTCTCTCTCTCTCTCTCTCTCTCTCTCTCTCTCTCTCTCTCTCTCTCTCTCTCTCTCTCTCTCTCTCCAACCCACCCCTTCTCATCCAGCCATTTATCCAGCTCCATATATAGTAAAAGCTGCTAAATTTGCACTGCTGGCATTTGGTGCACGTAAAGTTGAATTCGTTCAGACATGGCCTGGTTTATAATCAAATCTGAAAAATTATAGCGAACAGGCAGATTTTGTAATTCCTTTCAGGGTTTATTTCTTTCGCAGTTGTCGGCTCATCTTCTTTAATCTTCAGACATCAACCTGAATATATTTAACTATCCATACACGAAGTAATCATACGTAAACATTGATTAAGTAACGTTTTCTTTTGACACCGGTGGCACACTGGGTATAACATACTAGACTCATATTTTTATAGACGAATCAACTTTTTTCTAAAAGCGGGCTCTCACGCGGCCCTCCTCCACCCTTTCCAGGATTAAAGACTGTGGGATTAACCACAACCGGCTCCAGCTGACAGTCAATGCTGCTGACGTCACCGGGTCAGGTTAACCATGACCGGCTCCAGCTGACGGGCCGTGCTGCTGACGTCACCGCGTCAGGCTAACGATGCGGTAACGCAGCGGTTCTCAAACAAGATATAAACTATTTTCGACAGTGGCAAGAAAAGACAACTTAAATTTTATCTTTAAGTATCTACATGCCTTCTTTATTATTTCCCATTTTTAGCCGACTTTTCTTGATTACGCGGCAGCCCTGGCATACGCTCAGGACACCCCAGGCGGCCTCAGCACCCAGTTTGAGAAATGCTGCGTTAACGCATCGTTAGCCCGACCCGGTGACGTCAGCAGCAAGGCCCGTCAGCTGGAGCCGGTCGTGGACAAATTGTCCGCAGTTGGGATCAAACCCGGCATTACGAAGCGTGTTCGCGTGAAAAGGGTACATTAATCTTTACAACTGTGGAACCACATATATGCTCTCTACATGCAATAGAGCGATCTCAGGTTTGCCCGGTTGGCATTCAAATAAAAACCAATTACGTGGAATGGTGGAAGAGATGTGTCGCACCACAAACTTCATAGATGTATGTGGTCTTCTTATCCAAAAACAACTGGCAGGGGGAACGGAAAGAAGAAGATTAAGATAAATGAGTTAACAAATCAAAACTGTGTTCAGAGAGCTCAGTTTACCAACTGTACCCACACAGGCTAGCATGATCGTTACGGGTGCCCCAGTTCTAATCTCCTTACATGTTGAACGGAATGTCTGAGCTTTGTCACGTTGTTTTGTCACCCATGAAGAGAAGCTAAATTTCTCAGGGATTATCAAATTCTCAGGGGTTATCAAATTTTCGGCTGGCATCCTGTGTGGGAAAAACCAGCAACGATAGGAAACGATCAGCTAGCTTCCTGCCAGTCTCCCCAATGTATGCCATGCTGCATCGTTTGCAGATAATTGCATAAATTACGTTGCGGGATTAGCAAATAAAAGGTTCCCTAATTTGAAAAGAACTATTTGGGAAACTGACCGAAGAAGTCTGGACAACGAAAGGACATGTTTTGCAGGTGCTGCGTGAGCACTGAGTAGTCCCAAGAGTGGGAGTGGGAGTGGCAAACTGAATATTGGGCGGGACTAACTGAATACTGTGCGTGGCTAACTGAACATTGGGAGCGGCTAACTGAACATTGGGAGCAGCTAATTGAACATTGGGAGCGGCTAACTGAACGTTGGGAGTGGCTAACCCAACATTGGGAGCGGTTAAGTGAACATTGGGAACGGCTAACTGAACATTGGGAGCGGCTAAGTGAACGTTGGGTGTGGCTAACTGAACGTTGGGAGCGGCTAACTGAACACTTGAAGCGACTTACTGAATGTTGGGAGTGGCAAACTAAATATTGGGCGTGACTAATTGAATACTGGGCGTTGTTAAACTAAATGCTGACCCTGGCAGACTCAGTGTTGGGTGCGGCTGACTGAACACTGGGAGCGGCTAACTGAACATTGGGAGTGACTAACTAAATACTGTGAGTGCTAACTCAGCGTTGGGAGTGGCAAAATGAATGCTGGCACTGGCGGACTGAATGTTAAGGGTGGCTGACTGAATGTTGACGTGTTCAAACTGGCGGACTGGATGTTGGCAGCGGCAACATGGGAGTGTATTATGTGCAATGACGTCGACTATGATAACACACAAGCATGTCGTAAGAGTCCACTAACTGTGGGCTTCATCAAAGTCAGAGTGCATCTGCCTGAGAGGCAAGGAACCAAAAGTCTGCATACGGGTAAGACAGTTCTGTAAAAAGGATGCGCAAGCGGCATTCAGGTTCTGGAACAAGACTAAGGTCTAAAGGTAGACGAACAACTTGAAGTTTCCGCCGGAGAATCCAGACGGTAAACACTAAGAAGAAGAAACGGTCTAAAATTGGTATCGAGGTAAAGTCCTGGAAAGTAAAGGCAGCGGGTGGTGGTTATCTATAACGACCATCTAATTCCGATTAGTCAGGAAAAAATATATGTCTTGCATAATATGTTATTTCCGTATCCTTCACAGGACGTTGCAGAACCAACATTTTTTGACTGTTGTGGTTTTTCTAGGCAAATTTACGTTCAATAGTTTGTCATTGCTTTTGAACTGTCAGCTCTCGGTACCATTGTCGAAACCAACGCAAAACAAATTGTCCGCAGCTGGGATCAAACCCAGCAACCCGGCATTACAAAGCGCGTTCGCATGAAAAGGTTATATTAACCTTTACTGGAGCTTTGTCACGTTGTTTTGTCACCCATGAAGAGAAGCTAAATTTCTCAGGGATTATTAATTTCTCAGGGATTATCACACTTTCAGAGGTTATCACATTTTCGGCAGGCATCCCGGATGGGAAAAACCGGCAACGATAGCCAACCAAACAAATGTTCCGAAAATTGTTAACATAAATAAGTGAAGGGAATAAATTCTGGGCGTGGATTCCTTCATACTTGTTGCAATGTTATAAAGTTTGCGGTGGGGTAGAATGTTAACAATATTACCCAGTGAATTCTGTTACTACTGGCTCTTGAATACTGGGACCGGCTCAATCAATAGTAGGACAGATTAGATGAGTACTGGAACAGATTAACTGGATGTTGACACACGGTGACTGAATGCCGGGAGTGGCAAAACTGGATATTGGGCGTGAATAACTGAATACTGGGCGTGGCTAACTGAATGTTGACACTGGCGGGCTGAATGTTGGGAGCGGCTAACTGAACACTAGGAGCGGCTAACTGAACATTGGGAGCGGCTAACTGAACATTGGGAGTGCCTAACTGAAAACTGGAAGCGGCTAACTGAACGTTAGGAGTGGCAAACTGAACATTGGGAGTGGCTAAGTGAACATTGGGAGCGGCTAACTGAACGTTGGGAGCGGCTAACTGAACACTGGGAGCGACTTACTGAATGTTAGGAGTAGCAAACTGAATATTGGGAGTGACTAACTGAATACTGTGAGTGGCTAACTCAGCGTTGTGAGTGGCAAAATGAATGCTGACACTGGCGGACTGAATGTTAAGGGTGGCTGACTGAATGTTGACGTGTTCAAACTGGCGGACTGGATGTTGGCAGCGGCAACATGGGAGTGTATTATGTGCAATGACGTCGACTATGATAACACACAAGCATGTCGTAAGAGTCCACTAACTGTGGGCTTCATCAAAGTCAGAGTGCATCTGCCTGAGAGGCAAGGAACCAAAAGTCTGCATACGGGTAAGACAGTTCTGTAAAAAGGATGCGCAAGCGGCATTCAGGTTCTGGAACAAGACTAAGGTCTAAAGGTAGACGAACAACTTGAAGTTTCCGCCGGAGAATCCAGACGGTAAACACTAAGAAGAAGAAACGGTCTAAAATTGGTATCGAGGTAAAGTCCTGGAAAGTAAAGGCAGCGGGTGGTGGTTATCTATAACGACCATCTAATTCCGATTAGTCAGGAAAAAATATATGTCTTGCATAATATGTTATTTCCGTATCCTTCACAGGACGTTGCAGAACCAACATTTTTTGACTGTTGTGGTTTTTCTAGGCAAATTTACGTTCAATAGTTTGTCATTGCTTTTGAACTGTCAGCTCTCGGTACCATTGTCGAAACCAACGCAAAACAAATTGTCCGCAGCTGGGATCAAACCCAGCAACCCGGCATTACAAAGCGCGTTCGCATGAAAAGGTTATATTAACCTTTACTGGAGCTTTGTCACGTTGTTTTGTCACCCATGAAGAGAAGCTAAATTTCTCAGGGATTATTAATTTCTCAGGGATTATCACACTTTCAGAGGTTATCACATTTTCGGCAGGCATCCCGGATGGGAAAAACCGGCAACGATAGCCAACCAAACAAATGTTCCGAAAATTGTTAACATAAATAAGTGAAGGGAATAAATTCTGGGCGTGGATTCCTTCATACTTGTTGCAATGTTATAAAGTTTGCGGTGGGGTAGAATGTTAACAATATTACCCAGTGAATTCTGTTACTACTGGCTCTTGAATACTGGGACCGGCTCAATCAATAGTAGGACAGATTAGATGAGTACTGGAACAGATTAACTGGATGTTGACACACGGTGACTGAATGCCGGGAGTGGCAAAACTGGATATTGGGCGTGAATAACTGAATACTGGGCGTGGCTAACTGAATGTTGACACTGGCGGGCTGAATGTTGGGAGTGGCTAACTGAACACTAGGAGCGGCTAACTGAACATTGGGAGCGGCTAACTGAACATTGGGAGTGCCTAACTGAAAACTGGAAGCGGCTAACTGAACGTTAGGAGTGGCAAACTGAACATTGGGAGTGGCTAAGTGAACATTGGGAGCGGCTAACTGAACGTTGGGAGCGGCTAACTGAACACTGGGAGCGACTTACTGAATGTTAGGAGTAGCAAACTGAATATTGGGAGTGACTAACTGAATACTGTGAGTGGCTAACTCAGCGTTGTGAGTGGCAAAATGAATGCTGACACTGGCGGACTGAATGTTAAGGGTGGCTGACTGAATGTTGACGTGGTAAAACTGGCGGGCTGGATGTTGGCAGCGGCAACATGGGAGTGTATTATGTGCAATGACGTCGACTGTTATAACACACAAGCATGTCGTAAGAGTCCACTAACTGTGGGCTTCATCAAAGTCAGAGTGCATCTGCCTGAGAGGCAAGGAACCAAAAGTCTGCATACGGGTAAGACAGTTCTGTAAAAAGGATGCGCAAGCGGCATTCAGGTTCTGGAACAAGACTAAGGTCTAAAGGTAGACGAACAACTTGAAGTTTCCGCCGGAGAATCCAGACGGTAAACACTAAGAAGAAGAAACGGTCTAAAATTGGTATCGAGGTAAAGTCCTGGAAAGTAAAGGCAGCGGGTGGTGGTTATCCATAACGACCATCTAATTCCGATTAGTCAGGAAAAAATATATGTCTTGCATAATATGTTATTTCCGTATCCTTCACAGGACGTTGCAGAACCAACATTTTTTGACTGTTGTGGTTTTTCTAGGCAAATTTACGTTCAATAGTTTGTCATTGCTTTTGAACTGTCAGCTCTCGGTACCATTGTCGAAACCAACGCAAAACAAATTGTCCGCAGCTGGGATCAAACCCAGCAACCCGGCATTACAAAGCGCGTTCGCATGAAAAGGTTATATTGACCTTTACTGAAGCTTTGTCACGTTGTTTTGACACCCATGAAGAGAAGCTAAATTTCTCAGGGATTATCAATTTCTCAGGGATTATTACACTTTCAGAGGTTATCACATTTTCGGCAGGCATCCCGGATGGGAAAAACCGGCAACGATAGCCAACCAAACAAATGTTCCGAAAATTGTTAACATAAATAAGTGAAGGGAATAAATTCTGGGCGTGGATTCCTTCATACTTGTTGCAATGTTATAAAGTTTGCGGTGGGGTAGAATGTTAACAATATTATCCAGTGAATTCTGTTACTACTGGCTCTTGAATACTGGGACCGGCTCAATCAATAGTAGGACAGATTAGATGAGTACTGGAACAGATTAACTGGATGTTGACACACGGTGACTGAATGCCGGGAGTGGCAAAACTGGATATTGGGCGTGAATAACTGAATACTGTGCGTGGCTAACTGAATGTTGACACTGGCGGGCTGAATGTTTGGAGCGGCTAACTGAACACTAGGAGCGGCAAACTGAACATTGGGAGCGGCTAACTGAACATTGGGAGTGCCTAACTGAAAACTGGAAGCGGCTAACTGAACGTTAGGAGTGGCAAACTGAACATTGGGAGTGGCTAAGTGAACATTGGGAGCGGCTAACTGAACGTTGGGAGCGGCTAACTGAACACTGGGAGCGACTTACTGAATGTTAGGAGTAGCAAACTGAATATTGGGAGTGACTAACTGAATACTGTGAGTGGCTAACTCAGCGTTGTGAGTGGCAAAATGAATGCTGACACTGGCGGACTGAATGTTGACGTGGTAAAACTGGCGGGCTGGATGTTGGCAGCGGCAACATGGGAGTGTATTATGTGCAATGACGTCGACTATGATAACACACAAGCATGTCGTAAGAGTCCACTAACTGTGGGCTTCTTCAAAGTCAGAGTGCATCTGCCTGAGAGGCAAGGAACCAATAGTCTGCATACGGGTAAGACAGTTCTGTAAAAAGGATGCGCAAGCGGCATTCAGGTTCTGGAACAAGACTAAGGTCTAGAGGTGGACGAACAACTTGAACTTCCCGCCGGAGATTACAGACGGTGAACGCAAAATAGAAGAAACGGTCTAAAATGGGTATCGAGGTAAAGTCTTGGAAAGTAAAGGCAGCAGGTGGTGGCTATCCATAACGTCCACCTAATTCCGATTAGTCAGTTAAAAATATATATAAGTCTTGCACAATATGTTATTTGCGTATCCTTTACAGGACGTTGCAGAACCAGCTTTAGCATTATTTGACTTTTATGGTTTCACTAGGCAAATTTTACGTTCAATAGTTTGCCCTTGCCCCTGAACTATCAGCTATCGGTGCCATTGTCGAAACCAACGCAAGACAAATCATGACCGGCTCCAGCTGACGGGCCGTGCTGCTGACGTCACCGCGTCAGGCTAACGATGCGGTAACGCAGCGGTTCTCAAACAAGATATAAACTATTTTCGACAGTGGCAAGAAAAGACAACTTAAATTTTATCTTTAAGTATCTACATGCCTTCTTTATTATTTCCCATTTTTAGCCGACTTTTCTTGATTACGCGGCAGCCCTGGCATACGCTCAGGACACCCCAGGCGGCCTCAGCACCCAGTTTGAGAAATGCTGCGTTAACGCATCGTTAGCCCGACCCGGTGACGTCAGCAGCACGGCCCGTCAGCTGGAGCCGGTCGTGGACAAATTGTCCGCAGTTGGGATCAAACCCGGCATTACGAAGCGTGTTCGCGTGAAAAGGGTACATTAATCTTTACAACTGTGGAACCACATATATGCTCTCTACATGCAATAGAGCGATCTCAGGTTTGCCCAACCCACCCCTTCTCATCCAGCCATTTATCCAGCTCCATATATAGTAAAAGCTGCTAAATTTGCACTGCTGGCATTTGGTGCACGTAAAGTTGAATTCGTTCAGACATGGCCTGGTTTATAATCAAATCTGAAAAATTATAGCGAACAGGCAGATTTTGTAATTCCTTTCAGGGTTTATTTCTTTCGCAGTTGTCGGCTCATCTTCTTTAATCTTCAGACATCAACCTGAATATATTTAACTATCCATACACGAAGTAATCATACGTAAACATTGATTAAGTAACGTTTTCTTTTGACACCGGTGGCACACTGGGCATAACATACTAGACTCATATTTTTATAGACGAATCAACTTTTTTCTAAAAGCGGGCTCTCACCCGGCCCTCCTCCACCCTTTCCAGGATTAAAGACTGTGGGATTAACCACAACCGGCTCCAGCTGACGGGACGTGCTGCTGACGTCACCGCGTCAGGCTAACGATGCGGTAACGCAGCGGTTCTCAAACAAGATATAAACTATTTTCGACAGTGGCAAGAAAAGACAACTTAAATTTTATCTTTAAGTATCTACATGCCTTCTTTATTATTTCCCATTTTTAGCCGACTTTTCTTGATTACGCGGCAGCCCTGGCATACGCTCAGGGCACCCCAGGCCCCAGCACCCAGTTTGAGAAATGCTGCGTTAACGCATCGTTAGCCCGACCCGGTGACGTCAGCAGCACGGCCCGTCAGCTGGAGCCGGTCGTGGGTTAACTATGTGTTAACGGCAGCTGTTCTCAAACTGGTTGCCGAGCCATCCAGGGGTGCCGTGAGCGTGTGCCAGGGGTGCCGCGGCAATAATCTAGAAAAGTCAGCTAAAAATTGCGAAAGTATTTAATAAGGCATGTAAATACTGAAAAGTTAAAATTCAAGTTGTCTTTCCTCGCCTCTGTCGAAAACAGTTTATGTCTTGTTAGAGAACCACTGCTATAAAGCATCGTTAACCAGATCCGGGGAGGACAGCAGCACGGCTTGTCAGATGGAGCCGGTCGCGGATTAACACAGGGGTGGGCGACCTTTTTTGTGTGTGTGGTCCGCGAACCAGATTTAGAATTACCAACCTGGTTGCTGGCCATACAGAAACATATTCTATTATAAAACATAACACCCCGATATCCTCATTTCACGATGTTTTTGTGGGATAATCTAAGATTATAATCTCTCAATAGAGCTTTGACTAGACACACAAACACACACCCAATGAACTTCATCTATTTGTTCCTAAATGTGTCTTTATATGTTGGTGTTTTGAATAAATCATTAGGGGAAAGTGATGGGTAGGGGCGGCGCAGATTATATAGTAATTTTACACCAGTCTCGCGGGCCAGTTGAGTTTGCTCGGCGGGCCATTTGTGGCATGCGTGCCATTGATGAATTGGTCAAGCTCAATTCTGCTGGTCACCTTTTCATCCCAGTCAGTTTGTTATATATATATATATATATATATATATATATATATATATATATATATATATATATATATATATATATATAAAGGTAGTAGCCATTTGACCTTGCTGACATCTTTAAAAAAAAGAATAAGGAACAACTGATTAACTTGGGCCAAAACACGACGTGACGACATTCATTCTTCCTGGCCTTTCACTCGCCCGAGTCTGTGTCACAGGGATGTGAGGTTAATTTGTTTTGTGTTGTGGCGGGCGACAATGAAGTACCGTTGATTTTTTTGGAGCAACAAATCGTTTTAGGAGTCATCGCAAAATGTTAAGAAGTTTGAAACCACGGTGCCTAGAATGCACAGTCTCTTGGGACCTAGGCTGAGACTGTCCTCTAGGAGGGTTGTAGTTAGGGCCAGTTGTAGATGTTACGGCGTCTTTAAAAGTGGTGGTAACACCGCGTGGAATGGAACGCGGATATCGCCTGTTATAGTGTGGAAGACTATGAAACCTGACAACCCTGTAGGAGAAAGTCGCGCGTGTGAAAGGTTCAGACTCGTCAATGAACGACCATTCACGGTTGCCCTGGGCCCGAAAACGTAGGTTGTACCATAAATAAATAAATGAACTTCTGCATTCAATTTGTAAATATTACACAGTGAATCGCCAACATCTCCAATGTGCGACTTTTGTGCCTAAAGCCGCATTTCGGCTTGTTCAACATATGCAGCTGAACAGGGCCGCAACATTTTGGTAGTTTAAACAAAAATGTTAATATTGTAAACATTTCGCAAAATGATCAAATGGCTACATATACATGTACACCTATTTATGCAGTGATGTAGATAAATATGGGGAACTGACATATACTAAAATACGAAAACAAAAACCAAGAGGAGCGTTCGTAGCATTCTGAAATTTATGGAAGTCAAAAGAAATTAAAACTAATACTAAACATCACATTTTTAATTGTAATGTAAAATCTGTACTGTGGTATGAAGCGGAAACACGACAAACATTCATTAGCTGGTGCCTGTGAGAATAGAAAGAATTAAATGGTACGACAGAATCACTGATGTAGAGCTTTTGGAGAGAAGTAATGAAGTTCCAGTGGGCGAAGAGGTGAAGAACGCTGGCGTTGGATAGGAAGCTAGTTGAGAAAATCTGAAAATGATGGGACACACGTTGATAAAATCTGAAGTGAACCAGAGAGTGCCGTTAAAATAATGAAAAGGACACGGGGAGAACTGCATGCACGGCCGACTCTACTTATTCTGGAGAAGGCTATGGCTGCAAGCACTAGTGATGGATAGCGCAACTAGAGTAAGTTGGTTGAGGGCCTATGCTCCACAGGGGATAGAAGGCAGAAGAAGAAGTTTGCACACCACTAGAAAAAAAAAAGCATTAGATGCTATACATATTTCTATGTCGAACATAGACAGTCGCCACTCGGTGTTTGATGTGGTCACAATCCTGCCGACCGTCTTTGCTCCCAAGGATATAACTCCGTACCCTTATTGAGCTGAGTGGACCTGGAAACCAAGGTCAAACGTCACAATGGGAAAATCTTTACGCATGAAAAAAGCATTGGGCCTGATTTTTTTCACTCGACAACAAAGTCACACTGAGTGAAGGAATATACTTCCACATAACAGCGTCACACTGGGAGAAGAAATATACTTCTACATAACAGCGTCTCACTGAGTAAAGGAATATACTTCTACATAACAGCGTCTCACTGAGTGAAGAAATATACTTCTACACAACAGCGTCTCACTGAGTGAAGGAATAATATACTTCTACACAACAGCGTCTCACTGAGTGAAGGAATATACTTCTACACAACAGCGTCTCACTGAGTGAAGGAATATACTTCTACACAACAGCGTCTCACTGAGTGAAGGAATATACTTCTACACAACAGCGTCTAACTGAGTAAATGAATATACTTCTACACAACAGCGTCTAACTGAGTAAAGGAATATACTTCTACACAACAGCGTCTGACTGAGTGAAGGAATATACTTCTACACAACAGCGTCTAACTGAGTAAAGGAATATACTTCTACACAACAGCGTCTGACTGAGTGAAGGAATATACTTCTACACAACAGCGTCTGACTGAGTAAAGGAATATACTTCTACACAACAGCGTCTGACTGAGTGAAGGAATATACTTCTACATAACAGCTTCTGACTGAGTGAAGGAATATACTTCTACATAACAGCGTCTCACTGAGTAAAGGAATACACTTCTACATAACAGCGTCTCACTGAGTAAATGAAAATACTTCTACATAACAGCGTCTCACTGAGTAAATGAATATACTTCTACATAACAGCGTCTCACTGAGTAAAGGAATATGCTTCTACATAACAGCGTCTCACTGAGGGAAGGAATATACTTCTACATAACAGCGTCTGAGTGAAGGAATATACTTCTACATAACAGCGTCTCACTGAGTGAAGGAATATACTTCTACATAACAGCGTCTCACTGAGTAAAGGAATATACTTCTACATAACAGCGTCTAACTGAGTAAAGGAATATACTTCTACATAACAGCGTCTCACTGAGGGAAGGAATTTACTTCTACATAACAGCGTCTCACTGAGTGAAGGAATAATATACTTCTACACAACAGCGTCTCACTGAGTGAAGGAATATACTTCTACACAACAGCGTCTCACTGAGTGAAGGAATATACTTCTACACAACAGCGTCTCACTGAGTGAAGGAATATACTTCTACACAACAGCGTCTAACTGAGTAAATGAATATACTTCTACACAACAGCGTCTAACTGAGTAAAGGAATATACTTCTACACAACAGCGTCTGACTGAGTGAAGGAATATACTTCTACACAACAGCGTCTAACTGAGTAAAGGAATATACTTCTACATTACAGCGTCTCACTGAGGGAAGGAATATACTTCTACATAACAGCGTCTGAGTGAAGGAATATACTTCTACATAACAGCGTCTGAGTGAAGGAATATACTTCTACATAACAGCGTCTCACTGAGTGAAGGAATATGCTTCTACATAACAGCGTCTCACTGAGTGAAGGAATATGCTTCTACATAACAGCGTCTAACTGAGTAAAGGAATATACTTCTACACAACAGCGTCTCACTGAGTAAAGGAATATACTTCTACATAACAGCGTCTCACTGAGTAAAGGAATATACTTCTACATAACAGCGTCTCACTGAGTAAAGGAATATACTTCTACATAACAGAGTCTCACCGAGTAAAGGAATATACTTCTACATAACAGCGTCTCACTGAGTAAAGGAATATACTTCTACATAACAGCGTCTCACTGAGTAAAGGAATATACTTCTACATAACAGCGTCTCACTGAGTAAAGGAATATACTTCTACATAACAGCGTCTCACTGAGTAAAGGAATATACTTCTACACAACAGCGTCTCACTGAGTAAAGGAATATACTTCTACATAACAGCGTCTCACTGAGTAAAGGAATATACTTCTACACAACAGCGTCTAACTGAGGGAAGGAAGATACTTCTACATAACGTACAAGCTGTAAATCATAACGCAACCGTCGAACGGCAATTTTAGTGACAAATAGTAATAATAATAATAATAATAATAATAATAATAATAATAATAATAGGGAAGAAGAAGAAGAGGGGGGGGGGAGTAGGATAAGAAGAACCAGAAAAACAAGAAGAATAAGTAGTTGAAGAAGAAGAACAAGAATTAGGAGGGGGAGGAGGAAGAGAAGAAGAAGAAGAAGAAGAAGAAGAAGAAGAAGAAGAAAAGAAGAAGAAGAAGAAGAAGAAGAAGAAGAAGAAGAAGAAGAAGAAGATGAAGAAAAGAAGAAAAAGAAGAAGAAAAAGAAACAGAAAAAAGAAGAAGCAAGAGCAAGACAAAGAAAACAAACAAGAACAAGAATAACAAAACGAAGAAGAAATCCCATCTTACAAAACAACAGACATACCATTCCTAATCTATATGTAGTTCGGATTTCTGGAACGCAGAAATTTTATCATTTTAAACTTAGGAAATATAATTAAGTTAACGTAAATTATGACCTTACCAGCCATATGCCAGGCAGGCGGAAAATTAAGAAGCCTAACTTTTGGCAGCTTTACTGGAAACCTGGCTTTCTGCCAGCGCGTGAAAACCAAACAGAGAACCAGCGAAACAAAAGTTTTACATTCATATTTTATTTTTAAAGTTGACGTCAGCTGAAAATAAAGAATACCATGTAGGGATAAAAAAAAAAAAAAAAAAAATAACGTTTACCTTCAAGCATGAGCGTGGGAACTTGATTGGGGTGTGGGTGGGGAGGTGTGGCCACTAATATCCCAAGTAAGTAGAAATATTTTATAAAAATATAACAAACAGCTGTAAGAAGACGGTCCTTAAGTTCATATTTCTAGGATCCTGACTTTCCGATGGTTTGATCGTTTGAACAACGGATCAACATCATGACACAAGAGTAGTAACCCAGTGCTTCGTTCTACTTCTAACTCAATCCTGTGAAACCGGCGAGAATCCGGAAATACTTTGGTTAGATTTTTGACTCCAAATTTTGCCAGGGCAACGCCGTTAGGCTACTCTTTTCGATTTCCAACTGCCAAGAGATTTTTTTTTTTTACGTGCACAAGAATACACCTTGACTTTCCGAATTTTACTGTATGCATACAAATTAGGTTAGCTAAATTACCACCTTGCTCGCACAGAACATGGCGCACTTAATTAAGAAGGCCAACTTTTTTGCAGCTTCCCGCCTCGTGCTGGCTTTCCCCAGAGAACGTAAACCAAGCAGCAAAACGTAACATAAAAAAATATGCCACTTTAGCTGTTGTGGGCGGGAAAGGACGAAAGAAAATAAAAAGAACGAGGAAAGTAAAGTTTACATAAAGTTAGGGAATTACACACAATGCAACTAAACACACACGAAGGAATGATTGACCGACTTATTGATTGACTGACTAATTTATTGATTGACTGATTAACTGACTGACTGACTAACTGACTAATCGATTGATTGCGTGATTGACTGACTGAGTGAGTGACTGACTGATTGACTAAAAAATTAGTTGATTGACTGACTGACTAATTGACTGATTAACTGATTGATTGACTGACTGACCAACTGACTAATCGATTGATTGCCCGACTGACTGACCTAGTGAGTGACTGATTGACTAACTAACTGACTAATCGATTGATTGCCTGTCTGACTGACTGAGTGAGTGATTGACTGGCTTATTGTCTGACTAATCGATTGATTGCCTAACTGACAGACTGCGTGACAGACTGATTGATTGATTGACTGATTAATCGATTGATTGTCTGACTGACTGACTGACTGAGTGACTGACTGACTGACTAACTGACTAATCGATTGATTGCCTGACTGACTGCCTGACTAACCGTTCGACTGACTGAATGACTAGTAAGTAAGTAAAGGACCCTCTCACACCAGTGGCGCATCGGGCAAATGGTACTAGACTGATATTTGTGTAGACAGATCTGCATTCGATGGCTGATGTGGTCAACATCACACCGGCCGCCTTTGCATCCCAGTTAGTAAGTAATTTTTCAAAGCTTCTTTTGCGTTCATCCGAAGATGTATTTGCATGATGTGCATATTGACATCACGGCTGCGATATTTGTGCCTTTCGGCCGACACATCTGGCTTATGCAGGTATTTGTTGGCCGAGTTAAAATTCTTGTGTCTTAGATTAAGGGGAGGATATCAAATGGTGAAACAGCGACAATAAATGCACTGTCGTCCATATCCTCTCTGGGCAGGATAGTAAACTAGAGCGACGCTGACCTCTGTCACCGGTGCCCTAATTAGAACGCCTATTGAGGATATTATTTTAAAGCCACCCCACGGCTGTTGTCAGGGCCCCAACATAACCTTAAGGTTGAACAAAGTTTCTGGGGCTGGCCCCTGGGGGGTTCTCATCTGAATGATGACACTTTGTGTCACCGGGTGTTAATTACTGGTTGTGCGGTCCTGGTGGAGTTGAACCTCATTCAAATCTGCTTGAGCTAAAGATGGACATCCTAACTTCTGTACCAGCCCCGCTAATTTACTTGAATTTACTCTCCTTTGTGACTCTGGTCTGAATACCCTAATGGAACATAGCCCTTCAACAGACTCTCCCCCTCAACTCGTCCTATCTTATACCATTCCCTGCAAACTCATTTCATTTTCTCATAATTCCTGTCTAATTATCTTTTCCTTGTATGTTTATTTTAGGGCTGTATCTTATCTTTACTGCCTGTTCTATTCAGAGGCGCCAAATTAAGTGTACTCAACCCCTTCCGCCTTCAGTTTTATAGAAGGGCTGCCCCCCCCCCCCATAGTTTAAGAAAATTTCACATCCGTATAAAAGTTCTCTTTTCAGTTTCAAGTATTTTGGCATACAAATGGGCTTCAAATAAAAACATGAAAAGAATGATAGAAATTACAATAAACATACCATCATCCTAAAACCTTTCAGTATTGTTGTCAGGGATGTCAAGAGTGATTAGCACGTGACATCACAGTGTAGACAAACACGGTAACATCATAATGACAGTTTAAAGCCGCCCCACTTCTGATATGCACCAAAGAGGAGCATCGTTCTGTTAACAGTTGCTTAAAAAACACACATAAGTGCAGGGTAAAACCTACAGAAATCTATCTGTGAATGAAGGCCCAGCATGGTAATGTATGTCGTCTGTCTGCCCAGCAAGTGTGTGAGTGGAACAGGGAGTTTTAAAACGGCAGGACTTCTGGGGCAGACTGTTGACGGCCGTACACCGAATATTGACCCCCCCCCCCCCCAGTGTCGATTGCTGCCGTCCAAGGCCTCACAAAAGAAACCCGTCGATTGACTTTTGGTGATATTTGCGCACTTCTTGACATCAGCCAATGCCGAGCCCAGCACGTCATCCATGGTGTTCTACAACCCCTCGAAGTGTCTGCACGACGGCTGTTACAGCAGTTTACTCCAGACCTGAAACAACCACGCATTGATGCTTGCTAATAACTGCTGCGATGCTATGAAGTTCTGTTCCATTGCTTTGCTAAAAACCAGCATCCCCGTAAGGGGTAGCTATAGGTTATAATTGTGACTAAGTTATATGCGCCATATAAAATGGCTTAGTACTGCACACCACCCCGAAAAGGACCCCTGCAGAGTAGATGTTATCAAAGGATGCTGACCCACATACTGTCCCGACCGGCGACGAAGTTGTCTACCGGCGAGCCAATGGGCGACGTAGTTGACTACCATTAACAGGAAACGTAAAAGTGAGCAAGTATTGTCGCAATTCCCCCCCACCCCCTATTCTGCGAAAGAAGTTTCGCCCTCAGCCCTCTGCAGCGACGGCTCTGTTGACTATTTTGAGAAGAAAGATGCGTTATTTTACAGCACTTTATGCGTCTGTGGCTTAGGCATTTCGAGCGTGCTTCGTAATGTCCGGGTGCTGGGTTCGATCCTAGCTGTTCACAGTTTGTCTTGCGTTCGTTTCGACAGTGGTACTGATAGCTGACTGTGCAGGATGCAGTATAGACTAATGAACGTAAAATTTGCCTAGAAAAAAAAAAAAAAAAAAAAACACCACAACAGCTAAAACATGCTGGGGCTGGTTCTGCAACGTCCTGTAAAGAATACGCAACCAACTTACATACCAAGAGGAAACAGCGCGCATCTACAGATCCTCTCATGAGTCATCTCCTACCCGCAATCAAATCCAAACAACATAGTAAAGTTAAGTATAGATCCCTTTTCACGCCTATCGGCGCATCGGGCAAATGGGCAGAGCGTCCCATATTTTTACAGACCATCAGCACTCGGTGGGTAATGTGGTCAGCATTACGCCGGCTGTCTTTACTTTCCCAGGACAGCCCATCCTGGTACCCATTCTAAGTAAAAGTGTTATTTCTCACCTCACGATGCTCGACCCCATACTGCCTGTGCAACGACTGAAACCATCGAAGACCTCTACTTTTAGTGTGTGCTATATCTCTCGTACTGGCCAGACCTAGCCCAAACCTTTTACACCTGTTTGGACAACTCAAAGAGTCTGACGGAGCAAAGACTTTCGGTCCGATTAAAGAGTTACATTAGCTGCTGCATGACTGGATACGCACGCAAAGAAAGGATTTTTTTTTTAAAAACACGAATCGAAGCATCGAAAAAAAAAAGGATTTGTTTGAAGCCCGTGACACACTTCATAGTTATTTCGAATATATTTTTCTATTTATTTGCCATTCATCACAATATATTAATACTGCTACTGCACATTTAAACAAGACTTAGATCCACTGAGTTCCCCCCCCCCTCCCCAAGCAAATTTAAAAGGGGACAGCTAGGTCCTTCCCATACCGATGTTTTCTTTGCGCAGGCACTTTTGATTTGCAATGCATGCTCTCTCTCTCTCTCTCTCTCTCTCTCTCTCTCTCTCTCTCTCTCTCTCTCTCTCTCTCTCTCTCTCTCTCTCTTTCTCTCTCAACTCAGCATTAGTGGTTCTGTCATGCCATGTAATTTATTTAACTCCGCACAGGAACCAGTTAATGATTGTTGACCCTTCTCTGCATTCTAAAGTCTAGTTTTGTTTAAAACAGCCAGCAGCTGATAACACTCTAGCGGCATGAGTATCAAAGACAAGGTCGCTATAGTAACGGGTGCCGCCCAGGGGCTTGGTCGAGAGTTCTGTGAAATGTTGCTACGCAACGGCGCAAAGGTCAGTAGACTATTTTATACTACATTATATATATATTTTACGCAAACCACCGTGGTGGAGCAGCTAGACGCCCGCCTGTAGATCAGGAGGTCGTGGGTTCGGGTCCTGATTGGGTTGGCTGCCAGGTCGACCCAGCCCTAAACGGGTTCCAAGTCAAGACCTGAGAAGTGAAAGCAGCTCTCATATGCCGACTGTCTTGTGAAATAAAGGTCTAGCCCTATGTGCCCAATACGCTTGAAGGCGTTGGAAAGGTCCCTTTATTTTATTTATAGTCAGAATTACATAGTTTCATGAAGTCAATATTTAAGGTGTTGTGCTGTCTTTATATAGTACAGATATTACAATTTCATCAAGTCAGTATTGTTGGTGTTTACTGTCTTATATATAGAACAGATCAAATAGTTTCATAAAGTCAGTATTTTGGGTGTTGTACAATTTTATACTGCAGGTGATACGATTTTATAAAGTCAATATTTTTGGTGTTGTACTGCCTTATACTACAATTTATATAGATTTGTAAATCCAAATTGTAGAGCTAATATTTTGTACTGTACTGAAACAGATTTACATTACAGAAACAAACTTTCACGCTTGCAGAAGAAATAAGAAATTTAAAGCGAGTAGGGACAGAAACAAATAGGAACTACACAAGAGAAATCAGAAAAGCTATCAGAGAAGATAAAAACAGTTTATTTTAAATACCTTTAATAGAATTGAACAACTCCAAATGCAAGGAAGAGACAAAGACATGTTTAAAGAAATAAAAACATTGAAAGGCGAAATCAGACCTTTTTTTAATGGAATAAATGATAAAAACGGTAACACATTAACAGAAACCAAAGACATTAGAAAGATGGATAGAATACTGTAGAGAAATGTATTAGACTGTGACAAGTAATCCAAAAACAACTTATGAAAGTTATGAAAAAGAATCAGAGCCTTTACTGGATGAGGTACGATCAGCAATACACAGCCTGAAGAAAGGACAGTCATCAGGTTGCAACGAAATACCAGCAGAACGAATTCAAGCAGGAAAAGAGACCAGCGTCCGAATCTATCATGCACTGTGCCCGAAGATCTGGAACAGTGGCATTTGGCCTAAAGCGTGGAAAAGAACAGTCTATACCCACTCTCCCCCCCCCCCCCAAAAAAAAAAAAAAGACATCTTAAACTATGCACCAGCTACCGTACCATCACATTAATAAGTCATGCTAGCAAAATCCTCTTACGAATTATTAAGAAGATTGAAAGGAAATTACAATTTGAGCTACATGAAGCACAAGCGGGTTTCAGACAGGGTAGAGGAACTAGGGAATCACATCTTTAATATAAAAATAATTTTTGAAAAATGCAGAGAATACAACGTAGATCTTTACGCTTGTTTCATTGATTATAGCAAGACATTTGATTGTGTCCAACATCAGAAACTAAATACTATTATGAGAAGTATGGGGTTTCCAGTGTATTTGGTGCATTTAATTGAAAATCTTGTTCAAGAACAGCAAGCAGCCATCAGAGCAGCTGGTGAAACATCGGATTGGTTCGAGGTGCAAATGGGAGTGAGGCAGGGGTGCATTCTCTCACCATACTTATTCAATTTATAAGCAGAAAATATATTTGAGAAATGTCAAAAATGACCAGACTTGTGACAGTTATGAACAGCTCAGAATGGGTGGCAACCCTATTCCGGAACTCCGCTACGCAGATGACACAGTCCTCCTTTCGAACAGCGTAAAGGGAATAGGAAATTAAATATTGTCTGTCAAAAGCACAGTGAAGATCATAACCTGTTCTTGAATGTAAAGAAAACTGAAAAAATGTCCACAGATAAAACTGGCTGTCACCCAAAAATAACAATAAATGGTGAAGAAATTGAAAATGTCACAAACTTTGAATATCTAGGCTCTATAATAAACAACAATGGGGACTGTTCGACAGAAATGAAAAGGAGGATGGCCATAGCAATGGAAAGATTAAACAGCCTAAACAAATTATGGTTAAGCACCAGCAAGGAGATCAAAATTAGAATTTTGAGAGCATGCATCTTCCCATACGGATGTGAGTCATGGACTATCTCCCAGTCCTTAAGAAAAAGAATAGGGGCTTTTGATTATTTTTGGTAATATCAAGCGCCATGACGGATTGGAAAAAATGCAGAAGGCATGGTACCAGGAAGGAGGGGCAGGAACAGACCAACACGAAGATGGGCACAGGATATAAATGACTCCTTGAGTATGAAAGTGCATGAGACCGAGTTTCTTTCAGGCAGAACGTGATAAGAGCGACGTTCTGCAAAGCACCTGCTACATGATGATGATTTTATTACACTATAAGTCAATATTTGTTCATGTGCTGTCTTATACTAACTGTGACAGAGTGGAGGTAGGGCGAGGGGAGGGAGCAAGGGGGCAGGGCAAAAAAAAGGGGGGGGGGGGAGAGAATAGACGTAGTCACTTAACAAACAGGTCTTTAAAAGCTACTATTTAATTATATTTTTTGAGACGAAAACGTAGATATCTAGCCTGTCTGTAAACCACAACGGGTCAACTGCCCTTTTAATAGCGAACGCAGAAGAATCATAATAATACAGACGAAGAAGAAAAATAGGAGAGGGAAGAAGAAGATGATGAAGAGGAAGAAGCCGAAGAAGAAGAAGAAGAAGAAGAAGAAGAAGAAGAAGAAGAAGAAGAAGAAGAAGAAGAAGAAGAAGAAGAAGAAGAAGAAGAAGAAGAAGAAGGAGAAGAAGAAGATGATTATGAAGAAGAAGAAGAAGAAGAAGAAGAAGAAGAAGAAGAAGAAGAAGAAGAAGAAGAAGAAGAAGAAGAAGAAGAAGAAGAAGAAGAAGAAGAAGAAGAAGAAGAAGAAGAAGAAGAAGAAGAAAAAGAGTAAGAAGAAGAAGAAAAAGAAGTTAACAACATTATGTAAAGAATAAGCATCTAACTAACGGAGAAGCTGGGACTATATTTAACTAACCTAATCACCATCTGAAAAACAGAAAACATCTGCCGAAAAAATATGGAGAAACAAAAATACACACTTATAAAACAACCTAACTCCGAGCAACTAACCAAATGGGCGTTAGCCCTAGTACCTCACACAATGTGCACATCCGCCCATCCCAGCACAAAGTGCGCAGAGCTATAAAATAATGCTACATACTGTTATTAAGTATGCATTTGTTAGGGGAGTGGGCGGAGAAATGGAAGCGAAGTCGCAGAGATATATTTCCCTGGTAATATTAACTTTTTCTGTCCCAGCCTGGTGTTGCCGAATCCAGCATATGCAACCGTGTTTTCTTAAAAATAAGACCTAACTCAGCCATAAATCCCAACATGTTCTTTAAGGCTGCTCATAATATGAACTCTACACCAAATATAAACCAGATGGACCGATTTTGTCTGTTCGCATAAAAAACGACGGATGTAATGAGTGGTAAATTAATGAAATTATAAACATTTAAATACATAAAGATCTGTGCATTTAAAGGTATATTTTTTGGTACTAAAATAGTGCATTTTTTTTTGGGCAGATGAAAGATGGGACATTTAGTAAACAAATTAGGCGGAAATACCCGTTAGAGCAAAATCGACTATATGTGGTCTAATTTGGGCAAACAATGTAGTTGCAGCACACATTTCGGTTGTCCTAGCTTGAGAAGTTAGTTTACAATCCATGATCAGAGTAGTAACGTGAAGAAGTTCCGTCACCCAGTTACTGAGTTGTGCCGCGACACTGTGAGCTGCGGAAGTCGTTTGGAATGCTTTTCGACTGTGCCCAACCTGGCATGTGTTGTCAACTGTAGATTACAAAATGGCGAGTGGCCTTTTGCCAGATAACTTGTAGTTCTTTATGCAGTTAATTGCATGTGCAACTACGGATCTGTTATACCTGTTGCTTTTATCAAAGATTAACTGTATTTCTAGCGGCACTCCTAACTGCTGCTGTATACACTAAATGCGCATGTATGCTGTTGGATTTGATAAGACTCCAGTCAGTGTCTGTTTTTTTTTTTTCACAAGGGACTGTGATGGACATTCTGTTTTTCACCCAATCATTATCATCATCAAGAGCCTTTCCTTGCCGACTGGCGTGTTCGATCAATTTCCCTACGACCTGCAATCCCTAATAGCATTGTCAGTTAATGCGCTGTCACCCCTCTATACAAATGAAACAATGTTGTCAGGTTGTCGCCTCTGTCTCTCTGTCCACAGATCTTTCCAGTTGTCGTAACACGTTCCAGTTCCCTTCTGTTATTGCCTGAAAAAAGGACTACTGTCTCCTTCTTATATTTCTAATAAATTGTATCTCTGTTGATGTGATTCCTAAACTCCCCTTTGTAACAACTTCCTAACTATGCAGATTTAGTCCCTGAACTCAGTGTTTCCAATACTATATCTCTTCTGAATGGTCTTGAACGAACTTTCTAACAACATAAAATCTCTGCTGATTTAATTCCTAAACTCAACTTTCTAACTGCTTTACATCTCTGCTGATTCATTCCACAAACTCAGTATTCTAACTGCTTCATATAAATACTGATTAAACCCTAAACTCAACTTTCTAACTGCTTCATAGCTCTACTAATTTAATACATAAACTCAACTTTTAAAACTGCTTTATATCTCTACTGATGTAACCCCTAAACTCAACTTTTTAACTGTTTTATATCTCTACTGATGTAATACCTAAACTCAACTTTCGAACTGCTTTATAGCTCTGATGATTTAATCCCTAAACTCAACTTTCTAACATATCACACCTCTGTTGAAACGATCCATAGAACATCTTCCTATCGCTAACATCTTTATATCTTCGACTATATTATCCCTTAAGTGAATAAACACAACCGCATAAACTCCATACTTCTACTGCTATAATCCCTAACCGTACTGATACAAGTTTTCGGAAACTATTGAATGACGCGACAGTAAACGTGCTCGCAAAATCTCGCTGAACTAAAAATTTAAATTAGTTCGTCGTAGTCTGACATAATTTTTAAAGAAAGCTGATTGAAACTGCCTGCTGAGTTAGGAGCAGCAACACAGAAATTTAACAAAAAAAAAAAAAAAAAAAAAAAAAAAAAAAAGGGGGGGGGGGGGAATTCTCCAGGATGTGACGACATACCAGCAGAGTTAAGCAGGTGAAAATGCCAGTGTCAATACATCATGCACTGTGTGTAAGAATCTGGAACACTGCTGACTGGCACAAATCATGGACATGACTAGTCTACATTCATCTCCCGAAGCGTTTTGCGGGCCACCGAAACATGTTAAGAAGTCTGAAACCACGGGACGAAGAATGCACTCTCGTGGGGCCTAGGCTTAGTGTGTGGGGTATGGAGGGTTGGGGTTAGGGCCAGTTGTACATGTTATAGGGTCATTAAAAGCGCGCACATCCTGTTATATAGAGCACACGTGGTGGCCGGTAAGGCGGAATGCAATCTAGCGCGCCAAGCTAACACCCATGCCACACTTGCGCGTCCAATCAGAGTGTCCTAGCTCGACTTCGTCACTAAAAAGTGAGTAGCTGGGCCCGAGTTCGTTACATGTACCCAAATATCTGAGGACATTGCTTTTATTATATAAATTCAAAAACAGGTATACGTTCTATCAGTGTGTTTGTTTGTCTGATTGACCCAGGTGGTACTCACAGACCTAAACAAGGATCAGGGCACGCGAGCCGTGTCAGAGCTGAGGAAGATCTACGGCCTTCACAAGACCATGTTTATACAGTGTGACGTCACCAGTCAGGCCCAGATGAACGGTTTGTGTGTATCTGTGGTCTGGAAGCTTATCTTTTGGCAAGATTGTGCAATCAATTTGTTTACAGATCAGTGATCTGTTATTTTTAACTTTTTAACTCTTAGTTTACAAGAGCTTATATAGCGATTGTAGAAGAGTAGTTAGGATAAATCAGGGAATATCTAAACCATTTAAAGTAACATCTGTAGTAATACAGGGATGTGTCTTATCACCACTAATGTTTAGCAACTACAATGACAGTATAAGACAGGGATGTTTCTTATCTCCACTAATGTTTAGCAACTACATTGACAGTATAAGACAGGGATGTGTCATATCAGCACTAATGTTTAGCAACTACATTGACAGTATAAGACAGGGATGTGTCTTATCAACACTAATGTTTAGCAACTACATAGACAGTATAAGACAGGGGTGTGTCTTATCACCACTAATGTTTAGCAACTACATTGACAGTATAAGACAGGGATGTGTCTTATCACCACTAATGTTTAGCAACTGCATTGACAGTATAAGACAGGGATGTGTCTTATCACCACTAATGTTTAGCAACTACATTGACAGTATAAGACAGGGGTGTGTCTTATCACCACTAATGTTTAGCAACTACATTGACAGTATAAGACAGGATGCCAGGCCCAGGAACGAAAATAATAGTAACATCAACGAATTACTTTTTTCTGATGACCAGGCCTTGATTGCAGATACAGCCATGAATATGCAATAGCATCTCACAGCCATGAATGAAGAATGTAAATCAAATAATGGGAGAATCAACATAGACAAGACAGAAGTAAAGTCATTAGAAAGAAAGTAGCAGGATTTAAACATAGCATTAGAGCAGACATATATTGAACAGGCATCTGAGTTTAAATATCTTGGAACAACATTCACTAAAGATGGTACATTAGACGAAGAAATTGACATTCAATGCAGTAAAGCAGGCTAAGTGTTGGCACAGCTAGCTCTCCTCTTACAGCATAAGGCAATCCCAGTCAGCACAAAGAAACACCTCATGTAAAGCATATTTATGCCCACCCTATGCTATCAGTAACAGATGTAGTAATTCACAACAAAACATGAAAAAAATACATTAGTAATCATGGAAATGAGTCTCAGAAAGATTATAAGAATGACCAGAAGCGACAAAATCAGGAATGAGGTCATACATGATAGGGTCTGCATAGAACTAATTCTAAATTACATACAAATACAGCAAATCAAATGGATTGCCCACCTGGAGAGAATGCCTTCTGATGCTTTACCATACAAGACACATGCCAAAAGAGGAGAGGACCGTATAGCAAGAGGTAGACGAAGAAAAACATGGAAAGATAACATCAGAGAAACTATATAGCACTAAAAAGCGTGTCGCAAAAGGGGAATAATCAGGCTGTTCCCTTTGAAGACGGAGTACATCTGCCTGCGTCAGAGAACAACAGTTTGTATACGAATAAGCCTGTTCTTTAATACGGGTGTGCACGCAAGTCCAAGTTTTGGAACAAGACCTAAGCTCAAGGACCTTCTGTCTGGGTTAACAGATGGTGAGAGACCAAGAGTTTGCAAAATACTCTCAAGGTAAAGAGTTTTCAAATACATGACTACAAAGTAGTCGGACACGCCTGCTAACTACTAAGCAACTGCAGTGCCGAATCACAATTCGCAATATTTACACAAACAACTTCCCTGCTCCCTCCCAATCACACTTACTCCTACAGATACCCATTTTCATCCTCTATGCACAGACACTTTCACAGACTCATTCCCGCTTCTCCCTCTCCACGTCCTCATCAACACATTTTCCTAATCAACGTATTGGTAACGACAGAGATGTAATTATCTCCCTGTTATGCGCTCTTCCATTTACAGAGATGTTTAAGACCGTCAAGGAACAATATGGCCGACCGGAAATTGTGATCAACAATGCTGGGGTGGGGTTTGAGATGGGGCAACTGTGGGAGAAAACTGTCGATGTTAACGTGGTAAGTGTCAACTTACCAACTTGCCAGGAAATGATTAGGTTTTTTTCCTTCTGTTTAGCAGCCCTATCACGCGTTTTAGAAACATTCCATATTATGGGGGGGGGGGGGGGGGGGGGGGGGACAGGGTTAGTAGTAGTAGCCATAAATTTAACACCAATCCTATACCTAACCTCCCTATAATATGGGATGTCCCTAAATCACGCGTGATGTGTCCGCTAAACAGAAAAGAATTGGGAGTTGACCAAGAAAAGAGGATGGATGAGCGGAGAGGGAGAAAAAAAACAACAACCCGAGAGGTGTGGGGAAGACATGTTGTTTGTGCTAATGCATTGTTTTGAGGGAGGAGATAAAGATAGACATATTCATCCCATTGTGGTGCTGGGGTGTCTGTGGATTACCTACCTCCCCGGGCAGCAGCTAGAAATGCCCTGTATCAGTTCTAAAGGAAATATGGGTTGTGTTTCTGCTTTCCCCTTTAACACGTAGCTAAACTGGATCTCACACTGTGCTCATTCCCCGCCACCAGACTGCCTGCTGGTTTCGCTGAGCTCGTCATGGCTCTAAGCATGGCCTAAGCATGAGTAGTTGGGGCAACTGGATCGTCACGTCCTGAGTTCCCGTGCCTTCACGATAGTTTCCGGTACTCAGGGAGGTTAGCATACTTGTTTCCATTCCTAAGACTGTTCAGCACACCTCCGGCTCCTTCCCTCCCTCAGGGGGCAGTACGGTGTGGTGCACCGGGTTTATTATCGAGGTTTGCTCCTCTAGATCCATTGTGTTTTGACTGGGCATTCGCACCCCCAGTTACCAGGACTACCTTGGGGAGGCTGTGACTCTTCGCCACTCACAATGGTCTTGAGGTAAGAGAGGTTTTGCTAGGTCAAGAGGCTGACACCGCAATGGACGCTCCTTTCGTGAACAGATATTCACTAGACCTAGGGTGAAGTAAGGGGGGGGGGGGGGGCAGGGGTGG
>CAJHNH020002546.1:555169-572669 GCA_905116865.2 Candidula unifasciata
TTCTTCAGTTGTTTTTATCTCCCATCATCAACTAATGCATGTGGTACTTGTAGATAACTGATTCTGCAGCTAAAGTTTTCTACCGGCCCCAGTGGCCAGTCTCACGCCAGTCATTGAGCTACTGGACAGTGTTTACTCTAGAGATTTATACTAGGGGTGGGAAAACTATGGCCCGAGGACCACAACTGGCCTGCTAAGCAGTTTTTAAGAACCCGCGAGGCAGGTGTAAAAGTATTACTGTATAATCTGATTCTCAAATAAAATAGCAAAACACAAAAATTTACGTTAGTTTACAGAAAGAACAAATTCAAATATCAACACCCACCATCCCCGCCCCCTCAAAAAAAAAAAAAAAAAAAACTAAACGGTGATCTCTAACCAACTTGAGCACACATTTAGGAATATATAGAAGAGATCAGTATTGAGTGAGTGTGTCTGGCCAGAGGCATAACGAGGGATTATAGTCTTAGATTATCCCTCGAAAAATCGTGGTATGAGGAAATCTTGGTGTTATGTTTATAAGGGATATTTTCATCATGGCCCGCGACCAGGCTGGTAATTCTAAATTCGGCATGCGGACCACAAAACTGTAACCCACGGCTGGTCTACACCAAGGCGGCAGCCGCAGTAGAGTAGTGGCCAAACACCCGAATACCCGAATAACGGCTCCAACATTTTGGGATTTAATCTGCATTCCCCCCCCCCCCCTCAATGGACTGGCTCCCAGACTGTCCCTGCCTAAAATCGATTAGAATTTTTTTTTATTTATTCTGCTTTTACATTTCTCCTAAAAAGTCATCTACACAACGTTTGCTACTTATCTTGTGTTTGAATGGCTCCGACAGGAATCAACCCCAACCCGTGTGGGCCGGTCTATGGGGCCACCAAGAGTGCGATCATCCTCTTCTCTCAAGCCTGGGCGGTAAGTGTCTGCTCTCTTGGATGCACAGCTTCCCAGCCCATGGTCCACGACCCCCAAATCGCGACCCCCTAAAAAAAGTTAGTTGTGTATCCTTTACAGGACTTTGCAGAACCAACCACGGCATTTTTTTTGTGTGTGGCTATTGTCGTTTTTTAAAGGCAAATTTACCTCCAGTAGTTTGCCATTGCTGTTTGAACGGTCGACTTCTCGATACCACTGACGAAACCAACGCAAGGCGCAAGGCCCGCAGCTGGGATCGAACCCGTCACTCCGGTATTACGAAGCGCGTTCGCAAGGCCTAAGCCACAGACGGCTACCTTTATAATTAGCTATGAAGATTTCAAACAGGACAATCAAACAGTACCATTACAGTAGTGCCTAGTGTCACCAACTTAATTCGTTCTTTGACCCCAATCATGCAATGAAATATTGTCGACTTGAATCAGTAATTTTCCCTTTTGAAGTTCGGCACAGAAACATTTGTGTACGTGACTTTTTAGTGGATTTATGTGTGACAGAAATATATAGTATAAAATATTAAAAGTGTTTTCTGTGTGGCTAGTCGCCGTGGCAGAGCAGCTAGACGCTCGCGTGCGGATTGGAAGGTCGTGGGCTCGCTTCCTGGCGGAGCTGGACTTAAAAAAAAAAAACCTTGACTCTCAGGTCGACCCAGCCTTGAGTGGGTACGGCGTGCCGTCCTGGGAAGTAAAGGTGGCCGGCGTGATGCTGACCACATCACCCATTTTGTGCCGATTGGTCTAAAAAAATATAGGTCTAGCCCTATATGCCTAGAGGCAAGGGGAAGAGACCTTTGTTTTATCTTTGTGGTTGATAGCTTCTGGAACAGGTAGATGGTAGAGGACAGGGAGGAGGAAAATTACTCCTTCAAAGGAGAGTTCCATAATAACGTCGGACAAATCTGTAGGTATTTCTGATGGTTTTTTTTTTACCTCCCCTTGTTTGTAACTTTAGAAGCGGTTCAGTTGCTGGCCCGATGGCTGATTGGTTATTTTCTTCTTTGTTTTTATTGTAATACTACAACATTATTCCCCTTGTGGGATGCACCACCCCCCCCCCTTTCCGTTATTTTGAAGCCCCACCCCTGTCAGGGGCCACAATATAGCCCGGCCATAAATATGGTCTAATGCCTGAACGCGGTTTCTGGGACCTCTCCACGGGTGATCCTCATTCGCATGGTGGCACTTTGTGTCATCGGGAGTTTATCGCTTATGTGATGTCCTGGTGAGGTAAAAGTTACTTACTTACTGTAATACGCTCAGGATTGTTACGAGTTTTCATGCACTCCAGTAAAAAGCCTGTTTATTGTATGACGTCACAGTCACTTTGCCTCTAAGAAGTGAAGTGGCAACTCGAAACAGGTTTGGAACCGCTAACCTATTGGATCAGTTTGTTACAGTTTAACCTCGATAAGGGAATGACAGTAAGTTCGTGTTAAAAATGTGTGCTAACCGGGGATTTATAACACGAATACATCCCTGCTGGGAGCAACATTTTGTTTATTTTTATCGAATGCTTTTGTTTGTTTATGTTGACCGAATGTTCTTCTGAAGCAGTTCATCTTAACGAAATGACAAACTCCTTGTGACCTGAGTTCACGCCAAGGGGTGTGCCGAAAAGCCATATATTTCCCACAATTTACGGTAGCTGTCATGGAATCAAGACCGAAGTGTCGCGATATCCATATTACCGAGCGAAAGGGTTAGCAACTCATGGTTTCTGGACAAAAACAAGGCCTGTCAATACACGCCAATGTGTTTACAACTTTGAACAGAGAAGAGACAATTGCTTGGCAATAACTGGCTGGTCATGAAGCTGTGTTTAGGGGGCGCCTCCATAAAGAATTCATTTGGGGAGAGGAGAAGGCGTGCGGGGATTGATGAAAGAAAGTGTGTGTGGGGGGGGGGGGGGGGGAGGCAAGAGTGCACCACCCTCTTATAATTTCCAAGACGCAAGGTACTACAGAGTGCATACTAATAATATTAATAATCATCATCATAGTTAAATTTGTTATTATTTTATGATAAATGACAAATAGATACAATAATATTATAATATTTGAAATAAAATAAGAACCATGTAAACACATACTATGCAATATAGTATGTTAATATAGACAGATAGACAGATCGACATAAAGATATGTAGACAGGCAGACAGACAAAATCATACAGACAAATAGAAAGACACACTAGGTGGGTGAACAGACATTCATATGTCTGATCTCATCAACAGAAAAACCCAGAGCTACTTTCCAATGGTGTACGAATTAACGTTTTGGCCCCAGCTTTCGTAGAAACGGACCTGCTGGCCAAACTGGCAGACAAGACCACCATTCATGCCCCAGAGATCGCAGAGCAAATCATTGACCGGGTGGGTGTCCTGAGGTCAGTATATGCAGTTCACCATTAGCATCATCATCATCTTCATCACCATCAGCAACATCATCATAGTCAGCCATTAAAAGCGTTGCCAAAAAAGAGTAGACCAATAGTTCTCAACCTACCTAATGAGGCAACCCTTTAGTACAGTTCCTCATGCTGTGGCGACTACCAACCATAACATTATTTTCTTTGCTACTTCCTAACTTCAGTGAATATATGATTTCCCACGTGAAAGGGTCATTCGATCTCCAAAAGGGGCGAGATCCATAGGTTGATAACCAGTGGAGTAGACGGTCACATTGCAACTGATATGATGTGCAAAATTGTAATAGTATGCAGTCACACCCAGTAAACGAAAGGTTAGATTATCTGGCATTGGGGCGTCTCAAACGTAGCTGCTTTGTCCATCGGGGAAAAAGACTTAGAAGACAGTATCAAGCTGATCTACCTTTTACAACAACACCGCTGAAACCTACCCTATACCCTGTACCTTGGGAGCAAGTCAGTGATACAATACAGATAATGACTTCAATCAATAGATTCACATCTGGAGAATAGTTCAATGGTCTTCAAAAACGAACACTGCTCTTAGCAGGATTCATGAAAACTATCCCGAACAGTCATGGATACATGTTTACACAGATGGATCAGCAAGCAGTGCGGTTAAAAATGGGGGTGCTGGCGTCTTTATTACATACACAGGCTACCACCGCCACACCAAGTGTATACCCACTGGTAAATTCTGTTCCAACTACACAGCAGAGATAGTAGCACTAGAGCAGGCTGCCGAAATGTTACACAACATCAGTTCTGACTGCCACCAAGTGGTCATATTCACAGATGCGCTATCGGTGCTTCAAGCCCTCAAGAGTGGCAGACGCCCTCACTTGAGAACTGAAATTGGCAAGGTGGCTGCCCAAAAGCGATCTGTACTCCAGTGGGTGCCATCCCACTGTGGTATACCAGGAAACAAAACCGCAGATAAACTTGCTAAGAACGAGACAGAATGTGACCAGGAAGAGAATGCAGTAACATAACATAACAAACTTCACCAGCATATGCACAGGCTTCGTCTAAGTAGTTCACCCGTGTGCCCTTGTGGGCAATGTGTGCAGACTACAGAACATGTCCTGCAAGACTGTCCATTGTTCAGCTCAATAAGAAGGAAATACTGGCCCAGTGAGTCACCACTGCACACAACGTTGTATGGAACTAAAAAAGGAACTCATAAAAACAGTCAAGTTTATCACAAGAACCTGTCTGTCGGTGTAAATCAGAAGGCAAACACAACAAGAAGAAATCTACAGAATGACGGATTAGGTCAGTTTCGCCCAATCCACAGGGGTAAGTGATCCAAGTATTTACTTCTTTGACTTCTCCCTGTCCGCTTTCCTCCAACCTTGCCAAGTATAACCAAGTTCTCGCGTCCATAACAGGAACAAGATTACTGACAGAATAGGGGCAGCATGGAGCCAAGGGTAAACATTAATTATGTTTCACAGTCAGACAAATTCCCCGAGAGAGTTGAACTGGTGACACAAGTTTGTGACGATCAGCGTTTTATCAAATTCAACCTCACAGTCAGACATCAGTGTTGGCGTATACGTTATAAGAAGAAGAAAAAGAAAATGATAAAAAAGAAGAGAAGAAGAAGAAGAAGAAGAAGAAGAAGAAGAAGAAGAAGAAGAAGAAGAAGAAGAAGAAGAAGAAGAAGAAGAGAAGAAGAAGAAGAAGAAGAAGAAGAAGAAGAAGAAGAAGCAGAAGAAGAAGAAGAAGAAGAAGCAGAAGAAGAAGAAAAAGAAGAAGGAGAAGATGAAAAAAGAAGAATACTGTACTTCTACATTATTACGTAATATAACTTTCCATGTTTCAGACCGGAAACTGTAGCCGAGGCTCTCCTTGACCTAATCAACGATCAGACGAAGAACGGCGCCATCTTGACAATCTCCAAAAACACCGGGAAACGATACTACACTGTTTAACATACTGTCTTATATAATTATATAATGTTGATAATACAGGACATGTTTAGAATGATAGTACCAAATAAAACCGTTGGTGGTTGTACAATATTACTCAGTTGCTTTTACGTTCTTGTAACGCTTTCGATCCTTAGCAGGTATTTCTTAGACTTAGCTGCTGAACTTTCATCTTGAACATTGTAATTTTCTCTTTATGTCGTCCTAGAGGTGACCAACATTTCTGTTTATTATGGTTTAATTTTAAACATAGTTGGTGTACTTGTGATGTAATCATTATGTACGTGTGATGTACGTGTAATGTAATCATTATGTACGTGTGATGTAATCATGACGCACGTACGTGTGTTGTACCTGTAATGTAATCATTTTGTACCTGTGATGTACTTGTGATGTAATCATTATGTACGTGTAATGTACTTGTAATGTAATCATTATGTACGTGTAATGTACTTGTGATGTAATTATTGTGTACGTGTGGTGTACTTGTGATGTTATTATTATGTACGTGTGGTGTACTTGTGATGTAACCATTATGTAAATGTGATGTAATCATTATGTACGTGTGATGTAATAATTATGTACGTGTGATGTACCTGTGATGCAATCATTATGTACGTATGATGTACCTGTGATGCAATCATTATGTACGTATGATGTACCTGTGATGCAATCATTATGCACGTGTGATGTACCTGTGATGCAGTCATTATGTACGTGTGATGTACCTGTGATGCAATCATTATGTACGTGTCATGTTCCTGTGATGCAATCATTATGAACGTATGATGTACCTGTGATGCAATCATGACACACGTGTGATGTACCTGTGATGCAATCATTCTGCTCGTGTGATGTACCTGTGATGCAATCATTATGAACGTATGATGTACCTGCGATGCAATCATGACACACGTGTGATGTACATGTGAGGTAATCATTATGTACTTGTGATGTAATCAATGTGTACTTGTGATGCAATCATTGTGTACGTCTGATGTACTTGTGAAGTAATCCTTATGTAGGTTTGATTTACTTGTAATGTAATCATTTCTGATGTACGTGTTATGCAATCATTATCTAGGTTGATGTACTTGTGATCTAATCATTATGTACTTGTGATGTAATCATTATGTACGTGTGATGTACTTGTGATGTAATCATTGTGTACGTGTGATGTACTCGTGATGTAATCATTCTGTATGTGTGATGTACTTGTAATGTAATCATAAATGTATGTGTGATGTACTTGCGATGTAATCATTTTGTACGTGTGATGTACTTGTGATGTAATCATTATGTACGTGTGATGTACTTGTTATGTAATCATTATGTAGGTGTGATGTACTTGTAATGTAATCATTATGTACGTGTAATGCATTTGTGAGGTTCTTTTGATGTACTAGTGATGTACTTTAGAGGCATTTGTAAGCTATTTGTCACCTACTTGTAAAGTATGTGACGTACCCGTAAAGTACTTGTGATGTACATGTGACGTACTTGCCAATGAAATGCAGTGCCAAAGATTTGACATTTGATAGAATGCTTGAATGAAATATTTCGATCACAACGAAATACATACAAAGCTTATTAAAAAAAATTGCAGGTAACACTGACAGACAGGTAAACAAGGGACATACATCGATACAAGTGGAATAATAATGTCTGAGAGAGTGTGTATTATCAAGACTAGGATGGTTAGAGATTCCCCACAGCTGACCATTAGCTGACCATCAGCTGACCTTCATTCTATAAACTGAGAAGACTAGACGATTGTCACTGACTGATTTTGATTAGGCGTCTTTGAAATTATTGTTCCTTGACCGCAGGGTAAACTTATTTTGGTGTATGTAATTCTGGTATTGTTAATTGACAATATTGAACAATATACCTGAGACTGTTTGATAAATAATAAAATAAAAACTTATATTATGTGTGTTTTAACATTGTTATTATCGCAGGTTATATTGCGTCTCTTGAGAGGTTGAGTAATTCAGGTGATTTGACAGCAGACCGCCTTGCGTTGGGTTTGACAGTAGTATCGAGAGCTGACCGTTGAGTGGCAATGGCAAACTACTGAATGTACAATTGCCTGGTGAAATCACAGCCACACAACTGGAGTTGGCTCTGCAACTAGCTATAACTTATTTAGACCCTTTTGTCACAACATTGTCTGTTGTCAAGCAGACGAGGTGATATTTGTTTTTGGAGAGGCAGCATCGCCCAGGCCAGTCGGCAAGGCACTTGACGATGATGATGAATGCGTGCGAGCTGTTTATTCCCTGCAGGCAGCAAGCTGGAAAGACTCTTACCCTGAGATAAGTTGCCCTCGATCTGGACCAAGACCTGAAGGTTTGTCGCCGTGAGACTATTGAGTCTCAGTTGTGGATTGCAGACCAACAGAAGCTGAAGGTTTGTCACCGTCTCAGTGCTGAATGCAGACCAACAGGACCTGAAGGTTTGTCACCGTCTCAGTGCTGAATGCAGACCAACAGGACCTGAAGGTTTGTCACCGTCTCAGTGCTGAATGCAGACCAACAGAACCTAAAGGTTTGTCACCGTCTCAGTGTTGAATGCAGACCAACAGAGCCTAAAGGTTTGTCACCGTCTCAGTGCTGAATGCAGACCAACAGGACATGAAGGTTTGTCACCGTCTCAATGCTGAATGCAGACCAACAGGACCTGAAGGTTTGTCACCGTCTCAGTGCTGAATGCAGACCAACAGGACCTGAAGGTTTGTCACCGTCTCAGTGCTGAATGCAGACTAACAGAACCTGAAGGTTTGTCACCGTCTCAGTGCTGAATGCAGACCAACAGGACATGAAGATTTGTCACCGTCTCAATGCTGAATGCAGACCAACAGGACATGAAGTTTTGTCATCGTCTCAATGCTGAATGCAGACCAACAGGACATGACATCCAGACACCCGATCAACCTCCAGAAAAGTTAAGATTAAGGCAGCAGTAACAGCCACACTAGCGGGGTTACCCTGCGGTTCTGTGCGGACAAGGATTGTGACGTTTTGGCCGACAATGATGATGTTCCATGCCGTGAGCTGTGGGTGGTCATATTCTTCTTTCCAGCTTTATCTTCTGAGGGCTTCACCAACCTTTGGACTAATGGTGACATCCTGCTCTCTTCTGTGGATCTTAGTAGCTCCCAGCATAGGATAGCGGCCACCCTTTGGGCAAACACCTTTGACAGGCTGGCAAAACCAGGAGAGAGTAACATCCCAAAGTCCAAACTGATCGGTGAGTTAGGAAATGTCTACCCGGCATGCAAAGTCTGGATTCGGCGAACTGTACGAATGAAACCATCTTGCATCAACGGACAAAAAGGCCACTACAAGCAGGCTCTGTGGAGAGCCTTGAGCACGGGGAGGCATCTCAGATGCCCTGGTCATCCACTGCATCTGAGTTCATCCTGATTCGTCATGCTATCGGACTTAGATGGACAGGCGAAAGAATGAAGTCGATGAACTGCGCAACTCTTGACTGACTGACTTTCTGCCCCACCAGAACATCAAACAAGCGATAAACACCTGATGACACAAAGTGCCACCATGTGGATGAGGATCACCCGTTGAGAGGTCCCGGAAACTGCGTTTAGCCATTAGGCCATATTTACAGCGGGACTATATTGCGGCACCTGGCAAGAGCCAGGGTGGGGCTTCAAAATAACAAAATAACGAAAAATTGCATCTCACAAGGAGATGGCTATAGTATTATTACTCTTCGGATTGGATTGGATTGGATTTTTTACCCCACCAGGACATCACACAAGCGATAAACACCCGATAACACAAAGTGCCACCATGCGGATGAGGATCACCGTGGAGAGGTCCCAGAAACCGCGTTCAGACATTTGGCCATAATGATGACCTGCCTATATTGCGGCCCCTGGCAAAAGCCAGAGTGGGGCTTCAAATAACAAAAAATAACGTCCTAAGAAGGACGAAAAGTTAATTATTTACTCTTCGTCACTTAAATCAAAATCATCACGCAAGTCATCCTATCATCCATTCCTTGAAACATTTTCTAGTGAGATATCTTTGAGCAGTGATCGTCTCTGGCGCCACTCAAGTAACCCATACAGCCTTTTCTTCCTCTGTTGGTGTCTGCGTCCAATACCTAGTTTTCGCCAATAAGGGTATTTATGGGAGATAACAAAGGATAAAAAAGTGTCTTGAAAGAATTTTAAATATTCGTCAGGTTGTCTCCCTTTGAACAAGCTGAAAAATTAGAAAATCAAAAGTTTGCCCTCGTTCTGGATAAGGGAGTGCAGAGGCACTGACCTTGATCTAATTTAAGATTTTTTCCCTCCAGTTATCCAGGACAGATATCAACAACCCCCTTCAAGTCTTCTTGGGGTATACAGGACAGACATCAAGATCTCCCTTCACATTTTTTGAGATATACAGAACAGACATCAAGATCTCCCTTCACATTTTTTGAGATATACAGGACAGACATCAAGATCTCCCTTCACATTTTTTTGAGATATACAGGACAGACATCAAGATCTCCCTTTACATCTTGAGATATACAGGACAGACACCAAGATCTCCCTTCACATATTCATGAGATATACAGGACAGACATCAAGATCTCCCTTCACATCTTCATGAGATATACAGGACAGACATCAAGATCTCCCTTCACATCTTTTTGAGATATACAGGACAGACATCAAGATCTCCCTTCACATGTTCATGAGATATACAGGTCAGACATCAAGATCTCCCTTCATATTTTCTTGAGATATACAGGACAGACATCAAGATCTCCCTTTACACCTTGAGATATACAGGACAGACACCAAGATACCCCTTCACATCTTCTTGAGAATATACAGGCAAGACACCGAGATTTCTCTTCACTCATCTTCTTGAGATATCATGGACAGGCAACAAGATCTCCCTTCACTCATCTTCTTGAGATATCATGGACAGACATTTTCTTCAAGATATCCATGACATATAACAATATCTCTCTTCACATTATCTTACAGATAACTAGTTTAGAAACCAATATTTTCCTTCATATTTTTTTTCTTCAGATATCTGGTATGGAAACCAAGATCTCCCTTCACATGTCCTTTAAGTTATCTAGGACATATAACTATATTTCTCTTCACATGGTCTTTCAAATATCAAGTATAGACATCAGTAACTCCCTTCACTTTTTTTTCAGATATCTAGTATAGACACCAAGATCTCCCTTTATTTTGTCTTTAAGATATCCAGGATAGTTAACAATATCTCTGTTCACATTGTCTTTCAGGTATCAAGTATCGAAACTAATATCTCCATTCACATTTTCCTTCGGATATCAAGTATGGACATCAAGATCTCCCTTCACATTTTTTAAAAGTTATTCAGGACATATAACCATATCTCTCTTCACATTGTCTTTCAAATATCAAGTATAGACATCAGTAACTCCCTTCACATTTTCTTTCAACTAGTATAGACACCAAGATCTCCCTTCATTTTTTCTTTAAGATATCCAGGACAGATAACAATATATCTCTTCACATGGTCTTTCATATAATTCCAGTATATACAAGTACATCAAGATCTCTCTTCACATTTTCTTTTAAATATCTAGTATTAACACCAAGATATCCCTTCACACATCTACTTGAGATATTCCGGACATTATTTTCTTCTTTTCATTATTTTTTTAGAGTCTCGGTGCACAATCTCACTCTCCAAGAGTTCCGGAAGACGTGTTATATCATTAAACCAATAGTTTTGCGTGCATTTCCGGCTTTATTCCGGAAATGAACAAGCCAGAAACGGATGTAGAAAATGTTCATTCAAGCCATCTCAAAAACATAATAAAACCTGCAGGCATTATAACATACACCAACCAACGGATTCCCCAACACACTTGTACAACAGGAAACGTTAAGTTAAGATGGATTAACACAACGTAAAACATGCAGGTTGCGGGAAAGTAAATTAGTGCGCAGATAGTAAATCAAGTTCATTCCCGAAATTAAAAAAAGAATGGTTTCCGGCCAAAATGGCTGATAGGTTGCTAACTGCAGACGCTCTGAAAAGTTATTTGTTTTTAGCTAGGTTGGTTTTGCTAATGCCAGATCCAAATATCTAGGCAACGAGATCAAAAGTTTTGTCACCCAACTAAGCAGAGTGCTTGGTGCTACACTGATAACTATGGAAATTATGTCGAATATTTTTTTTCTTTTCTGTTGTCCCCGCGACGTGTTTTTTGAACGCGCTAAAATGGCAGGCGGTCTCTTAAGTTCAGAAGGGCGCGTACTTTTGCGGCGGCAATGCAGGAATTTATGATTGACAGTTTGCTCCGTCACTGAGCTAAAATTATGTCGTGGGACCGTTAATGTGAATATATTTGACAACTGTCTGATGCATTTTTGCTTTGCGTGTGCAAGCTTCAAGATTTCGCTGGAACTAACACGTTTTTCATTAGTGTTGAAGAGGGACAGTGGCGGACAACTTTGTGTGATTTCTACTGGCGTAGGAATCGAGCATTGGTTGTTTGAACCTGGACTAACGACTGACTCAAACAAATAGAAATTATCGAGCCGAAGGGTAATGGAAATACAGTCTGCGCATTCATTTCCGGGTTGAAGTTTAAAAAGAAACCTAACGCATTTAAGTTTGAAAATAAAACATATTTATATTTAAAAGAAAAAAAAAGATAACAAGAATAATTGGGGACCTAGTATCCACTTTTAAGCAGAGGCACCGGGACCTGGGTGCTTAGGGATATTATAATGGATAATTAGGGGCGGGGGGTGGAGGGGTGTGTCACAAATGTTTTCTTTGTGTCAGCACACCTAAGGTGTCTGGGCATTGTGCTGTGGACATATTTTGGAGACCAGTTGAGACTAGAAGGGTGATGTTGTCTGTATCGTGTCCGTCTCTTTTACTTCCCAGATGGTACCAGGCCGGCCTTCGTCACTTATCGTTTGCGCCAACAGTGACCTGCAGTCTCGGTATGGGATCGTTGGAGCTGGCACATATGACAGCTGCCTATGCATTTTTTACTTTGCACGTGCAAGCTCATTTTGCGGGAATTTACACCTTTGTCACTGGTTGTCAAATCGGGGTGGTTAACGATATTTTATGTGACGGTAAAGGGATACTTTATGTGACAGTGAAGGGGTATTTTATGTGACGGTGAATGATATTTTGTGTAACAATAACTATTATTTTATGTGACGGTAAATGATATTTTATGTGACGTCGAAGGATATTTTATACGACGGTAAAGATATTTTGTGTGACGGTGAATGATATTGTATGTGACGATGAATATTTTATATGACGGTGAATGATATTTTATGTAACTGTAAATGATATTTTAAGTGACGGTGAGCGATATTTTTTGTGACGGTGAATGATATTTTATGTAACGGTGAATGATATTTTATGTGACGGTGAAAGAAATTTTATGTGATGGTGAATTATATTTTATGTGACGGTGAATGATATTGTATGTGACGATGAATATTTTGTATGACGGTGAATGATATTTTATGTAACTGTAAATGATATTTTATGTGACGGTGAATGCTATTTTATGTGATAATGATTATATTAAATGCGACGGTGAATGATATTTTATGTGACAGTGAATGATATTTTATGTGACGAAGAAGGATATTTACATGATTTCTACTGGTACAAAAACGGAGCATTCAGCAGTGATGCTGGGAACTCGACTTACCAAGACACTTCCCGTGCCTCAGTATAGCGTCTAGTCGCTCGCCTTCTGTTTCTATGGCCTGGGTTCCCACATACCAGTCCTGGGAAGTAAAGGCAGCCATGATGCCCATTAGTTAAAATGCTTTTACCATGGTGAAACAGTTACTTTTAAACGTAGTCGATTTGGGGTTTTAGTTAGAATATATTTATTTATTTGCTTTAATTCAGTCAATTATTATTGTAGTGTGCACTTGACGAGATACAACGAAATATGTCCGACACTCAGATTTACAATATAGTGGTTGTTTCTTCTTTGTTCAAAATATCATGAAATATATAAACAAATATTTGAAAAGAGAATGTCTTTACATGACTAAGGAGGCTACTTAGCCCACTTGCCAAAGTTCTTGAGGGACGGGGATGTAAGCTCCCCCCTCCACCAACCCCCACTATAACATAATTTAGTGACTTATGGTATCACATTTCCTCAAACTTCTGCAATTCTAAACGGTTCCTTCTTTAACAATTAGAGAACATAATAGACCTGTACCTGTGTATACTAATGAATGACGCCCCCAAAGACTCAGGTGGGAGAGGAGGAGGGGGGGGGGTGTTCAGAACTGTTAACAGTTTGCGGTGACAACTGAAGTTAATTCATGTGAAACTTGAAGTCCGGGAAGGCTAGAGTATTCGCAATGTTGCTAGACGCTTAGAACAAGGAGTAAAACACACCGTGTACCTAGTCGCTCGCAGGACTCACAATATTTACATAGAGAAAACAACGTGACTCCCCTCTAACCTAGACTAGTGTGTGTGAAGAGTGAGCAAGCATGAATGAACGACTAGTTACGCTCTATTTTGGCCGGGAATCATTACCAGAACCCTTTTAGGAAATTCTATACCATAATTTACTTTACCACAGCATTTCTAACTACATTTATTACATTTTTTATATGCGAGCAAGAACAATAACTGCTACTACTGCTGCTGCTGCTGTTGCTGCTGCTGCTGCTGCTGCTGTTGCTGCTGCTGTTGCTGCTGCTGTTGCTGCTGCTGTTGCTGCTGCTGTTGCTGCTGCTGTTGCTGCTGCTGTTGCTGCTGCTGTTGCTACTACTGCTGCTGCTGCTGTTGCTGCTGCTACTAGTTTTTCTGTATAAATGTCCCTCAAAACGTCTAACTAGGGCTGCCAATGGGATTTTTTGGGAAAAACCCAGCCTAGCTGAACAAAAACCCTAGCAATACCTACAGACTGTTAAAATTAACAAAATGTATAGTTACGAAACGAAACATTTACCACTTTTATATTAAGATATATTTAAAAAAAAAAAAAAACACAAGATTTCCCCAAGGCGTCATATAAAAAACCCAGATCTGGGGTGGGGGGGGGGGGGGGGGGGGGGGACACCCAGCATTGGTAGCCCTGCGTCAAACAAGCCTTCCGCCTCACCTTTCACCCAGTCGCACACTATCGACTTCGCGTGCAGTCCTGCTCCCAAAAATGGCTCGTGTAACTGGGCAGAAAATACCGAGGGCCAGACGATACAACATTGATCAGGGAACATCCCCGACTATCAAACTATTCAGCTGGACTCAAACCCATGATTTGTGCAGACAGCATGCAGATTCAACGAGGGACGTTCTGAAATGTTTGTCTTTGTATCTCGCCACAACATCTGTCAATCTCGTCTGCCGCGACACACTGACGCTGTGCATGTTTCCCGCCTAATTCACCCAAACATTCTGGCTGTTAGTTTTTTCTGTATCCTTTGCAGGGCGTTGCAGAACCAACCAAAGAATATTTTGGTTGTTGTGGTTTTGCTAGGCAAAATTACAGTCAGTAGTTTGCGATTGCTTTCTAAACTGCCAGCTCTGGGTACCACTGTCGAAAGCAACGCCAGGCGTTCTGTTGCCAAATCGTATGCACGACACTGGGCTACAACCTGGTATCAGTGAGACGTCAAAACCCCAACACTGGGCTACAACCTGGTCTCAGGGAGACGACAAAACCACGACACTGGGCTACAACCTGGTATCAGGGAGACGACAAAACCACAGCACTGGGCTACAACATGGTATCAGGGAGACGACAAAACCACGACACTGGGCTACAATCTGGTATCAGGGAGACGACAAAGCCAAGACACTGGGCTACAACCTGGTATCAGGGAGACGACCAAACCACAGAACTGGGCTATAACCTGGTATCAGGGAGACGACAAAACCACGACACTGGGCTACAACCTGGTATCAGGGAGACGACAAAGCCACGACACTGGGCTACAACCTGGTATCAGGGAGACGACAAAACCACGACACTAGACTATAACCTGGTATCAGTGAGTCGACAAAACCACGACACTGGGCTACAACCTGGTATCAGAGAGACGACAAAACCACGACACTGGGCTACAACCTGGTAAAAGGGAGACGACAAAACCACGACACTGGGCAACAACCTGGTATCAGGGAGGCGACAAAACCACGGCACTGGGCTACAACCTAGTATCAGGGAGACGACAAAGCCACGACACTGAGCTTCAACCTGGTATCAGGGAGACGACAAAACCGCGACACTGGGCTACAACCTGGTATCAGTGAGACGACAAAACCACGACACTGGGCTACAACCTGGTATCAGTGAGACGACAAAACCACGACCCTAGGCTACAACCTGGTATCAGTGAGTCGACAAAACCACGACACTAGGCCACAACCTGGTATCAGTGAGACGACAAAACCACAACACTGGGCTACAACCAGGTATCCATGAGACCACAAAAGTGTGAACCTCAGCTCACCCCCCCCCCCTCATGTGTGTGGAGAAAAGAACAGACCCGCTGCCCCCCCCCCCCAACGAGCTTGTCGGAGGAGTCGACTAATTGGGAGCCTTTTTTGAAGTCAGATTGCATTTGCCTGAGAGGTAAAGAACTAACAGTCTGCATACAAATAATTGTAAAGTGGACGTGCACCCAATACTCAGGTTCTGGAATAATGTATTACGTTCAGAGGTGGACGAACAGCCAGAACTTTCCGTGGGAGTTTACAGGCCGTGGACGAGAAAAAGAAGAAGAATCCAAGCACATTAAACTGATCGCAGAGAAGAAGAAGAAGATATTCCCACTTGTACCGTTAACTAGTTAACTGTCACTGTAGCTTGTATAGCAGTGTGCTGTCCTTTAACGAGGAGCGGTTGTTCGAGTAATAAGGACACATGTCTCTCACGCAGAGACGGGGGCTTAATGCTTTATAAGGGTTGCAGATTTGCTCTATCGGGGACACACCACACAACAACAACAACAACGCACAAGCTGCTTAGCTATACAATGCAGGGCAACTTCACTCACCAGCTATTTGGTCTTATCCTCAGATTGACTGTTCCAACACAGTTCTACACTGATATAAAACTGCTAAATACAGGGATATGTGCCATTTTAGAGGCATCTGCCTGTCAACATACCGGTTTTTCGGAAAATTCGCGGCAACAAAACGCCATGCAGCGTTCTACGTGGAGGGAAATATCTTACAGGAAGAGAGTGGGAATAGTAAAAAAAAAAAAAAAAAAGTAAAGGACCCCCCTTTCACGCCTTTAGGCGTTTATGGCATACAGGGCTAGACCTATATTTTATAGACCAACGGCACAAGATGGGTGATGTGGTCAGCATCTTGCCGGCCGCCTCTACTTCCCGGGACTGCACCCGGTACCCACTCAAGGCTGGGTCGACCTGGGAGCCAAGGTATTGGAAATAGAGCGAAATATTATTGCAGATAGATCGCGCGCTGAGCATCTGAAATGAAGCACATTAAATCCACGTGATAAGGTGGACTGCGCGGTCTCGAGGCATAGTGTCCGCCTCGAGTGCTGGAGGTACCGGGTTTAATTTCCGGTAAGGGTTGGGTTTTTTGTACAAGGACTTGCACTTCTAGTAATTCTCCTGGTCTCTGGGTAGTAAGATCGGACGCCCGTGTGCATTGTTTCGCAGGTTAAAAAAAAAAAAAAAATTCCCTTGGCAACTGGAAATCGAAAAGATTAGCCTAATGGCGCCGCCCGGGAAAAGTTTGGAGTTAAAAATCTACCCAAGTCTTTTAGGATCCTCACCGGTGCTACAGAGCCTGTGCTGAACTTCTTCGGACTCAGACTTGAGTTAGAAGACGAACGGGGCACTTATGGGTTACTACCCGTGTGTCATGAAATTGATCCGTTGTTCAAACTTGAAACCTTTCTTCTTCAATTACTACAACTGCTGTTAGCATTACTATTTGAATAGTACTACTAGACTTGTTGTTGTATTGGGGCTGTACCGAATAGTGATTTTCACTATTCGGCCGAATACGAATAGCGGGACCAACTATTCGGCCGAATTCGAATACGAATAGTGAATCATCATTATCAGGTGCCTTGCCGACAGGCGAGGGCGAATATGCCTCGCCACAATCTGCGATCTCCTTCAGCATGTATCAGTTCGTGTGCCGACTCACCTCCATGCCATGCAGGAAGACTGT
>CAJHNH020002546.1:577669-580169 GCA_905116865.2 Candidula unifasciata
ACTCGGCACGGTCCATGGCATTTTGTTTCCACGAATCTACTCAAGTACCTGCATCATTCATGTCCCGCTTGCACACATATTTACATCGTTGTCGAGGCATTTTCTGCTCATCTGTAATTCACCAAGAGGATGTCCATAGCGACTCTTACCATCTTATATTTTGCAGAAGAAGAGGAGGAGGAGGAAGAAGAAGAAGTAAAAGAAGAAGAAGAAGAAGAAGAAGAAGAAGAAGAAGAAGAAGAAGAAGAAGAAGAAGAAGAAGAAGAAGAAGAAGAAGAAGAAGAAGAAGAAGAAGAAGAAGAAGAAGAAGAAGAAGAAGAAGAAGAAGAAGAGGAGGAGAGGAGGAGGACGAAGAAGAAGAGGAGGAGGAAGAAGGAAAAGGAGAGTGAAAAAGAAGAGGAAGAACAGGACAAAGAAGAAGAAGAAGAAGAAGAAGAAGAAGAAGAAGAAGAAGAAGAAGAAGAAGAAGAAGAAGAAGAAGAAGAAGAAGAAGAAGAAGAAGAAGAAGAAGAAAAGGAAAAGAAGAAGAAGAAAAGGAAAAGAAGAAGAAGAAGAAGAAGAAGAAGAGGAGGAGAGGAGGAGGACGAAGAAGAAGAGGAGGAGGAAGAAGGAAAAGGAGAGTGAAAAAGAAGAGGAAGAACAGGACAAAGAAGAAGAAGAAGAAGAAGAAGAAGAAGAAGAAGAAGAAGAAGAAGAAGAAGAAGAAAAGAAGAAGAAGAAGAAGAAGAAGAAGAAGAAGAAGAAGAAGAAGAAGAAGAAGAAAAAGAAGAAGAAAAAGAAAAAGAAGAAGAAGAAGAAGAAGAAGAAGAAGAAGAAGAAGAAGAAGAAGAAGAAGAAGAAGAAGAAAAGGAAAAGAAGAAGAAGAAAAGGAAAAGAAGAAGAAGAAAGAAGTTCATAATAATAATATAGACAGTTGGAAATCTTTTATACTTATCTTTCTTTGAAGAAAGACATGGATGATTAAAGTTAATGGCGATTGAAATTTGGCTACAAACACGACAAAGAAAAAAAAAAAGAACAAGTCAAAAAATATTGAAATAATAAGCACAAGCACATAAGAAAAAAAGATTGATCCTTCTTTCTTTTACTGCGTCATCACTTTCTTTGTTAGTGAAAAAAATGTGTTGCAGCGCTTGGCCTGTTAAACAGCTGACAATCAGACGTCAGCCCGCTTCATTCACTTGGGATTGTCTTTTCTTTGTAGCGGGCCCGTTGTTTTTTGTCACTCGGATCACCCACCTGTGGATAAGATGCACAATGATAATCCACTCGCTTTCTTCTTTTTCTTTGTCAGTTTGGTTCTAACGGACGTATATATAAGTGGGTTGACTGCACTAAGGCTGTGAAAGTGTTACAGAATTGGAGAAACAAACAAAATGTCAGCTCTACAGAACGCTAAAATAAACAATAAACGTTCCGGTGACAAGCCTGGGTTTTAAATATAAAATTCTAAGCTACAAGGTAAGAGCTGCATGCTTTAAATCAGTGTTCTTCAACCTATGTGCTGCGGTCCACCAGTGAGCCGCCGAAAAGTCCTGGTAGACCGCCAAAAGGTTCTGCTTAAACATGTGTAGGTGGTTTTTCTCTAGCAGTCTGTAGGATTAACACTTCAAGGACTTTCTGTTTCGGTGTAAAGAATTTCTCAAGAATATCAGTACTAAAAATCAAACGGAGGAATCGAATGGTTGTTATTGCAACGCTTCATGTATCAGAAACATGCTCCAGCCATATGTATGCCGATTGTTTAAGAGGCAGACCATGAGAAATGATGGTGGATGACTTATGACAGTGGCACGGATGAATATCATCAGTGAAACTGATCCAGAACACCAAAGACCGAGATGTGTGGAGATGTGCGAACGCCTACGCCAGCTGGCAAGGCGTTGGTGATGACGAGGCAGCAGCAGATGTAGCATTAGCTGAAAAATGTAATTTTATTACATCAGATTCAACAGACAAACTGCCATCTACATTTGATTGTTTTCCATGTGTGGGTAACTGTCCGATGAACAGCGAAACATTTGGCACTGTTCTGGTGTGCCGCGCGGAAAAACCTGCAGTCTAAATCATTCTGTTATTTTTATTGTCTTGTTTCAATGCTTCTGCCTTTCCAACCCCCAGTGGAGCATAGTCAATTAATCAACTCACCCCAAGTCGTTCTACACTTTGCTATCGCGTGCAGCTCTCCCCAGTCCTTTCTTTTTTAACTTCACCCCCTAGCTCTCTACTCAGTGTTACTTCTCCTCTTTATTTCTATGCCCCTGTGGGTTCCGTACAAAGCAATTCAGTTATATTGTTTTTATGTTTTCCTAACATGTGTCCTATCCAACGCCAGCGTCTTTTCTTCACCTCTTGGTCCACTAGAACTTGATAAGTTTCTCCCCCCAAAGCTCTTCATTAGGGATTCTATCATACCTTTTAACTCACTCTATTCTGCGCAGGCACCAGTTAATGAATGTTTGTAGTTTATCAGTATTTACCTTAGTTGTTCTCCATGTTG
>CAJHNH020002546.1:587669-598495 GCA_905116865.2 Candidula unifasciata
GTCCTGTAAAGGATACTCAACTAACCTTATGTATTTCTTGGGTTTTTGTTTAGCTAAGCTGGGTTAAAAAAAAATCCCATTGGCAGCCCTAAACAGGAACATTGGATCATGAACGCTGTACGGACTAGGTTGATGGGTTATGTTAAATCTCTGACGCTGACACGATTTCGTGATCTGGGAGTGCAGCTTGGTGAAGCACGTCTTTTTAAGGTTTAAACAACTGATCAATATTATGGCACAATGGTAGTAACGCACAAGTGCTCCGTTCTGCTTCTAACTCACACCTGAGTCCGAAGAATCTTGGGTGCTTTACTATTATCCTACCCCAACAACGGAAATCCACAGGTCACAGGACATTCTAATGTTTCAGGGGAGGTAGATATTTTGCATGCAGTCGTGGGACCTAGGCTCTTATTTTCGTGGGACGTGGGTAGGTTGGGATTAGGGCCAGTTCTAGATGTTTTGGGGTCATTAAAAGCATCAGAAAGTCGGAAAACCCAGACTTACCACCCTTTAAAAGTTGAATTGTCTTGTGATGTTATCTGGGGTAAGATATTAATAAAGAACCGAATCTCGTCATCCACGTCTATGCTGTTTTCGAGGTCAAGCCAGGAAGACACTATAACCAATTTCTCACGGGAACATTCAATAGTAGTACGTTGGTGTGGCTGCTGCATTGAAGGACTGCGCACTCATGGGAATGCCCAATGTGTAGTGACGTCGATTGTGATAACATAACATAACATTGTGTCATATTCAGGCTAAGGAAAGGGCACGGTTGACTTTGCCAACATAACGTTCAAGATCGTCGGTGTAGGATACACGGAGACTTGTCCCTGTAACGTGCCACCAGAAAATGCTGAGCATGTGCTCCAACATTGCTAACAGAGACGCAATATGGCCTCTTCCAACCACAGTGAAGACAAAGCTTGTATGCCGTGCTGGATTTGAGCATAAAATAACTAAGCTGCAGCTTAGGGCTTCACAATCTGCAGAGGCCTTAACAGTCTCCTTGCTTATTTGTTCATAAATGAAATTTTCTTTAAACAGAGCTATGAAGATGATTATATCATATAATTTCTGTAATTTTGCAGAAAATTCTGTATTATTCCTTTTACTAAACATTAAATGACAATTAAGTTTATTTTCTTACATATGCTTAAAAGGCGTATTATTTTAAAGTAGGTGCCTCGTGGCTTTATATAGCTTATGACCTCATCAAGTCCAAATCCGACCCTGGCTGTATAGGTACGCGGGGAGATATGGACTGCACGATACTTTCATCAAGTCCAGACACGGCCCTGTCTGTATGGTTGTCACATAACAGCATCAACTCCCCTACCACAATAGGCCTGTCCACAGGCTGGACACCCCCATACTAATTGGTGTATTTATAACCCGGATAATCCGTTCGTAGATATATAGTTCTTTTGTTATTAGGGAGTCCAGATGTGAGAAATGTATACAGAATACTCCTTATTTAATCATTCTTGACGAATAATGTTAATATGTATAATACGACACGTTTTCTATGCCTGTTCAAATTTATTAGTTTGACCGCTTCACTACAAGCTTCAGCCAAATTATTGCCTAACGGTGGTAGTTAGGAACTAGTATTCTCTTTGTCACTCCTTCTCAACACGTCCAAGTGAGCAGAAGCGTTTTGTTGCCGTGGCCACTTGGCCGTTATTAACGAAAATCTGTTTTGTCAGATAATTGTCGTCAGCATGGGATGTCTGAAATTCCAACAAACGCCTGGGTAGTAGTCCGGTTCTCCAGTCAACCGTCAACCTAAGAGACTTGCCAGCATTGCAATGGCATCCCCTCATGTTGAGAACTGTTTCCGGTCGACGTCTGTGAGTCGCTGAAGGGACCTGCAAATCTTTCTGCTAGGCCGTGAAGAGAGTTCGTGGTCTACCGTGTCGCTAGAGAAGTCAGGAAGCTGTGAAGATTCGCATTCCATGAAGCAGAAGAGTTTCTAGATGCTTTTCAGATAAGTCGGCCAATGCAGGAGATATTACAGCAGCCGACCAAAATGTCCTCAGTAATCTTTCTCCGTCCTCCAGGCGATAATGACGGTGGAAATGACTGAGACACTCAAAGGAGACCTGAGCTCTAATCTTGATCTTTCAAACGGATATTGAACTTTCGTTCTCTTCCAGGTTTTTCTATATTTCGTCTTATCTTCTCATAGTACACTTATTACATTATATTCCATGTTCAGGAAGTTTCCCGTTCTTAGAAGAAAGTTGTCTTGATTGAATTAGTTGTCATAGTCAGAAGTTAAAAATGTCTTGTCAGACCCACCGTTGTTTATTCATTCGACTGTGTTAATGTTGTTTTCCAGTCTGGGAGCAAACAAAGTGATGTGGAAGTCAGGCCGAGTTGTACCCAAGGATAGTATTAATTCTGTGGAGTCAGAACTCGAGTCGCCTCATCCCTGAGATAGGCTGAATGTATGTTTGAACTGAGGACTGAGCTTCTAGACAAACGAGAGCAAACATTCAGAATACCCCTGTCTCAGAGTAACTGAGGATTTTAGGAAAATAATCCTAAAGTAAGGTACGTGATGAAACTGTCACACGACAATGGTACGCCTGGAAATATGGACTGCACGATAGCTCTCATCAAGTCCAAACGCGGCTCTGTCTGTATGGTGCATGGGGAGATATGGACTGCACGATAGCTCTCATCAAGTCCAAACGCGGCTTGTCTGTATGGTACATGGGGAGATATGTACTGCACGATAGCTCTCATCAAGTCCAAACGCGGCTTGTCTGTATGGTACATGGGGAGATATGGACTGCACGATAGCTCTCATCAAGTCCAAACGCGGCTCTGTCTGTATGGTACATGGGGAGATATGGACTGCACGATAGCTCTCATCAAGTCCAAACGCGGCTCTGTCTGTATGGTACATGGGGAGATATGTACTGCACGATAGCTCTCATCAAGGCTACCAGTCTCCTGGTATATATTTTCTGACAGAAAGATCGAAGAAGAAGAAAAAGATTATAGTCAGTTTTACAACTGTTGGCTCGATTCATCTGTACAGAACGGTCAGCCGATCGCGAAGACCTTCACACAAAGCACGGACTTCCTAGCTCCTGCGGTTATCCTTAGGGATCTGCCTAAAATTGCACTCGTGAATCGATCAGCACGCCCGTGAACGAACCCGCTACCTTTAGATGGGATGCAAACGGCTTGATTACTTTGCCACGAAGACCCCTTTTAGCAATAAATTATAACGATATTTGTGGGCCTAATAGATACAATAATAAAAAGAAGAAAAAGAATGAGGAAGAGAAGCAGCAGCAGCAGCAGCAGAAGAAGAAGAAGAAGAAGAAGAAGAAGAAGAAGAAGAAGAAGAAGAAGAAGAAGAAGAAGAAGAAGAAGAAGAAGAAGAAGAAGAAGAAGAAGAAGAAAAAGGAGAAGAAAAAGAAGAAAAAGGAGAAGAAAAAGAAGAAAGCGAAGCAACAACAACAGCTGCAAGAGACGGTCAGCATAATGTTGACCACATAAGCCACCAAGTACCGATCGGTCAATAAATATATAAACCCAGCATTAAATGGCGGAGACGAAACTGGCGGCAAATAACTTCTTTACTGTAGCCACTTTACTGTAGCTACTTTACAGTACCCACTATACCGTTACTACTTTACTGTAGCTACTTTACTGTAGCCACTTTACCGTTGCTACTTTACTGTAGCCACTCCACTGTAGCTACTTTACTGTAGCTACTTTTCTGCAGCTACTTTCTTGTAGCTACTTTACTGTAGCTACTTTACTGTAGCTACTTAACTGTAGCCACTTTACTGTAGCCACTTTACTGTAGCTACTTTAATGAAGCTACTTTACTGTAGCCACTTTACTGTAGCCACTTTACTGTAGCTACTTTACTGTAGCTACTTCACTGTAGCTACTTTACTGTAGCCACTTTACTGAAGTAACTTTACTTAAGCTACTTTACTGTAGCTACTTTACTGTAGCTACTTTACTGTAGCCACTTTACTGAAGTAACTTTACTTATATTATCTGAGGCGATTTACGTAAATCAAGCGGCAGACGTCAGACTACAAAAAATCTATGACATGCACTTTACACGTGAGCTATTGCTGCTGCAACATTTGACTGTTAGAGTGGGGTTACTTTCCAGGGATTAATAAATAATCTGACCACACACGGAGAGAAAAGAAAATGTATCTTTTAGACTTTAGCTAGGGGTATCAGATTGTGTTGTATTCCTTTATAGTTACCATAGAAATGGGATTTGGGTTGCAGAGGGGGCGGGAGAAAGAGAGAGAGAGAGGCGGAAAGAGGAGAGGGGCGAGAAGTAGCTCGACATATAAATATAGAATGTGAGAGCGAGAGAGACATAGATTTGAGAATAGATACAAGCAATAGGGAGAGGAGGAGAGAGAAGAGGAGAGAGAGAGTAGAGAATGGATAAGAGCAATATGGGGAGGGAGAAAGATATATTCGAGAATGGGTAAGAGCAAAAGACAGAGAGAGAGAGAGAGAGAGAGAGAGAGAGAGAGAGAGAGAGAGAGAGATTTGAAAATGGATAAGAGATATAGGAAGAGGGCGAAAGAGTGAGACTAGAGAAAGGATAAGAGCAATACGGAGAGGTAAGAGAGATTGGAGAATGGATTAGAGCAATAGGGAGGGAGAGATTTGAGAATGGATACGAGCAATCGAAAGAAGGAGAGAGAGTGAGAGAGTAAGATTAGAGAATTGATAAGAGCAATAGGGAGAGGGGGAGCGAGATTAGAGAATTAATAAGAGCAATAGAAAGAGGAAGAGAGAAAGAGAGTTAGGCTAGAGAATTGATAAAAGCAACAGGGAGAGGGAGAGAGAGATTGGAGAATTGATAACAACAATAACAGGACATCAATTAATGTGGGTCTTTAATGGCGTAAAAATGTGTCATTTCCGGTCAGTGTAGTGAATAGACGGGCTTACTGTCCAAGTTTGTGCTTTTGACAATATTTGCTGATGCCATTTCCATCACATATAGACGGAAAGGATATAGTTCCGACGCCCAGCTACTGAGTTAAGCTTGTGGCGCGACACTTTGAGCTGCGGATTTAATTTGGAAACGTTTTTTCCACTGTGCTCAAATTGGTTTGTGCTGTGAACTGCAGATTTAGAAAATGGTGAGTGACCTATTAGTACAGAACTAACCGGTGCCGCCTATTGCAATTAATTGCGTGTGCAACTACTCATCTCTTCTCACTGCTGCTTCGAAGTTTATTTTAAGCTGACTTGATCCTATATTTAGATCAGTTTAAAATTGTTCTGCTTTGGGATTCGAATTACTACCGCCGGATCGCAATACAAGCGTTTTTGCCACTGGACCATTGCTAGTTTTACAGATCCATATTTTCAAGGGATAAATTGTTAAGGGGAAAAGACCACGGGGGGCAGATTTATCATCATCTTGTAGATTAGGAAAGAATAATCTTTTGAGATTCAGGGAAATCCCTGCAACGTCTGCGGGAAAACCCTGAGGATAAAAGAATGTCAGTGATAATTCCACAGAACTGCGGGAAAACTGAATGGCAGCCAAGCCATCATAAATCAATACTCTCATCTTCGTCGTCATCATCGTGATCAGTGTCATCATCATCCTCATCATCACAATCTGTAACATCATCATCATTAGAAACACCACCGCCGCTGAGTGGTCTCGAGGCATGGCGTACGCCTCGAGTGCTGGAGGTCTCGGATTCAGGCCCGGGTGAAGGCTGAGATTTTTTTTCTACGTGGACTTCTAGTAATATCCCCTGGTCTCTGGGTAGTGAGATCGGACGCCCGTGTGGATTGCTGCGCCTGTAAAAATCCCTTGACAGTAGGAAATAGAAAAGAGCAGCCTAACGGCGCTGACTGGGCAAAATTTGGACTTGAAACAGCAACCCAAAATGTTTCTGGATCCTCGCTGGAGTTTGCGCACTCATGCTTGAGTTAGAAGAAGAACGAAGCACTTATAGGTACCTACCCTTGTGCCGTGTGTTATGGCACTCGAGTAGTAACTAGTAAGCGTTCCGTTCTACTTCTTGTCTTTGCACTGGAACCCACAGAGGCATAGGAATATAAGAAGGGAAAAAAAAAAAAAAACCACACACACGCACACAGAGAAGGGAGCTGGAGAATGCAGTTAGAAAGATGAGGAGGATATGGCGAAAGCTGCATGCGATAGCAAAGGGTAGAACGACTTGGTGTGAGTTGGTTGAGAGCCTATGCTCCGTTAAGGGCTAGAAAGGCAGCAGAAAGAGATCCTTGTGCCATGATTTTGATCCGTTGTTTAAACCGTCACACCGCTTTCACCAACACAATCATCATTGCAGTGGTCGTTGTTTAGTTAATCATCCTCACCATCGTCGTCTTTGTCGCGGTCTAATTAGTCATTACCATCATTATCATCGTGGTCATCGTCAGCATTACTATCATGAGGCTGGTGTAGAAAGAAAGAAAAAAATAATAAAAAAAAAAAAAACACCTTCATTAGCAGAAATAAAATAAATTTCAAATATCAAAAAAAAAAAAAAAAAAAAAACCTCATAATCTAAACCAGTTGTTCTCAGCCTTCCTAATACCGCGACCTATTAATACCGTTCTTCATGTTGTGGTGACCCCTTAATAGAGTTCCTCATGTTGTGGCGATCCCCAACCATCCAATTATTTTCGTCGCTGCTTCATAACTTCGATGAATATATGTTTGCGATGGTCTCTGGCGACCACTGTGAAAGGTTCGTTTGACCACAAACATAGGTCGCGACCCATATGTTGAGAGCCGCTGATCGAAACAAAGATAGCCAGAAACCGATGTGTTACGTTTGTAACGGACTGTTCTTTCAGTATGGCTCCAGATCAGCTGGGTAATTCTACATTTGATGTTGCCCGCCCTTGGTTTATAGTCAAAATTACTTAGATTACCTAGATCAGCGGTATCAATCTATAGGCTGCGACCCTTTTATGGGGGGGGGGGGGGGGGGGGGGGGGTCGAATGATTCTTTTACAGGGGTCGACAAAGACCATCGAAAAACATATTCATTAAAGTTATAAAGTAGCAATTGAAATAATTGTAAGGTTGGGAGTCGTCACAACACGTGGAACTGTGTTAAAGGGTCGCTGCATTAGGAAGGTTGAGAACCCCTAACGTAAATAGTTTTTTCTGAAGATACAGTTCTTTAGTCTGGGAGTTTTGTTTTATGGTTAGGACCAACGTTGTCTAATCTACTTAGTTAGATCTATGTTTAGGACCAAACTTTCCTAGTTTAGTTAATTCTATGTCTAGAACCAATGTTTCACAATTTATCTAGTTAGAACCAACGTTTCTTAGTCTTCCTAGCTAGGTCTATGTTTAGAACCAGCGTTTCCTAGTTTACCTAGTTAGTTCTATGTTAAAAACCACCGTTTCATACTCTACCTAGCTAGTTTTATGTTTAGAACCAACGTTTCTTAGTTTACCTAGTTAGCTCTATGTTAAAAACCACCGTTTCATACTCTACCTAGCTAGTTTTATGTTTAGAACCAACGTTTCATACTCTACCTAGCTAGTTTTATGTTTAGAACCAACGTTTCATACTCTACCTAGCTAGTTTTATGTTTAGAACCAACGTTTCCTAGTTTACCTAGCTAGTTTTATGTTTAGAACCAACGTTTCATACTCTACCTAGCTAGTTTTATGTTTAGAACCAACGTTTCCTAGTTTACCTAGCTAGTTTTATGTTTAGAACCAACGTTTCATACTCTACCTAGCTAGTTTTATGTTTAGAACCAACGTTTCCTAGTTTACCTAGCTAGTTTTATGTTTAGAACCAACGTTTCCTAGTTTACCTAGCTAGTTTTATGTTTAGAACCAACGTTTCATACTCTACCTAGCTAGTTTTATGTTTAGAACCAACGTTTCCTAGTTTACCTAGCTAGTTTTATGTTTAGAACCAACGTTTCCTAGTTTACCTAGCTAGTTTTATGTTTAGAACCAACGTTTCCTAGTTTATCTAGTTAGTTCTATGTTTAGAACCAACGTTTCCCAATCTTTCAAGTTTGTTCAATGTTTAGTGTCATTGTTATTTAGCCGAAGGGGTTCTATTCTTACTCACAGTTCCTTGGTCTGGCAGGTTATTTCAATGTTTAGACTCACAGCTCTTTAGACTCATGGGTTATATTTATGTTCAGACTCACTGTTATTTAATCTGAATAGTTAGTTCTATGTTTAGATTCACTGTTATTTAGTCAGATAAGTTAGTTCTATGTTTAGACATAGTACTTTCATCTTAGGGGTTAGTTCTTCTTCTTCTTTTTTTTCTTCTTTTTCTTCTTTTTCTTCTTCTTTTTCTTTCTTTCTTTCTTTCTTTCTTTCTTTCTTTCTTTCTTTCTTTCTTTCTTTCTTTCTTTCTTTCTTTCTTTCTTTCTTTCTTTCTTTCTTTCTTTCTTTCTTTCTTTTCTTTTCTTTCTTTCTTTCTTTCTTTTCTTTCTTTCTTTCTTTCTTTCTTTCTTTCTTTCTTTCTTTCTTTCTTTCTTCTTTCTTTCTCTTTCTTTCTTTCTTTCTTTCTTTCTTTCTTTCTTTCTTTCTTTCTTTCTTTCTTTCTTTCTTTCTTTCTTCTTTCTTTCTTTCTCTTCTTTCTTCTTCTTCTTCTTCTTCTTCTTCTTCTTCTTCTTCTTCTTCTTCTTCTTCTTCTTCTTCTTCTTCTTCTTCTTCTTCTTCTTCTTCTTCTTCTTCTTCTTCTTCTTCTTCTTCTTCTTCTTCTGCTAGAACTTAAGTTTTACGTGTTCATCCGTTTTACAGATCTGGGAATCTGGATGCACACTGTTGGTTCTCTGCTTTTCAGGCAGATGGAATCCGACTTCGAAGGAAACCCCTAATTAGTCAACACTTACGACATGCTTGGTAGGAAGCAGTGGGTCTATCCTTTGTATCCCCCACAATAAGGCCCCCGGAGCCCACACTGGCAGATGGGTTAGTTCTATATTTAAACTCCAACCTGATCTCCGTAACTTTGACAGCTAGTCTAATATTTCTTAGCTCACCCAGACGCCAGTGCGAATGTCTGCTGGATGCGCCTCATTGGTTGCAATCCGAGGCCTGAAACAGATCAATCATCCAAAGTGTTGGAGTTTCCAAATTCAGCCACGCGGGCTGTATCTGCAGAAGTAGCTCTAGATTTGAACTCTGTGAAAAGAATATATTTTTGACTTTCTGGAACATTTTTGTTAAAATAATGTTGATTACTTTTTTGACTAAGTGTTTTAAACAAAGTTTTTTTTTTTTTCATGTCTTTTTTTTTTTTTAATTCCAACTTACGTTGATGTCATTCATACTTCTTAATTGTAGCGTTCATCAATAATAAATTCCAGTGGAAAGTCATGGTTTTTCGTCCACTTCTGGACTGGTTATTAAAATAGTCTTGGCTTTTTTTGTGTTTTGTTGTTTCCATCTGACTCCGTTTCTCTCTCTCTCTCTCTCTCTCTCTCTCTCTCTCTCTCTCTCTCTCTCTCTCTCCTTGTGACTGTGCTTTTGTCTGTTTGATCGTTTTTCTGGCTCTCTGTTAGTTTGTCTGTGACTCACCTTCTCTTTCGTCCCCTCTGTTAAATCGTAGAAATGGTGTTGTTAAGACTGGTGTTGTTAAGACATGGTGTTGTTAAGATTGGTGTTGTTAAAACTGGTGTTGTTAGGACATGGTGTTTTTAAGACTGGTATTGTTAGGACTGTTATTATCAAGGCATGGTGTTGTCAAGGCATGGTGTTGTTAAGAGATGGCGTTGTTAAGGCATGGTGTTGTCAAGGCATGGTGTTGTTAAGTAATGCTGTGATGATCGAAGTCACTCCACCTGTGACATTTGCATACTGGTTCAGTCCTCTGATACAGCAACCATCCTTCTTTTCCCTTCTTCTTTTGCTTTTTTTCTTCATCCATTGTTAATCTTTACCATCAGACCACAGGGTAAATCACATATATAACCAAACACAAGAAACCTTTAAAATGAAGCAGATCCTAATTATGTGAGCAACCCATACATAGCCCAAACATACACTAACTATCTGACCAACACATCAACTTGACTTACACGACTGACCGAACAGACCCAACTATCTTACCAGCAACAATGTCTTCTATGTGACCAACTGAACAGACTATAACTATCTGACCAACAGAACATATCACGACTGTCTGTCCAACAGAACTGACCCAACTACTTGACCAGCTTAAGTGACCAACTGAACATACCCCAACAAAGTGACCAACTGAACAGGTTCTATGTGAGTAATCCAACTTTAAAGACATTAATTAGGTGACCAACCTAGCTGACCAACTGAACATACCCCAACAATGTGACCAACTGAACATACCCCAACAATGTGACCAAATGAACATACCCCAACAATGTGACCAACTGAACATACCCCAACAATGTGACCAACTGAACATACCCCAACAATGTGACCAGCTGAACATACCCCAACAATGAGACCAACTGAACAGGTCCTATGTGACTAATCCAACTTAAAAGACGTTAATTAGGTGACCAACCCAGCTGACCAATTGAACAGACCCAATGATGTGACCAAAAAATCAGATCCCAACAATCTGAACAACTAAATGACCAACAATGTTTCCATCCAACGTATCCAAACTTTGAATAACCTGTGAAGTCAACTATCTGATTATCCCTACCTGTTCACTAAGTTCATTGTCAGCTATTTAAATAACACAACAACTATGTGAATATTTCAACATTTTAACAACATGTAAAAAAAAAGTGGGGGCGGGGGGGGGGGGGGCCCTTTGTTTTTGTCAACTAAAAATCAGTGTCATCAACTG